>VWZT01002078.1:51897-67087 GCA_013397055.1 Pachycephala philippinensis
AAAAATTAAATTAATTAAAAAAAATATCTGTGCCCAGCCTGAATTTCTACCCCTACATTACCCAGTGCCCCAGGCAGGCAGGACTCAAAGGAGGTTACTTTGCCATGAGGCTGCATGGCCAGGCCCTACGTTTATGAATGAAATTGCTGCTTTTTTTCCAAATGTAAGATCCAAAACCATGGATGAGTGCCACCTTTTTTTTTTACAAAACCCTTAGGAGCATGAGTGTGCTGTATTTCTTCAATTCAATGCTGATATATCTGATTTCCCTCCAGGACAGACCAAACATTAAATAACACTGAACAGGCTGAGTGCGCAGCTAAAATACTTGCACTGAAAAGTTTTCATTCTCAGCTTATTTCCTAGTTTACAAAAGCTCTTATCAAAAAAGCTCTCTAAATTGGAATTAGTTAGTGATCCAGGTCTCTAAAGCCCAGGGACTGGAAGTGAAGATTTCTTAATTATACCAGCAGGGGCTTGATTTCTATTCTTAGTGCAGCTGGGTAATGTTGTTAGGTTCTTGCAGAGCTCTGTTTCTCACTGGCAGGGGTAGCCCCTGGTTTACTTTGACAGAAATACAAAGCTCTTGAAATTGAAGCATCACATCAACTCTTCAGCAGAGCCCAGGTTCCTTTAAAACTCAGTAACTCATTACTTGGCAATCTAACCACCAGTTGCAGAGTTTTCACCCAAAATCTTTTGGTTTTTATTATTTTTCCCACAATAGGCCTTTAAATACCTCAGTTTCTCTCTTCTTCCTTGGAGGAACCAGTTGCTCAGCTGTAAATTCACCTTCAAAAAAGGCTAAACACCAGCCCCGTAACAAATAAACTTTTGGGATCAAGACCCACCAGATCATGAGAAGCATCACAAGAACCCCCAGCGCTAAAAATATCCACTCACAGTGATTCAACTTCTGTAAAAGTCACTTCCCTCCTGTATTACAAGGATGGACTCAACCTAGAGAAAGAACAATAACCAAAACCAGCCTTATACTTCACATAGAATAAAAAAATTCTACCCCAAGACTGGTATCACCACAGATCAGCTCTAAAATCCTCAAAATACTGTAATAAAAATAAAACGTGGTATAAAATATAGCAACACAAGCCCATAGCTGCAGTTTAAGTGCATTGAGGGTAAAGGGTGGGGGAAAAAGGCATATTAGTTTATCTTAAGGCTCCTGGATAGAACCCAAAAATTGGGCTGAATCCCCAAGTAGGTCACATTTCTCTCATTAAAATATTTGACTCACACTGGCAATGTTCTCTGAAGATAAATGAACTCTGGACTCAGAACAAGGTAAAGCTGTAATTATTAAAGCAACTATTTAAATCTCAATTTGACTGTTGCTGGTCACCTTCGTGAGAGGAGGCTGGTGGTCAGCTTTGGTTCCTGTCTCTTTTTTGCCCACACAACACACAAAAAACTCCTGCAGGACGAGTCAACTGCACATCACAAGGAAACTGGTGGTCACATGAGGTGCTATTTTTAAAAAAGGCACAGAAATCTTTGCATCTTTACGTTCCTATCTGCTCAAGCTGTTTTATCAAAACTCCAAACTTTCTTGCTGGGAAACGGTTCCCTCTTTGGTACCTTTTCTGCCAAAATCCAACTGTAACAACAAAAGTTTATAAACAATGAAAATTCCAGCTGCTTGACATCAGCGATGTGAAGCTTTCACTTCACACTGATACAAATATTTACCCTGAGCTCTGGCAAAGCTTTCCTTGCCCATGTCGCCCTTAATCATACATTTTTCCTTGATTGAGTTATGCTTTCCAGTACGTGATTTGCTCTGGTTTACTTTTTAACACATCCCAGAGGCTTCGTCAAAATCGGCTCTGTGCAGGCCATGTCATTTGGTAGCTGCCAAACGTGCTGCTCAGAAGGACCCTGGCAAACAGAAAAACACTGTCTTTCTCTAACTGCCCTAATAAATGTGTTTGTTCTTTTCTGACCACCATTTATTTCTTAGATCCCACATATCCATAAAGCAATGAGCCAAGAAAGTAAGCAGAAACACACTCATTTTCCCTTTAATCTACTCCCTCGAGGCAATGCACTGACTTCTCTTACAGACACCTTATAGCTAAGAAGCTGCAAAGTATCGATGAGTCACTTTTTATTATTATTTACGAGACAGAAAGGGGATCATCAGAGGGAGTAATAATAAAGAATCACTCGGTTGCTGCTTTAATACTCGCAAAACTAAATATACAGGAGTCAAAACAAATATAACTCTACCTGAGCAAATAGGATCATCACAAACCATTCTGGCAATTATAATTATTCTTCCAAGAGAAAGGAAATTTGAGAGATTTCTCAGTTACATTCACATAAAGCCAAGTGCAACAAGGAGGAAAATCTCATCTGCAGCACCTAACACTGAGAGAAATTTATTTCAACCTATTCCTGAAAGTGGACCCAAACCTTAACCAATATATTTTTGTTACCCTTTCTTTTTATACCTCTCTACATCCCACTGAGAGAGGCAAAAGAAAAGCAGCAAAGACAAACGATGCTGAAGAACTCAGGGCCCTGGGCAGAACTTTTCTTTTTTTTTTTTATTAATTAGATAAATCTTAAACCCAAGCCTGTGCTCACTCTACTACTAAAGGATGAATCAGCTCCCAGCTCTTCCTGTAGGTGGATCAGTCATCCATGGGAAGAGAGAAAACTGCACCTGCAGGAGCTCCAAACAACAAGCAGTGGTAGCCAGCAGCTCAGGAAAGAAAATCAGCACCATTTGCAGGCTGCAAACAAAGAAGAGAAACCTGAAATCCACTGCAAATAAAAATGAGGGTCAAGGATGAAAACAAAGAACTCCTGATCCACCTGAAAACTAACTCAGGTGTTCCATATTTAGTGACTGTTTCAATAAAATGTTGGTGCAGAAATTACAGGATCCCAGATGAGCTGTTTGAAACACAAACACTTTTGCTTTGCATTTCAATGACACTTCTTTCTCCTTTTTATTTTTTTTCCTTCTTCTTTCTTCCTAAAGTTTGCTTACTACTGGTGTTTCACATCAAAAGCAAGAAACCTTAGAAAAATACTTCATGGTCCTAACAACTCACTCTAGTTCAGGTCAAAACTAGGCAGTAGATGCATAAATCTTAATGCACTCTTGATCTAAAAATTAAATATTTCAATAAAACAAATCTTTTGAGAATTTTAGTATTTTGGATTTAAGAAAATTTTGCTCAGTTTATGGAACACAATTATATTGATACATACATTTTTGAGTCTTGGGGTCCACCCCAGGTTACCACTAAGGCTTTAGGGAGAAGTAGCTAAAGGGAAAAGCAATCTGGGATGACCTTTGTATGACAAACTGTCCAGCAAGTGACAGATTCACACTTCGGGCTGGTCACTGCACATGACTTCAGCACAGCATCTGCAGTGAATTTTCACCTCTGGCTGAACGAGGAGAATCACCCAGGGTGGTCCCTTCTGCAGTCCCAGCATGGCAGGACAGACAAGAGCCATATTTGTGACATAATCACATCACAAAAATCAACCTGGAAATTCAGAGGACACATGAGATCCAGTGCCTTACAGTTTCTGTACCTTACATTACCATTAGCCAGCTTCATTCTTGGAAGAGGAAATATTTTTGAGTTGCCAGGAGCATCCTGAGTGTTTTAAAATCCTCCAGTGAAACCCCATTTAATGTCAAAGTCATTCAGAAGCCTCATATAATTCTATTAGCAATAGCTATATATATTTTAAAATTTTATTCCGAAACCACATTAGGGATATTTTAAAACTTATATTAATGCAGTATGACAGCAGCCCAATAATTGCACATCTTGTGGTACTGTCAGCCTTGCAGATATCTATTTTCATCACTTGAGTTTCTGGGTTCATTTGGAAATAAAAATATTTTGACCTGGTGCTGAGGTGCCAGAATTCCCCTAAAGCAACGGGAAAAATGAATCATCAGAAACAGCTAAAATATAAAGAACCTAAACATCAAAAAAATAGCAAAAACCAACCCAAAACACAGCAACATATTTCACTGGTTCATCTCAAAGACACCGATGGTGTTTCCTTTACCTAAAAAGGTATCTCTGTCTCAGCTGGTCATTCCTAAACCCCCCAAAAGTCAATGCACATAAAAAGGTGCCTCTAGGAATTAATTTATTTCATTAAAAGGAAGAAATGTAGAGCTTGATTCAGGTGCCCAAACAAGATGATTTGTGTGTCCTGTAAATTGCAGGAGATGGGAATATGGATGGAGCACATCAGCACCAGAGGATGCAGCAGGAGCTCCTCATTAAACAGGTGTTTGTGGCCAAAATTCACTTTATCTACCACGCCTTAGAAGGCAGAATCCCTCTCTGCTGACTAATTTGGGGCTGGAATTAGGTGACCCTCAAGGTCCTTTCCAACCCAAACCACTCCATGACAATGGTATCCCAGATGACACCCATGGTAAAGCCAAGGAGGTGAAACCCAACCCGTGTGGCTCCCACAAAAAACACCCAACAGCTCACAACAAGCTGACCTGCCAAGAAGAGGGGGGACCTCACACGTAATTAACTCCTGTGACTAATGAACTAACAGAAAAACACACAACAATTCCAGCTTCCTGCAGATGAAACGTACCACAAAGCGTCCAAGGACGGATTTCCCATCCCCACACACAAATTGCTGTTATTCCCAGAAATCATCCCATCACCACTCACTAATTAGAGGAAAAAAACACCAACAACATATGAAGGTGAACAAAAAATACCAAGCAAATCAAGTTGTTTGTTCTCCAAATTACTGAAATTGAATTTTTTTAAGTCGCAAGTGAAATGCACAGTTTGGACTGAAACCACTTTCTAATGTCTCCAAGGCTCATTCCAACAGAATCAAAAAACTTCCAAGACTTCAGATCACATTGAGGAAAATATCAAAACTCTGCTCAGATAAGATGCCTTTGTTGAATCATTTCCTTTTTTTATATAGCATATTTCATTGACCTGAAAGAAGCTCAGGTCAAAATAAGTTAAGAGACTTTTATTCTAGTCTTAATTTCTTATGAATTCTAAAAGTTTCTGTTGCTGAAATGAAAAATTTCTGGATTTCCAACCCCAAATTTCACTATGGATTTCAATAACTTCTCTAAAGAATTTCCTGGAGTTTCATGGGACTGGACAGAGGTAACAAATGACATATATGTATATTCCTTCCAATGGCTTCTATGTTCTCTATATTCTGTTTATTCTATAATCCTTCATCTCTCAATCAAATCTCATAAAGTCACCTATTAGTGTCTCTTGCCCTATAACTGTCTTCTCACTGTTCTCAAATTCTTCCCAATATCGGAAAAAAGAGGATACTTTTCTCCTTTATGACTTTATTTTCCCTCTTGTGTTTCCAAGACTGCAAGAACTGAAGTGGCAATTTGAAAAAAAAAAAAGCTGGGTTTTTTTATTAAAACAAGATATTCTTCCCAGTGATGGTGTCAGGAAATTCTCTGTTGTAGCATCTCTCTTGTCATTCCCAGGTGGAAAGTCAGTAGAGGGAGCACAAGAGCACACAGAAAAATGTTGAAGGACTACCAAAACTCTTACTTATATCCAATCATTATTATTGGGGGGTTTGTTTTCTTCAATATTCCCATCAGCCTCACCAGGAAACAAAGGTTTAAAAATTTTATAAAGCAATCATGTTGTCTGGAGAAAAAAACAGACCCAAACCCCCAAAATTCAGCAGTGTAGATGAAGAGCTGGAAAGCTCTTAAGAAAATCAAACAACTTTCTTAAAATAGGCATCTTAATCATGATGCTGAGTAACTTCCTATTTTAGTAACTGCCACAAAGCATTTCTGGCCATGTTCAGTGCAGAACTCATAATAAAATGTAATAATCACAGCAGAATTCATCAGGATCCTTCAGAAATGAGCAGCTCCGTCGAGACCTGGGACAAACTTCATTACATAACCGAGAAGAAGACAAAATTTGCTTGGGTTCAGATTCTGTAATTAGACACAAATCTCAGGCCACATTTATCCCAAACTTGCTGAATTCCCAAAGTTTTTTAAGAATTCCTCACATCTCGTTGCCGGAAATCTCGGGACTCAGCTTGAGCGAACTTGGAACCATTTATGTTTTTTTATCAAAACTATGGGAAATTCAATTATTTTTCATGGTTTTGGCTTGATATCAACTACAACACTGCATTTCTGTGTGCGCTTCATTTCAACATTTCAGTTTTATTTGAACCTCAAAGCACGATCAGGAGGACAAAGTCCTTCCTCCTATCATTGGATATAAATCCAGAGGAACGACAGTGATTTTATTGGTGCCGTTCCAGCGTTACACCATTTTAAATGAAAAGTATAATGTGCATTTCAAGGCTGAAGGGGGAAAAAAAAAAAAAAACCCAAACAACTCCACCATGAATCCCTGCAAACCATGGAGCTGAACATTCCTGTCATTCCTGTGCATAAAACTGTGTTATCCTTTGGTTTACAAATCCCTACCAGAGGGCTGAACACAGTTACATGACTAAGGACATGCAAGATTATGCTCTCCCCATCATTTTCAATTAATTACATTAAATTGTGCTCTTTAGTCACAACAAAGTTCTTTGAAGACCCAGTAGCTCGTTTGGAACAGCTTTAAAACAGTGAAATATCCCACCCTAAATTATTTTTCCGAAAAGTAAAAAATTCAGCCAAAACACAGTATCTTATTGTTGTATTTTTGCTTCCCATCCAAACCAACCAAATCCCTGTGAAATAAAAAATATATTAGTATTTTGGTTTGTAATATTTTTGCACAAGAAGTATGGAGGGCTATGGTTTTGTAGAAGAAAGGAAAGGAGACACAGAGGGGAAAAAAAAAAGGAAAAAGATCACAAAATTTTTTAGTTGGTAAGTGTGGTGTGCATTGTGTGCATTAAACATCTCCAGAACTGCTCTGGAAAGACACTTCCTTATTTTTATTTCCTTCTACACCAACACTGCTCACACCCAAACTCCTGAGACAGATATTCCACCAATTAAAAGGAAACAGCTCCCTTCCAGTCTTTGCATCTTTGAGGAATTTTAACTCAGCCCCTAAAAATTCCAGCAAAACTTTTCTTCCTTCCGCTCTTGACAGAATCACAGAATCAAAGTCCAAATACCCAAACTCGAGGGTGGGTCTCATATTAAAGCCCACCCAAATATCCAGAAGAAAAAGAAAACAAGCAACTTCTGGAATATTTAAATACCTTGTTATTTTCAAACACCCAGCAGAATCTGCCCCACAACTGCAGAATTTTATGAATTGGCCATCTGGGGTCTGAGCTGCTACCACAGGACTGAGAAACTCCCGTGGAGTATTTTAATAATCTATTGAATGGAGTTACTGCACTGCCCAGCCTCTCTCTCTTTTCATTCATGAATCATTTCCTTCTGCTGTCCAGTTCCCATCTCGTGTGAGCCGAGGCTGATATTTCCTTTGTGTATTCAAATATTTATTTGTGTACATGCAGCAAGTATGAACTGCCCAAGTGCCATCCCAGCCCAGTAATTCTTGCACTCGTTTAAAGCATTCTGAAAGGTCAGAGTGTATAAATTGTGTGTTGATTGGCTTTCAATTAGCTTTATATCCCATTTGTGCAGCTGGAATTTATCCTTCTGATAGCCAAGCTTTGCAAAAATCAAATTCATTGCATACAACATGTAACATACATGAAATACAAGAAATAAGGATAATAACAAAGCTACCTTGTCACTACCTTGAAGCTGAAGTTTCTGTGACCTTGGCCATTATTTTCAGGGTTTTGGTAGAGATTTACATCTACAAACATGAGGTGTAGAAAGGATGAATTATTTGTAGGTAATTTAAATTAATTTAGGTAATTTAAATTTGTAAGTAATTTAAATCTTTTTTTAAGGCAAAAAGAGACACCAATATCTGCAGAAATGGATTTTCAGAAGTTTTTTCTGCCAAGTCCAGGAGTTCAAAATTAGCACCCAGAAACTGAGACCCACAAAATGATTTAAAATATCATTGTTTTATACAGAAACTGGATAAATAGTTTATTTAAATATCAAGCAGAGGCCTGACTGATAAATACTCCCTACACTAAACTGTGTTTCACATCACTTAATTGTAAGAACAGGATAATGAGTATTTCTGAGTTACAGGAGAGTCTGGAAAAGCCCTACTTACAGGAAAGATTTCAGCAGCATTTTATTTAAAAGAAATTAACATTAAACTGATGGTGGAAGTATTTGAAAATGCTAAACCAAGAACACTGAGGCATCATTGATTACAGCAGCACCCACACACACAGAGGGCACCTTTGTGAAATACAGGAGAGAGAAATGATGGCACTAATAAAAGACACAGCTAATCTCACTTTATGGAGACTCAGAGGAGTGCACAATGCTCTACTGCTGTACTGGCAGGTAACCTACTGCCTCTTTAAATAAATCTAAATATTAGGTCTAGCAGGGATCAACCTGAGAAAAATGCTGAAATATAACTGCTAAAGTTAATGCTTACTTAATACTTGCTTTTCTACAAGACTTAAAACGAAAAGGCTTTCCAACTATTATAAGATGTACAGTCTTAATCTACATTTCAATAAGATATTTAAAGGCAATGCTGGAACTGTCAAGGACCCTTTCTTAAGCCTGGGAGAGGCCGACAAAGGAGTGCTGACAGTTCCGTTTGCCGTGACACGGAAGCATTATTTTATCAAGAAAATGTTATTATGCCTGTATTCATCTTGGAACTCCTCTTTGCAGACTTTTCCAACGCCCCCCCAGCTGCATTTGGTGGCACCAATGCCACTGCACCACTTGGGGTGTCGGGAGCCCTTCCCATAGAGGTAGATGGAGAGATCAGCATAAATGGACATTCTTCTGTTGTGTTTTATACAGAAAAGCTAAAAAGGAAACTACAAGGTAATTTCTACAACGCCCATAAACTGTGAGTTTTTTTTAAAACACGTCTAAAATTCAACCTGTTGTTTTCCTCTAACAACCAAACAATTATAAAGGGTCTTTAGAAGAGATTTTCATTGTTACAATTTCCATATCTGACATTAACATTTATATATATTCACTCTTTATGCTAAACACACTCTTTTGTATTTTTATTTTTTACATCTTTGTTGTAGACGTTATAAAAACTGCACATCAAGCACCTTGTTAAATTAACTCTTTCATTAATAACACGGCTCCAGTTTGAAAATAAAACCCTTTTACTCGTGTGAATATATACATACAGCCCATAAACAGTTTCTAGTTAGTCACATGTGGATTCAAATGCAGACTTGTACGCCATAAACCAACACCGAAGTGTATAAGAAACTGTCACTCAGATCAAAAGTCAATCCAAAACCATCCCATTCACAGAGCTGAGATGCTGTCACAGTCAGTTAGCCCAAAATGTTTAAAACAGCAACCAAACTTTTATTCTAATTGAGCATGAGTTGAAAGGCTGCACACTTTGATGTCTTTGCTTTTATCATTTGTATATAGCTAAAAACAGCAGGGTTGGGTTTTTTGGGGTTTTTTTTAGTTTCTCTTAGAAATAGGAGACATTACTTCTTATTGAAAATATACAGGTAGGTCAGGCTGTGTTTGTGGAGCCAACGCAGGGTTTTCAGTCACGCGTGTAATCGCTTACAGCACCACTCCTCAACAGTGCAATTAGTGCAGTTTCTCATTACTATTTAACCTTTTCTTCCTGTCCACTGTTGACCAAATCATTTTTAAAAAATGCATCTTCTGAATATTATCTGCAATGAGATCCTGCATCTCCTCAGGAAACCCGAGGACTCGGACAGTAATTGTCATTTTTTCAATCCTTTCACTGTGCAGGAGGGGAGAGGGCAGCAGAGCCTGTTGCAGGAAGCACATTTGAGCAGATGCCTACAATCTGAGAACATGTTCACAGAAACCTGAGAGGCAGCAATGAAAAGTCCAGGCCTAATCTTATTGTAGAAACACTCTGTTACAGCGAGGGAAACACACAAAATGCCAGGTGGGTGGGGAAGCAGAGGAAGTCAAGGAGCCTCTCGCTGCACTTCCAGGCACAGCACAAACACACCCAGCCCAGGGTGTCCTGGACCACCCCTCCTCTTTTTAATGAAACATAAAAACCTTCTCGCAAGGAAAAAAGCGAACAGCAGAACGTTCACACCTCTCGCTTCGCTGGGACCACAAAAAAAAAACCCCAAAACTCTTATTAATTCAATAGACACCACGATATTTCCAAAATCCATCACCTGACAGTCTGTGCCTGTGCTGGCAGTTCCAGGGGTGAAGCTTAATGCTGTAATTTTAAAGGCTGCAACTCAAATCTTGCGTTTAGCTCTGGGCCCCTCACTACAAGGAGGACGCTGAGGGGCTGGAGTGTGTCCAGGGAAGGGGCTGGAGAATTCCTGAGGGAGCTGGGAAAGGGGCTCAGCCTGGAGAAAAGGAGGCTCAGGGGGGACCTCGTGGCTCTGCACAACTCCCTGACAGGAGGGGGCAGCCGGGGGGGTCGGGCTCTGCTCCCAGGGAACAGGGACAGGACAAGAGGAAATGGCCTCAAGCTGTGCCAAGGGAGGTTTAGATTGAATATTGGAAAAATTTCTTGACTGCAAGAATGGTCAGGCATTGGAACAGGCTGCCCATGGAAGTGGTGGAATCCCCATCCCTGGAGGGCATAAAAAGCCACGTGGGTGTGGCACTTGGGGACATTGATCAGTGGTGGCCTTGGCAGTGCTGGGGGAATGGTTGGCCTCAATGACCTTAGAGATCATTTTTAACCTGACCAATTCTATGATTCCATGATTTATGGTGTCCCAGCAGGACTGAGGCTGTCCATCACTTTGTGCACACCTGGATTTGCTCCTCTCCCGGCAGCAAATGAGCTCTGTCAAAAGCTCAGTGTTTGCACAGAAAGGAGGGAAGGCAGAGGGACACACCCTTGTCACAATATCCGTGGCCAACTGGCTTTAAATATCATAAAATAACAGCAGCAGGACAGACCCACCAGCTAAGCAGCCACACCTCTGATGAACTGGTTCCTCCTGCACTTTCCCCAGCATTTTTTGGTCTGCTGTAACTCCACATCCCCGGTGATGGGGTTGGAAATGCTATTCCCGAGGACAACCATCCTCCTCCAATCTCTACAAAAAGTTCTCACTCCCAAAAAATCCTCTCCACTCATGTAGTTCAGCATTAGTTTAAATCCCGTCTTTCTCCCAAGACAGGAATTTATTGCAATCTGAAGAAAGCAGCTTCAGCACAGCTCTAGTGATTGAAAGGAGAAATTTAAGAGGGGACCTCAAGGCAGCTATTCTTTGGCTTGGAATTGCAACCTTCCATGCTAAGGCTTGCACAGGTTTTGTGCCAAAACTCACACGGGTGTATTTGTGACCAAATCATTATCAGAACTAACCTGGGCTGAGAGAAAACAAGAATTTACCAGGCACCACAGAAGGGAAGAACAACTGGAGACTCCGGGGGAGGAAGTGGTGCACAGACTGCCCTTAAGTCTCCGCAGAAGGCACTTGACAGCACAACAGCATCTCCTGACAGAAACCACCATAAAGTTCCTATGACCTGAGGGTCATCGCTGACACCAAGAAACCATTCTGTTAGGGACTGCACGAAAACATGCTAAGGCACAAATTCCAGTATCTAAAAACCAGATGGGAAAGGATTACGAGAAAATTATGACTTGCATTTTCCAGATGAAGAACAGAGGAAAAGCAGACCTATTTCGTTCTCTTGTTCTCACCTTTTTTTTTTCCTTTAAGGAATAGCACAACTTCACTGCTTCCAACAAGAGATAAAGCAACCTTTGATGGTTTGTCCAAGGACACCCAAGAACTCTACACAGCCAGAGGTCCATTCACAACACCATCCTAATTCCCATGGAGTGTGAGCCAAAAGGTGAGTAGGGAGAGTCTCCTCAAACACTTTCCACAATGAAACTGTGCCCAGTGTATCCCCTCCAGAAATACCATGTCAGGGCTTCTCCACATTGAGATATATCAGGCTTAGGGTGGCAGTGGGGAAGGCAGCCGTTCCTACCACTTAGCTTTGGTCTGAAATTAAGAACATGCTGCAGGATCTGTGGGAACAGGATATCTAGCAGCGATTGCAGCCATTATTTCCCCTCTTTTTAAGTGCTACCTTTTAAACTACGCTTGAGATCTTTGTTGCTGTCTCGTACCCTGTGGCACCGGCCCGGCGCGATGAGACTCCGGCGAGATACAGCACATAAAAGCATCCACTGCAAGCGCGACGAATCGCAATGACAAGGTTGGGTTGGAGGTAACTTGTGAATGATCTGGTGAATTGAAAACGCCTGCGTGCTCTGCCTAGGAGCGGTGGAGAGAGAATATGGGCAGTGCCAGTTGCGTGCTCCAGGCAGGAGCCGTGCTGAGAACACAGGAGAAACACACCATACCTTATTAACACGCCCAGCTTCTCAACGAGCTCTTTGCAAAACAAATATATAGCATCAGCAATCAACCATATTATTATTAATAATGCGGTTCAAATGTGCGGAGGAGGTGAATTTGGTACGAATCCAGCATTTGAATGATGCAGTTGGAAAATGAAAAGCTCTGCTTAGGTACCCAGAGAACACAGGCGTTGCTGTAAAAACCCAACACGCGGCATACAAAGGCGTGCAACTAACTAAAACCCAGCTCAAGTCATGAATAAAAACAATGCCATAATTCTTTGCACTCTAGAGCATCTTTCAGAAATCACTCTGCATGCATTCCCTGGTAAATACAACATCCTTGCAAGACAGATGAGGAACAGTACCCTGGTTTTCAGGATGGGAAACAGAGTCAAAAATAATCCCACACCCCAACATCGCTGGAAGATTATTGATGAGGGCACACGTGACATGTTAACTTTATGTGGCATTTTAGTGTGGCCTTTGGGGTAAGAATCTCTTTAATTCCTCCATGAAGAGGAACATCAAAACCCCTTTCCCTTCCCTGAGCCATCAAAATGGTGATACTGAGTATCATAAACTCCCTCTTCCTTTATTTTCCTTTCCTTTTATCACATCCCCTTGTGTGTGTCATTTTCTTTATCTACCTAAACCTACACGGATAAAACTGCATAGTACCTGGGATTAGACACACCTCAGTCCAAACCAAAATCTAAATTTATCATCATAAAGCTCCTGGTGGCACAGTATGATCAACACTTAAGAGAATCACAGAAAATTGTGCACAGAAAATTAACTCTCTCACAGAAAAATGCGTACAATTTTTGCTGTTAGTTAACCCCCTGAAAACACTCAAAAATCCATGTTTAAACCAAAACACTGACACGATGCTTCAGGGTTTGCCCCCCAAAATGTAAAGAAAACAGCATTTTATAAAACAGAATTTACATGTTTCTACTATCACAACTTACATAGATCATTCTTATGCCATGGCATATTCAAGACCTGATTTTTTACTTAAAGCTCCACTGTAATACTCAAGATATTTTTCAATAAAATCCAAGTATAAAAACAAGCAATTTACTTCCAGACGAGAGTATCAACTGGGACATTCATCATCCCAAAACCCCCCTCCTCACAACACTTCTTTTCTCTTGATAAGCCTTTCCTGGAGCACAAGTGAAGCACTGTAACTCCAGGGAAGGTCTGGTATTTAACAACGATCTAAGATCATGGAGGTGTGTGTTATATTTTCCCAAAGTTGTCCAATACCTTCACATTCCCTCCACCCAACAACCAATAGGCCAATATCCTCCTTTAACACTTAAATACTGCTGCTTTCCCTCTACTTAAGCATTACTGGGGGATTTAAATGACTTCCAGACATAATTTTAATATTAACTTACTTTAGATGGAGGCCTCCACATACTTTTACTCCTAATCTTTTTCCATTCTGCTGCTGATAATCTCAACCCAATACAGGATGTACCTCTGCTTGGGCGAATCAGTGTTTCATTAACTCTGGTCAGGATTTCGGATGCAATCTGTGAGATATCATTTTACCTGTTTTCAACACTGTTTAAAAACAGTTTCAAAAAATATTCATCTAAAATATGTAATCTGTATAGAGAATCCATGCCCTTAAAAAATACCATGTCTTAAAAAATACAATTTTATTTTTTTACCTTGACCTAAATAAATTGAAATTCTATATTCTATTAGAAACTAGAGAATAAGAAATACTGCTGGATAGTGATTAAATCAGCAAAGAAACACCTTGAAGCTCTTTACTTTGTTGAATAATGAAGATAAGTGGTTTAGCCCCTCCCATGGGAGCACAGGCTCTTATATTTATATTTTTACATCATTTTTTGTGGGCACAAGAAGTACAGACCCAAAATGTAAACACCATTGCGTGTTTTATAAGTATTTTAAATATGACCATTACGGGACAAGCACATTTTATCATTCATTCAAAAAATTTTACCTTATTAACTGCTGTAACACCAAGAGCAATTTTTTTCTACCTTTTTGTTATGATAAGCCAAGATCTCCCATCCCTGTTGATTGATGATGTTAACCAATGGCAACTGACATCCGATAGCCATCCAGAATGGATTTTCTCTATTAAAAAAATTGGTTCATACTTTAACAGAAACATTATTCAGAAGTTATACTCCCCTATCTTAAATTTTCAAGTATTCTGTCAGGCAGAAAGGGAGACGAAAACATGTTTCTCCCTCCTCGCTTCTCACGGAGCTGATGAAAAGAAAAATGTTCCCAGTTTTGCTGCGCATTTCGCTGTAAATTTGTCACACATCTCTAATCGTTCCTACTAAACGTGGTTACCAGCTTCAGTGACAGTTTTGTTGGGAGGAAATCACAAGCTTTAAAAAGAAAAAAAATAAGAAACGCGTGCACATTTTATTAGTTCCTCTTGGAAACTGTGATCATTGCTGCAGACACCTCTCCATCAGAGAAGGGGGGACACTGAGGCAGGGAGGAGGATGTGAGGCAGCTCATCACAGCAACGAGTGGGAGTGAGTTTCCTTGTCCTTGCTGGAATTGTGGTGGTAATTCTAAACTAAAAGACCAGCCTGAAAACACCTAGAACGGGCACACTGCTCTCTTTAGCCTAACATGGATACTCCAGAGCAGGGTGATAACCAGCTCCAAACAAAACTAATTAATTCAGGAAAATTACACAGCCTCACTCCGCATTAAAGAGCACAGATGGGTTTGGGTTGGGCCTTAAATCCCATCCAGTGCCACCCCTGCCATGG
>VWZT01002078.1:67189-88350 GCA_013397055.1 Pachycephala philippinensis
AGCCCCCTTTAGGCCCTGCAAGGGGCTCTGAGCTCTCCCTGGAGCCTTCCCTTCTCCATCACTGAGAAGAGTTCTCAACTCCAAGTTGATTTCTTCTGGAACAAGCCATTTATTCTGTCAATGGCACCATTATCTTCCACCATAAGCAGACACCACTACTTCTATGTGGCAAAATTAAGGAGAAATCAGGATTTGACATTATTTTCCAGCAGCTCCATGAATTTAATGTATTTTTCCATTAAACAGGCTGCACACCCCCAGCTCTCCCACACTATCCCCAGAGCAGAGGGGCTCCAGCCCTCAGAGCATCTCTGGACAAGTGAGGGCAGCTTCAAACCAGGATTTTTAAGCCAGTTTTTATTTCTTTTATGAATCATTTGAAAGAGGAAGAGCTTTGCAAGGGGGAAGCTCCAAAATTGCCATTTCAAGTGTTTTGTTTTGTTTTCAAAGCATATTCGAGTCAGGACAAAAGGAAGAGAAGGAGAGCCTAAGAAATGCTTTCAAGTAAAAAAAAAGGGACAAACTGGGAGGGCAGAATTTTGGGGGAAGATTTCTGTAACATCCTGTACGTCCAGTCTCCAGGCAGAACTGGGGGGAACGAGCCAAAACGCTGAACTCTATCAATGCCATTCTGGCTTCTGAATGAAAGTGACAGTGAGAGACTGTGGGAAGCGACTTAACACAAATGGAAAATTTGCAAGTGAAGAACTATAATAATCGTCTCCCATAACAGCCAGATCAGGTTTCGAGGAGGTTTTTTCTTTGCTTTTTTTGTTGTGGGGTTGGGATTTTTTTCTTTCCTTCCCCCACTCTGAGTGCAGTTGAGCTGGCACATTTTGTTCAGGATCCTTCTGAGAATGACTAATGATAAATAAGTTGGGTCACAGCACAGACAAACAGCAGCAAGAGTCTGAGTGAGCTCTACTCATATACACAGAAAATTATTCAGGTACAGAAAAAACACTTTTAATTATTCCCACATCCACAGCTGCTGCAAATCAGAAGTTTTCTGTTGAATTCTGTAGAGTGCAGCAATTCACCAGCTGGGGAGAGCAGCTCCTTCCCACCCCAGGCATGTGCCTCTGTACAAACTCCACCACAGGCCTTCCCCATCCTTCTTTTAAGGGGAAAAAACAGAGTTCAATCCCCCCAGCAGAGTACCACGAGCAAAATCAGTCAAAATGATGCAAATATACCACAGGTTTGGGATTTATCCTGCTGTAGCAGCCCAGGTGCATCTCCTACCAGAGCCTATAGAAGCTGACCTCACTTTCAGGAAACTGCCACAGAAGAAGCCAAAGTTTTTCAAGCTCATGTGTTAACCTGACACTGCCAAAACCTTTCCAAATTCCAGAAGCACAGCCCTGTGCCCCCTTCCCCAGCCACAACTCGACAACAGGAATTCTTAACATCACACACACCCAATTTAAGGGACGCAGATTTATTCCCCTTGGTTGCACCCAGCACTTGGACCAGTTCATCTCCTTTGGAACAACCCCTTTATTCTGGCAATGGCACCATTATCTCCCACCATGAGCAGACACTGGTACTTCTATTTGGCAAAATTAAGGAGAAATTGGGATTTCACACGATTTCCCAGCAGTTATTTGAATTAAATGCATTTTTTTCCATTAAACAATTAGTAGGAGCTAGTGCTGATACATACAAACAAATTCCAAAACCATCAGAAACTACATAAATTCATGCTGGTATCTGATTCATCACTACATATCCCTTTTGCACTATTTAGAAAAACCAGATTAGATGTACATTAACGTACTCATTGACATTTAGGCAGCTTACTGCAGAAAAATGAGAAAAGCAGTCTAGAATAGCAGATTTTTGTTTTTGTTTTTTTTTTTTGCAGGACAAGCAACTCAAGCCTAATTTTGCTACGGAGACCCCTTTTCCCTGCATCTTCAGCTTCATACCCAAAGCTCTCTGTGTTTCACTTATACCACTGGCTTTGTATTTCCATGAACTGCAAGAACAGCTGCCATATCTCTGCATCAGATCCAGCCAAAAAGTCTTTGATATTTCAATTTCTTAATTGACGAACTTGTGCCCACAAAAAATAGATAAACCTTTAAAGAAACACGTCATGGACAAACCTCAGGAAAGCACCAGTGAGCAGCCAGCCAACTGTGCTGGGGCAAGTGGTGGTGGTACAGAACAGAACAAGCCAGACACTAACCTGGAAACGGAAATAAAACTTCCAAAAAGTCCCCTCAACACTGCACAGAACATGCCACAGCTCCAAGAGCCACTTACTCTGCCAAAACCAAGTCTAAAAGCAAGGAGCAGCTCTCAAGGACACAACAAGAATAAATTCTACCTTCCACAACCATTGTGAATTTTCTCTGTTGAAAGCACTTTCCAGTTTCATTCCAGTAAAACCTGAATTTAAAGCCTTTTGGTCTTCATGGACCATAAAAAAGGAGACAGTGGGTCAAACTCACCCCAAAGTTCAGACAAACTCAGAGCCACACCACAGCTTCAAATCTCTCTTCGTTAACATTACATAGGTTTAATCCAAATCCCCCAAAACCAAACCATGGACTCTGTACAATGCACCAAAACCATCAAAAAGACAAAAAAGCCACATCACACTTACCCTGAGCTGCAGATGATGCTCAGAAGCAGGAGGAGGAGGTGATGGTGGTGGTTCTCCAGGCTGCTCTGACTCTGATGTGTGAGCACACAGCAGAGCTTCCTTCCACCACACCCAAGGTGATTTCACTGCACAAGTTCAGCCCCAGCTGCTGCTCCTCAACCATCACCACTCCCTCAGGTGAGCAGCATCAGCCTGACCCAACTCAGGAGCTTTTACCCTCTGAGGACCTCCATTTCAACCACCTTTTCAATCCCATCAGCAAACGTCCTTCAGGTGTGTCTCAGTCTTGAGCAGGCTCTAATTTCCCTCACTGAAGCAACAAACTGTCTTCCTCTAACAATGACCTCCTTAAAAGCAATACTTTTTTTTTTTAATTATCAAATAAACAAAACCAAAAGCTTTTCCTGTGAATTGCTAACCTGACTCCTCATCTGTATAAAATACAACTGTTGAAGTGACTCCTCTCCCTGAACAACCCCGGACAGAGCTTTCAGCCACACACACCCAGCTCTGGGGCTCACACTGCAAGGACACGGTCATCAGTTTGAGATGGCCCCAAAAATGACCCACAGCTGCATCTTGAGGACCTCATTTTCTCTGATAACCCCAGAGAGGGATGGGAGGTGAGGAGAGCTCTGCAGATCTATACATTAAATCTAAGTCTGAGAGTGTGGAGGGTGCAGCTTTGCCCAGCAAATGAAGTGGCTGGAGGTGATGCAGTAAAGCTTGAACTGAGACAAGTTTTCTCTGGGCACGTCCCTTGGGAATGCTCTGGGCTACTTTGGGGAATGAGGGAAAACAGAATTTTCCCCTGCAGGGAGGAAGGCTCTTCTCCTCATGGCTGGGGAGCACACAGACTGTGGTCTCACCCACTGCTCCTTTAACAGTTTCCACCCCAGCCTAACTCCTGGGTTATTCACATTCTCCTCCTTTAGTCCTGTCAACTTCTTCGTGATAAAGACTTCCTTTTCTTTTCAAAATGCACCAGCGTCATCAAATCACCTTCTATAAACATCACACTTTGTAACACCTCCAGGGGTTAAAAATGTATTTTATTTTCCTTTGCCACCCACCTCAAGTGTTGAGTCACGGCCCAAATGGTATTTTTGTGGAAGCTCTTCAATAAAGGGCTACTAAATGTGTACAAACACACAGTGACCTGGCAGATCCCTTCTGGGGCACGCAGTATCAGGGAAGTGTTTGATATCAGTAATCCCCCACGTTTCTGTCCTTACAGGCAATGGAAATTGTTTCCTGTACACACATTCTCTTATGCCCCCAAATCTGCTGGGCGTTTTCCTGCAGTGCCTGTTGTGCTTCCCACGCTCTTTCCCAGAGAAATGAGCCTATCACTGTCCATTTTTTAGCTTCCACCTCACAGGAAAATCTTTTTAAGGATATTGGGGGAGGCTGAGCTTTCCCAGCTCCTTTTAAAGCTCTGTCCAGAGCAGCCCTGGCTGCAGGAGGTCAGCTTCCATCTCTCCATGGAGTTTTTCATGCCCCTGCCTTTTCCCAGCACATGCTGTTGATGAATTTTGGAACTTTATGGCAAACAACTCCTTAAAATGTTAATTCACCTATTCAAAATGTGTTGATAAGCTCAGGAAAACCAACCTTCTAATTTACTCAGGTCCTGAGTTTTACTATCAAAGCTTTCTAAAAAAATTTTTTTTATAAAATATGTGTAAGACCGAAACTTCTAAACACAGAGTTTACTCAAGTCAAGGTTAATAAAGTGGTTTCCCCTTGAATTGGCACAACTGATCATGTTCAAACAAGCCTCCTGTAACATACTCCTTTGAAATAATAAAAGTGATTTTCACAAGTCTCCATCCAGCTTCCCAGTGTCCCTGCTGCATCCCTCTGTATCCTGGGATCCTCCTCCAGGGAATACCAAGGTGGACCAGGTACCCCAGTACCTACAAACCCCTCATCTCTTTGGCCCCACCAAGAGCGGAGGTCTCTCTGCTCCAAGAGCAGTCTGCACATCCTCCTCCCAGGATATGATTCCCCTTCCTTAGCAAATATTAACCTTTCCAAAAGTTACTTCCAAATGTTCTGTTTGCTTCTTTGTGTGTGATTTCGGCTGGTGTCAGTCTGGTACTTTTATGAGTCAGATCCCCATAATTGCGAGAGGCAATTAGCACAGTTCATCCATAGCTCTGTTTTATTTTCGTGCCTCAGATTAAAGACATATTTCTCATATACTCCCTTTTTTTACGTGGCATGTTATATTCAAATCTCTGCAGCACAGTTTTATGGTTATCATCCCACAAACCAACTGAAAACAGTCCAGAAAGTGCAGTGTTTCAGAACTTATCTTCATAAATGAAGTGGGTTTTGTTCACTTCCTTTTTCCCTGCATTCCTTTATTCCAAACACTGTTCAGTAACCACTCTGAATCACTGACCTGGAAAACGTTTGGGTTTTGGTGATGCCTCTCCCTCTGCCTTTGCCCACCAGAACCCGTTTTTCTTTTGCTCATTCCTCCACAAACTTTCTGCCGAAGCACTTAAAATCCAATTGCTAATATCACAAAGGCATTCCAGAATGAGCTTAATTTTGCCCTGTACGAGCTAGACCCCATTTCCCTTTAGGAGAAAATGATATTGAAGTGATATGAGAAACCACAGCTGGGTTGTCAGCTCCATCTTCCAGCTCTACTGGGTCATGAAAGACACTTGGGAAAGGAAAAAAAAGGGAGGGGGAAGCTTCAGAAACAAACTCCAACCATAAACCATCAGAGTGTTGAGGAGCTGGCCAAGTGCCACCTGATCCCAGTCTCCTTGAGGAGCACAAAACACTTCAAAGTACCTGGATCACTCCCCTCCTTCAGGAATCCCAGAATCATGGCACGGTTTGGGATGAAGGGACCTTAAAGGCCATCCAGTCCCACCCCTGCCATGGCAGGGACACCTTCCCCTATCCCAAGGTGCTCCAAGCCCCATCCAGCCCGGCCTTGAGGACTTCCAGGGATCCAGGGGCAGCCACAGCTTCTCTGGGCACCCTGTGCCAGGGCCTCAGCACCCTCACAGGGAACAATTTCTCCCTAAACTCTGATCTAACCCTGCCCTCTGGCAGTGGGAAGCCATTCCCTGTGTCCTGTCCCTCCATCCCCTGTTCCCAGTCCCTCTCCAGCTCTCCTGGAGCCCCTTCAGGCCCTGGAAGGATATTTTGGGCTGCTTTAAATATTATATTTCCTACTTAAATGCAGACAGTGTGTGAGCTCTACCAGGTAGAACCCCACTGCAAAACTGGACTTTTGTGCTGCAAAGCCCAGCTGGGAGATTCTTTCAAACCCTCATAGTTTTGATCACATGTTTGGATATTTAGGTGAAGGTAGAAAGCAAGATGGAGAAGAAAACTCACTTTAACATTGCTTCTAAATGTCTATTAACTCACTCAGCAAATGCCAGGTTTTTATTATTAATCGAATATTTTCTAAAAAGTTTCATAAATTTTTTTAAAATAGAAAGTGGGAAATGAAATATATATATATATACATAAAGTAAATAAAATGCACAGCTACAAAGATGTGCACTTTACAAAGCATCCCACTGGTTACCTGTCTTATCAAAGATCTGAGTGTAGCACAAAGCAGATGGGTAATAAAAGTATACCACTTACCCACTTAGCTAACCTGTCTAAATTGGAAAGAAGACACTAAGACTCAGAGGTACTATTTAAATAAAGGAATATGCACCGTGTGGTTCAAAGCATTGTGTAAAATGTCATGTTAGAAATGCTAATATTCTAATAAACAGATATATCCCAGCTCACGTGCCTTTGGATTTACAGCTTTATGATATTATAATATGCTCAGTTAAATACACAGGGCCAAGGAGGAGGTGACACAAATGGTTGTGCAAATGTGACACTGGTGAGTGTGTAAATGGCAGCACAGAAGGGAGGGGACAGGGCCAGGAGCACCCTGTAGCAGGGCGTAGCTGGGTAGAAGCAACAGGAAATAAAATTATGAAATGACTGCCATGCAAATTCACGACATCTTTTTAAAAGTTGGTGAATTGCAAGGTTTCTATTTCTCCACACCAATAATTGTCAAGATCCTGGGCCTACAATATTCAGGGAGCTGGTGCTGGGGGAATAAACTTCGGGACTGAGCATTTTGGCTGAATCCAGGATGTGAGTGGTTTTTTTCAGGGAAACAAGACCAATACTTGAAGCAAAACCCCACAGTAACATGGCCAGGGAAGTGCACAGAGAGGTGTCAGACAATGACAGTCAATTAAAGAGAGCTGCTATTTTTCTCAATTGCTTTTTCAAAACTGTAACTGAAAATCTTGGTTTTCATAAAACGCATCTGTAAATGAAAAGCACACAGCTTGAAGAACAATTCTTGTTTGGTCACAAACACTTGGAGTAACGAGGAACTGCTTCCTGAGCAACTCCTCGCTGTGTAGTAACTCAACAACGGCTATTCCATGAAGAAATTGGGATACAGGGAAGAAAACAAGTCCTCCAAGAACTTCTGCCAGGCACCTGCTGATTGTGGAGTTAAATGTTGATTGCTGAGGGCAGAATTCAGTTCAATGATTTAACCGAGCAACTGCAGGGACAGGACACAGGGAATGGCTTCAAAGGGAAGGAGAGTAGGGTTAGATGGGATATTGGGAAGGAATTGTTCCCCGAGAGGGTGGGGAGGAGCTGGAATGGAATTCCCAGAGAAGCTGTGGCTGTCCCTGGATCCCTGGAAGTGTCCAAGGCCAGGTTGGACGGGGCTTGGAGCACCCTGGGATAGTGGAAGGTGTCCCTGCCCTTGGAATGGGGTGGGACTGGATGGGCTTTAAGATCCCTTCATCCCAACCCAAACCATCCTGGGATTATTTCATCCTTCTTAAAGATAAAAAACGAGGAATTGCAACACATAAATCCCAGTGTGTGCAGATGAAGTGCAAACCCAGCAGCTCCCTGTCCCCTTCACATCAGAAATTCCACGTGTCCTCTGCAGCCCTGCTGTGAAAGCTCCTTGTCCCTCTGTGTCTGATGAATCCCTTAAAACACAGTTTGGGCTTTTTACCAAGAGGTGGAAGCAGCAGAGTTTGTCGTGGCATGTGTAAAATAGGAGTGTGTGTGCAAACAAATTTATTTTAACGGATTTAACCTGAAATAGGTTATAATTTGCATCATTAACTGTGTCGCTCCTTTTCATCTGCGGTTTCCTGCTAGTGCTGTAATATTTTATATCTAAATATAACACATATCTATATATAATTTGATGTGATATATATATGAGATACAGATGTCTGTATTACATACAATATACATTATGGATATCTAGATTTAAAATACATATATAATAGATATAATAGGTAATATAGTGCAATCGTGTATCTCTAGAAAATATATTTCATATATAGATACACTTCTATATACACTCACATTAATCTGTATCTATATAATACAAATTATATAAATCTAATATATATATAATATAAATTATATACGTCTAATATAAATGTACATAAAATTCAGCACATCCCTGACTGTTTGCAGGAGGATTTTGTTTTCTCTGCCTGCAGTAAACACCACCCACGTAGCTCAGGGTTCACCCAGGATATTTCCATTTCCAGTGCCACTAAGTGTGTAGGTGTCTGACCAGTAGCCCGACGTGTGCCTGTCGCTGGGGACAGCAGGTTCTTTCATCTCCTTAATGGACATTCCTCTCCGAATGGCTCTGGCCTACCTGACTATAATCCTTTAAATTTTAATTCACTTTACATTTAGCCGAGTCATAAATACCATTTAGGTACCAATATTCTGCTTTATGCAATCCCTAAGGTGGTGCTTTTATTTTAATGAAGCCATTTGCAACTTAAGAGGGAAAAATATTCCATCTTTGATTGAATATATTTGTCAGTTTTATTCCCGACTGGCATTTTTATGTGAAAACTTGAATAAAACTAGGGGATAGCTGCTTACCAACTGGGATAAAAGTTTCAGTCTGGTTTTGCCTTCAAAATTAGCTGAATAAATGGTCTTTGAAATTCATTTTGAAAACATCAAAGTTAACCTCGACCATAATCAAAAATAAAATCCAGAATTAAATTACATTACAAATGAAAAATTTCCTTGGTTATTCGGTATTTCAGAAGAAATTACACAAGAGCAGATAACAGAACTTTCTATTAAAAATGTTACTTTCCGTATTACAGAAAAACAGCAACTTGCTGCACTTCCATAATTATATGTGAAACCAAATATTTGAAGTGTTCAAATACTGTTTGTTTTCTCAGGTTTTCTATTGTGCAGGAGTTTTTCTCTAGTAAGTACCTGTCATTTCAGTGGGGGAGAACACGTGTTTAAGCAATCCTCTTTCTCCTTCATGTGCTGATACAGAAAATGAGGAGAATTAAGGTGAAATCACATAACTGACAGCAAAGTTCCAAACACGAATCTGCACAAGGCCCTTGAGGGCCTCCCTGTAACAGAGTAAATAGGATTTTATTGTATTTTCACTATCACAGACCAAAATAAGAGTGGAACAACCTGGGATAGTGGAAGGTGTCCCTGCCCATGGTAGGGAGTGGAACTGGATGAGCTTTAATGTCCCTTCCAACCCAAACCATTCTATGATCATTTCCAATCATGTTTAGAAGCATCCAGATTATTGTTAAAAATTATTCCAAAATAGAAATATTGCCCCCAGAAATTCTAAACAGGGCAAACATCAATACAGAATATGAAATTCTGGTTTTTGGTTCCCTTAAAATCATAATAAACCTTTTCTCCCCACATCTCCTCACAGAAAGCACAGCCACTGAAAATGTTTTCCCCAAAAAAGCTGTTGAAAAGTGTGCTGTCAGAAACACTCGTAAGGACAATTCCAGCTTTAGTTTTTATCCTCATAAAATTTCACTGAGGCAGGTAAATGGCATTATGGCCATTTTATACACGGTAAATCGCATCAGGGATCCCAGAAGGCAGCGAGCTGCCTGGCTCCTGCTGAAATCACTCTGAGTTAAGCATTTGGAAATACCACAAATACTTCATATTGTGCATAAAGCAGATCACAGATCTCCAGAAGTCAGGGAACGCTGCCTACCCCGAGGTGAACCCCACCTTGGAGAGGAAGAGGTGCTCCAGAATTAGTTAGTAAGTCATAAAGAGTTATTAACATCAGCAGTTGCCTAATCCTTACCAAAAAATCTGTTATCTGAGGGGTAAGAAACTTTTTAAACTATTTTAAGTCTGTTTTATAAAAGTTATTGCAATATGAACACAGGTTTGCTTGGATATTTAATGGTTTTGATTTGCTTGGATATTTAATGGTTTTGATGAACTGGCTACTTTTTTTCCGTTTATCTGGACACGGATAATTATACACCAACCTGGACACTACTGACACATAAATGTGTGTCCCAACTAACTGTACAGTGCAGATATTTTCATGATTACTGCCAAAAACCATTTCTTGGATGTTTAAAAATTTGAAAGTCTATCCAGCCTTTCGGTTTCATCTTGACCCACATCATCAGCCTCTCCTGCTCTTGGGGGAAGAGGCAGTGCTGGGAAAACTGAGCACCCCCTGCTTGGCCAAAATGCTAAAAAGGAGAACCACTTGATATCAATTCCCACGGGGCTGCAAAATTTGAGCATCTTGTCCCTGGATTTGGAGAGGCTGGAACCCCCTGCTCAGGCCAGCACGGCCACAGCACCATGAAAACATTGATATCCTGCTCCCATTAACCATCCTGATGGAAAGGGACATTTATGTTCATTACCTACTCCAGGAAACACCTAGGAAAGTCTTTTGGGCTCAGCAGCAAAAATATGATTCCACCCAGACTACCCATTTGGTTTGATCCACGTGGGTTCCTTGGATGTTTAAAAATCTGAAAAGTCTATCCAGCCTTTCGGTTTCATCTTGACCCACATCATCAGCCTCTCCTGCTCTTGGGGGAAGAGGCAGTGCTGGGAAAACTGAGCACCCCCTGCTTGGCCAAAATGCTAAAAAGGAGAACCACTTGATATCAATTCCCACGGGGCTGCAAAATTTGAGCATCTTGTCCCTGGATTTGGAGAGGCTGGAACCCCCTGCTCAGGCCAGCACGGCCACAGCACCATGAAAACATTGATATCCTGCTCCCATTAACCATCCTGATGGAAAAGGGACATTTATGTTAATCACCTCCTCCAGGAAACACCACCTAGGAAAGTCTTTTGGGCTCAGCAGCAAAAATATGATTCCACCCAGACTACCCCATTTGGTTTGATCCACAGCTCCTGAAGTCAGTGGGAAAAAATGCAATTAACGTCCAACTAATTGATGGATTGGGTCAGCGCTCCAGTTCTCTGCACATTCAGATGTCTATTTTTTTGAACTCGGCCAAAAGATGTTCGAAGTTTGGTTTTAATTAATCGAACGCTAATGAGAGGTGCCAAAGAATGCAATCCTCTTTCCATCAGGGTTCCCTGAAGTCCTGGAGAGCCCGAGAGGAGCAGAACCCAGGGCCATGTGGGCACCCAGGCTCCAGCTCAGACCCAGGGCTATCCACGCTGGAGCCGCTGTCTGTTCCAACATTTAAAGCGAGCCCAAAAGTCTCCAGCGAAGGGATTTAGGTCAGTATTTACATATTTGTCCAGTGACATTATGGGTGCTGTCAGCTAATGCAACAAATGCATTTGTTGTTTTGATTGTTTATGTTTTGGTTGCTCAGGGTTTTAGCTCTGTTTAGATTGTTGATATCTAGCAATGCATATACTCGGAGTAAGGGCAGAGGCAAGGTCAGAGCACTGACAGATTCATTTCAGACCTTGCAGAGCTGCTGGATGCTCTCGAGGCAGTTCTCACACCGACAGATGAGCTCAGGAACAGTTTCTCTCATCACCAGTGAGAGTCGAAGTTCTCATCAAGCAAATATTGTCGGGCAGCAGCGAGAGCAGACAGCAGGTTTTGTCTGCTGTGGATCTTGATTTAAGGTCTTGGAGGGAAGTCTGTAATACAACTGAGAATAGCAGACAGCCCTAGGAAAACTCTGAGATGTTCCTGCTTGTTCTTGTGAGTCAAAACAACAAAAATTAGAGTATTTATCAGAGTAATTATTAGTGTTCTACACTGATTTTTCTTCTTTTTTGTTACATGTTTTCCCCTGCTACAAACCAGAGTTAGAGATCTGACTGATTTCCTATAAAGCAGGGATATCTTGCTCACCAGCAAATCCGAAGATTTTCTAGAGGACACACACACACAGTTAATTATCCCTATTTTATGGGTAAAAAGAGACACAGCCAGGGTGACCTGACTTGCCTGAAATTGTCCCACCTGACAAAGGTTAGATGTTGTCACCTCAGTACCAAGTCAACATTTCAGGCACTGAGTAGGACTGTCCACATCCCTCAATTAACCATTATCAGACTTATATATAATTTCATAGACATGGTTATAAGAGTAGATGGTGAAGTATAGAGGACTCTGGTCTAGCTTTAAATATCACTTCGTCTTGGCTGCACCACTTATTTGTCCTTAGACCTGATTTAAGTTAAAAGCACATCATACACATCAGTGCCAGGTACTGGTATGTCCCATTATTTAAAAAGGAATAAAATTTAAATGCATAGATACAGTTAAAACCTCAACGAATACAGTGTTTCCCTGCACATGCAGGTTTGATAAACACTTCCCAATCCATCTTTTCCAGACACTCCACCAAGAAGCATCCTGAGAAAACAGCATTTCCAAAGCATCCCAGTACAGGGGTCACTCAGGGCCACGTCTCATTCCTGCAACTTCAATTCCCTACTGGCAATCAGGACTGAGTTAAGGACAGCAGGTTTTTGCTCTCTATGGCTTAATAAATGTTGAGATAAGTAAACACGGACCAGGGTGGGTTTTGCCAAGGATCAACAAATGTTTTGAAATCTCATCAAGCAGTGAGTGCGACCAGCAAGACCTGAAACCACTCTTGGACCCATGGCCACCCTGGTCAACTCTTGATTTGTATGATTTTATAACATGATTTTCTCAAACTTCTCTATTTTATCTTTATTCCAGTCTATCTCTTTTATTGCACTGATTTGTTATAATTTTTGTTTTTACTGCTGCTATGGATTTTTACCTCTTCTGAACTCAGATTTTGTCTTCTGCTATCTGCAACTTGTTTTAACCCAAGATCTTAGTCCAAGTGGTCTTCCACTTACAGCTCTGCAGTCCGAATTAATTTCATTATCCTTTCTAATCACAGACCACCACAGCACTCACCCTCCAGAAGCCCACGTACTGCAGCCAAGAATTTAGGTTAGAAAGAAACATTTTAGGCCCCCAGGAACTAAACCACTGTGTGACAAGTGGGCTGTCAATAATTATTAGGAGAACCCATATGATGATCCTTCAAGGATCTTCAAGGTGCTGAGACTCTCCAAGAGAGATGAAGGAGGTTCCACAGAAAATGATGTAAGAGGAAAGTTATATTTTTATCTGTTTACTCTTTAAAAAGGCATTTTCATCCTCCAAATTAACAATCTCTCCCCCCAACACACAAATAAGCACCACCATGTTTCTTCTACACTTCCCAGAGCAATGCTGTCCATAATTAGCACAAAAGTTGGTGTATTTGGCAATTTCAAGGCTAGAGTAAGTATTTCCTGGAGGTTGTTAGGTTGGGGTTGGGCTATTTACGACACTTCAAAACAAAGTGAGATACACAAAGCTGAAGTCACCCCCAAAATCTGCTTTATCTGTCCCCCACAAAATTAACAGCGTGTCTGAGTGTGCTGTAACAAGTGTGTCACATCGCATGCCACTTCTTCAGGAAGCAGGGAAATGTAGGAGAATCCACACTCAGAAATTCAGTCACTAAAAATTTTAAGAAGTATCTTAATTTCTGCCTCCACCAGTCTTCCTCTGACATGAGACCCTGTGTTTTAGAAAACCTAAAAACCAAAAAGGAAATAGGAACTTCACATGGAGTTGTCTTGAAATTGCCAAATGCTCTGATTTTGTGGAGCTGGCCTTAATTTTGTCTGCTTGATTTTCACTCATTACCTTACACCAGCCCACCTGATGGCCCATCCCTCATCATTCCCACCAAAGGCAGGAGCCTGCAGACACCCACACTAGTCTAAAATTCAGGATTTTAAGGCAATCTGAGCACAGGCAGATTAACAGACCAAGAGCTGAGACACAGAAGTTACCACAGATTGAAAAACTCCTAATTATCTGCTCAGCCTCATTTGCGTGTTCTTGGGCCACCACAAAAAAGGATAAACCAAGTGAGATTAGACCATCCTTCCTTCCATTCTTTCTTTCTTTTTCTTTCTTCCTTTCTCTCTTTCCAGCTGATAATGTATTTTACCTTCCCATCGCCACAGGCTACGAGGGTGCACCAAATTGGTTTCTGGGGCTCAGCTGATGCCTGTTAATTTGTCAAGCCACAGTGCCTCATTCCCACAGCCAAACCCCGAGCAAGAGTCAGTGCCTGATGCTAAATGCCTGATGCCAGCAATCAGAACACGGCTAGAGATGTTAATGTGCCATTATGAAACACCCGAAAATGTCACAGAACTTCTCCTGTGGTGGTGGTGGTAGGTCCAGTTGGGGATTTGGCTCCAACCCAGAGTTACATCCCAGCACCAATGGCAGTGATTCCCCTCGGAATCCCAACATCCAGGAGCTTCTGGCTCAGACAAGTGCAGCAGGCAGAAGCAGGGCACTGACTGATCGCTTACAGTCACTGCTTTGCACTGAAGCCTGGAGTCCATGGGAGAACTCTGCACACAGCATTTCCCTCCAGCCACGTCCACATAAGTTAGAGACATGCTGTGACCTTTTATATTTATTTTTCCTCCAGAAAAAAAACCCACAAATCTCTATTTTTTTTCCTTTCTGATTTAACAAGAATACTTGAGGTTCACTCCGAGATGGGGTTTTCTTTTTTTAATTTTACTCTACATTTCACTGACCATTACTGCTTTCATATTTAACTGAAGTTGCTATTCATCATTCAGGCTAGGAAGAATTTTCCATCCCCGGGATTTGTTTGTTTGGGGTCGGATTTTTTTGTTTTGTTAAAGCATGTACCACACCTCACAGCTCCGGGCTTCACCTCATTATTTCTAAATACACTCCTTAATTGACTGAGATAACACAAACAATTTCCTTATTGGTACAGAACCCCGTGTGCAGCCACAAGAGGAAGGCAGGTCGGGATCTCTCCTCCACGCTGAAGAGTGTCAGTGCCAAAAACAGCATCGTGGGTGCTCAGAACAACATTGCTGTGCTCTGACACTGGGGCCCAGCTGGACACGGACCAGTGAAGTGTGACCACAGCCCAGAATTCCGGGCTCATCCCAGAGTGAGGGCAGCAGGGAAGGGATTGGGATTCTGTCCCTCTGCCCTGCTCAGGTGAGACCGACCCCACCTGCAGAGCTGCCCCAGCACAGGGAGCACCTGGAGCTGCTGGAGAGAATCCAGAGGAGGAATTCAAGGATGAGCAGAGGGATGGAGCAGCTCTGCTGGGAGGAAAGGCTGGGAGAGCTGGGATTGCTCAGCCTGGAGAGGAGAAGCTCTGGGGTGACCTCAGCGTGTCCTGCCAGGACCTGAAGGGAGCCTACAGGAAAGGTGGACAGAGACTCTTTACAAGAGCCTGGAGGGACAGGACAAAGGGGAATGGCTTCACACTGACAGCAGATGAGATACTAGATTAGGTATCACGAAAAATCCTTCCCTGGGAGGGTGGGGATGCCCTGGCACAGGGTGCCCAAAAAAGCTGTGGCTGCCCCTGGATCCCTGGAAGTGAGCAAGGCCAGGCTGGACAGGGCTTGGAGCAGACTGGGATAATGGAAGGTGTCCCTCCCCACGGCAGAGAGGCTGGAACGAGATGATCTCTCTGGTCCCTCCTTACTGAGGCCATTCTATGCTTATGTCATTCTTTAAAAAAGCATAAATTTATTCAGCCCAATTTATTCTACTCCCAGTCCTCTCAATCTGGTGACTGAGGAAATTAAAACATTATGGGAGGGGGATAGTGGGGTGGATTCTGCAAACCAGCCCGGGCAGGTCCAGGTTTAACTTCTGCTTGGTTTAACTTTAGCTTTTCAGAGCACAGTGGGTCCTGCTGAACCCTCCTGGAGATGTCATGGAGCTGTGCAGGTCTGCTGCAGCTGTAGGAACAATTTACAGCGAGAACATCCCATGGTTATTTTCTTGACACACCACATAATACCCAGATACTGAGCCCCAGATCAGCCAAAGCAATATTTACCTCCAGCAGTTTCAGTGAATACCTGTGAAAGGATTAACAGGGCCATTAGTGGCAGTAATGATTATCTCCTCCGTGTCATGAGGTGTGACAAAAAACTAAGGTGCAAAATTAAGCTCTTTACTAACTGAAGGGGATTTTTGGCTTAGGTGGTTATACAAGAACAGAGGATAAGACTGTGCTTCACCTTACAAAATAAACATTAAAGATCAGTAAGACACAGTGCAAGACATTTAACAGGGCCTGGGTGGCCACGAAAGATGAAATAAAAGCTACTTTATAACAGCAAACAAATAACATGAATTATTTGGACCTGATGTAAAAACTGAAAATTAGATATCCCTGAATGCTATTAAATGCTATTAAGTATCACAGTCACTGGGTCTTTTGGTGTAAAATCAGCCTCTCTGGTTTAGGGTAAAGATGTCAAAGTTTATTTTATTTCTGTTTGGCAGTTTCAGACTGTAACAAAGCAGATAAACTGGCTCACAGTGGGTTTTTGAGAGGTGACAGGGTGAAAAACAAGTATCCTCCCATGTCCTCATCCACAGCACTCAGCCTGAGCTCCTAGCCTGGAGTAGGAGTGGGTCCATCTGCCCTGGGCCTTCCCTTTGAAAGGGGCAGTTTTAGTCAACTCTGATAAATTTTGGACCAAATGTGATCCTCAGTAACCTGACTGCTATGCTGGGTTTGGGAAAGAAACACAACAAAGATTTCTCCCAGTCTTCCCAACAGCACCAGAGGCTTTTCTGCTCTGAATCTGCTGTGCTGGAGCTCCTTTGCTGCAGGACATTCCCTGCCAAGAGATGCACTTCTAGGAAGAAATTATTTTCTGGATTTAAAGCTGTGTGGATCAGAAGCAATCCTAAATCTGAGCCAGCACATGAAGACAAGCTTTAATTCATCCATTGATGGCAGGAGTGACTTCTACGCAACCACGTTGCCATTGAAGAGCAGTAAGAACTGCTTCTATCTAAATAAATACATGAAAACAAAACCTAAATTGGCAAATAACCTAAATCTAGCTAAAAAATTAGGTAAATGGTGTAAAGGGTTATAAAACTACACTCCTACGTAGATGGTCAAGTTTTCATGGATTCAGCCAGTGAATGCCCATAATCCATGACAGAGAGGTCACAAAACATGATTTAGAGCTTGAAATTTGTGAGCTTGGTGCAACTGCTCCTGCAGCGTTTGGATAAAATCGGTCAAAACCTCAAGGCTTGAATTTCTGTTCCTGACCACGGACACTTCCCTTGGAAAAAATATAAATCAATTTTATAATAAATAAATTATTAAATTTAGGACTTCTAAATATGCATCTCCAAATATGTCACTGGTAATACGGCAAGTACCAAAAAATGTTTAACCTTGGGTTTTCACACATTGACTCTTTTCTTTTTGAAATACATATACAAATAAACCTAAATATGGTTGTCTTTTTCTCCAGCTACTCCAATTAATCTGCATTTTGAGATCTGAACAGAACATTTAAAATACAGACAGTTGCAGCCACCTTCACCAGATCAATCTATCAGCCACCTTACAACACTCTTTGGGTTTAACATCTTCCCTCAGGGTGTCCCACAGCTTTCCCAAAATTGCACAACTACTTCTGATTTTTGCCTCACATCATCCTAAATGTTAATTTCCCCTGTTTATGTGCAACAACTTCTCATGGCTTCGACTGTACCACTGCCTGAAGAGAGGGTAAAATTTAGTGCTCTTTAGCAATAACACTGGGACCGTAAATCTTCATCAGACCTTTAAAAACCCTGCCTCAGACTGGACAAAATTCCCCATTAATTCCTCTGTGTTGTCTGGCAGATATTATGGGGAACAAACTGTTCTGCTTCCTGAGATCTCCAGTGCTCAGGTCAGCATCCAGCATCACCAGGATCCCACACCTCCAGCAAAAGGCAAATCAACAAGAGCTGGTAAAACCCAAAATTTTAAGTGCAACACATCATCTTTTCTGTCTGATAGAAAGCTCTCTCCACAGTCAGGTTTCAGCCCTCAGAGTAACCACTCAGGAGGTGTTTCCTGATGATAAAACTGCAGGCTCTCGTGCTTTCCAACAGGTGAACTATCCAACAAGCAGCAGAATGGCTGTGCTGAACAGATTATGCTCCGAGGCACTGGAGGTAGGCAAACACTAAATTTAGCAGGTGCTCCACAAGCAGTAATTCAGTGATTATTCCCTTTTTACTTCCCTCTGTTTTCAAAACCTTGAGCTTTCTCTTTTAATGCTCTCCCAATGTCTCTGAGTTCCCTCTCCACTGAAGGAAGAGATTCACTTCTCCTCCACCCAAGTGCTCTGTATCAGCTCTTTAAAGTTAAAAGGGATTTTGAAAGCTGAAGTCGTGCTGGTTCTGGCTCTCACACAGGGATGAGTTTCACTCCCAGTGAATGTGCAAATTCAGAGTCTCCACAATGCTTTACTCTCAAATTTTCCTCCTGTTCCAATGACTTTTATTCCACATGAAACTAAACTCAAGTCATGGAATATTTTTTTGATTGGAGAGAGAAGGAAGCACTTCTAAGGACTTTCTATATTTTCTAAATAATTCTACATAGGTATTAAGAAAAATATATTGCTTAAAGTGACTGAACATCCTTCATCTCACTTCTGATTTTTTCCAATTATTTACACGCTTATAAAAAAATTACCTTTGCCTCAAAAACTAAATTTAACTTATTATCTATCCTTCAATACATATTATTTATGTATTTCATGTACAGCTGCAGGTACTGTGTAGAAAAAGCATCCTCAGATCAAGCTATACAAAACATAAATATATATTAATTCAGATATCCTTTTCTAATTATTATTTAATTCTTATTTATCAAGCAGTATAATGTTCCTTTAGTATTCATGTATAAATATATACATTAATTCTTTAATGACAACTTGGTATGGCGTCACTTTTCCTTATTCTTTCCTGAGCGTGATGCCTGGGAATTATCCCACGTGGGATTTATAGACACAAGGTTGCAGATTTACCTACAGCGGCATACTTATTTTCTGATGAAAGAAAAGGGAGGAAAAATCACAGCAAACTAACAATAACATCAACTTTAATCACAATAACCATTCTTATCATGAGAATTTATATGAAGGAAGGTATTTTATGGCTGTCACAAGACACTTCACCTATAAAAGACTCAGATGTCTGCATTCATGCAGTACATTTGCTGCACCTTCCATTGCCTGGAGCAACTCCCTACATACAAAATTTTCCTTCTTTCTTTATTTTAAACATCCTGAAAAGCAGAATGTAAAAATCCTGCGTGTTCTTTAGCATTGCTACAGGGGTTAAATTGTTAATGCTTTACTTTCACTCTAGTTTTTTATCAAACTTTCTTTTTTCTCTCCCTGGGGATAAACAAATGGACAGCTTTCCTCTCTAGTATTCCTCCTTCCATTACCATCACAGCAGAATGCATCTGAGACTATAATAATTCAGTGATGAAATACAAAATGTCGCAATGCCATCTCTCTTAAAGTGAACTGAGATTTTGTTATGCCATTTTAGGTGCACTAATAGCTCCTAAAGTCCCATGGAGTATCTTAATGTGAATTTAATGAGCTGATAGCATATAAATGACAGTACTGCGAGGGTGAAGGTGACATAACCTTTTTCCTTCTGTTTGATGTTTGTCTTTGAAAAAATACAGATCTTTTCAAACTGCGCCGCATTACTGCAACGTGCTGCATCCTCCAGCGAGGAGCCTGCCACTGTTTTAGCATTTTACAGCCCTTTTCTGCACTCTTCATGGCACTAGAAACACGGGCACTTTTTAGTTCACCATTAAGGTAATTAAAAATCTCAACACTCCTCCTGGCAGCACAATGCCAACAGCACTCGTGGCCACGTCGTGGAGTGTCCATCCAGTGACAACCCAACAGTTTTGTCATGCTGGCGTCAGCACTGGTGCCATGGAACTGGTGAAATCCTGTGTGAACCACATGGAATCATCCACCTTTATCCCCTGGGCATCACCTTTCTATCTCCCAGCTGAGAGATCTCCTCAGCAGCAGCAACTCCCAAACTCCGCGTGTCATTTATAAGGAGCCACCTCCCCTCGCTCAGAGGTGTCACACCCCATTGTGCGCCCAAATCCTGGCCACCTTCAGCGTGGTAATGGGCTGGAATCCCATCAGCACTGGCCTGGAGCAGCACCGACCCTGCCACGCACAGGGGAGGAAGGTGGAGAAAGATAAATACATCGATAATCAGCAGCAGACCCACAGAAAACAACTGGCAGATTAAGGAGGCACCCGAATGTATGAGGTTATTAAAGCCTGCCCGAGTGCAGCAATGAAGCTTTTCCACTGCAGTTTGAAGTACTGTCCTAAAAACCTTTCATTCAGACTTCAGAAATGACATCTCAGTGGGTTTTTTCAACCCCCAATCTGAACACTCAGAGCCGTGTCAGCCAGTGATGTGATCATTTCTAGGCTAAATGTTCTGCAACTCGAAAAGTTGTTAACTTTCAGTTCTCTTCATATTCCTTCAAAACAGTATGTAGATCCTGAAGTTATCCATCTGGAATAACCTGAGTTGGAAGAGATCCACAAGGATTATCAAGTCCAGCTCCTGGCCCTGCACAGACACCCCAAAATCCCACCCTGGGCATCCCTGGGAGTGGTGCCCAAACGCTCCTGGAGCTCTGGCAGCCTTGGGAATGCACCCATTCCCTGGGGAGCCTGGGCAGTGCCCACGATGCTCTCCGGAAAGAACCTTTCCCTGATCTCCAGCCATTCCCTGTGGTCCTGTCACCGGTCACCAGAAAAAAGGGATCAGTGTCTTCCCCTCCTCCTCCCCTCCTGAGGAAGCTGAAGGCTGGGACAGGTCTTCCCTCAGCCTCCTCCACCTGAACAGCCCATGCGACCTCAGCTGCTCGTCATAAAACTTCCCCTCAAGGCCCTTCACCATCCTCATAGTTTTCCTTTTATTATTTATTTTATCTATCCTATTTATTTTATTAATCCTCTTANNTTTTATTAATCCTCTTATTATTATTATTATTTATTTATTATTTAAACGTTATAGTGAGCCAGGCTTGTTTCTTTAAATTTTATGCTCATTTGCTGAATTTAGGTCAATCAAAGGTTTCTTGGTGTCGATTTGTGTGTTAATTTTACAACACTTGTAGGACAGACTATGAACCATTCCATAGACACTCTATTTTCTATCTTTTCATTCAGTCCCAATGCTGTTACATGAAGTACGTAAGGCCGAGTGAATTAAATTTACAAAAGTTATTTCTTTCCCCAGTAGAAATGCTAACATTTGCTCTTCTGAGAGAGACGTACCTTGGGCTGC
>VWZT01002078.1:88484-111078 GCA_013397055.1 Pachycephala philippinensis
CTCCTCTTCCCCTCCTGAGGAAGCTGAAGGCTGGGACAGGTCTTCCCTCAGCCTCCTCCACCTGAACAGCCCATGCGACCTCAGCTGCTCGTCATAAAACTTCCCCTCAAGGCCCTTCACCATCCTCATAGTTTTCCTTTTATTATTTATTTTATCTATCCTATTTATTTTATTAATCCTCTTANTTTTATTAATCCTCTTATTATTATTATTATTTATTTATTATTTAAACGTTATAGTGAGCCAGGCTTGTTTCTTTAAATTTTATGCTCATTTGCTGAATTTAGGTCAATCAAAGGTTTCTTGGTGTCGATTTGTGTGTTAATTTTACAACACTTGTAGGACAGACTATGAACCATTCCATAGACACTCTATTTTCTATCTTTTCATTCAGTCCCAATGCTGTTACATGAAGTACGTAAGGCCGAGTGAATTCAATTTACAAAAGTTATTTCTTTCCCCAGTAGAAATGCTAACATTTGCTCTTCTGAGAGAGACGTACCTTGGGCTGCGTTTGACAAAGGGGAAATAAATAAATAAAAAATAAGCAGCTTACGTGTTTCAGAAAGTCGGAATTTTGGCAATGTGTGAAATTTGTTTAGAAAAACCTTTTCGTTGCCAGGTGACGAGGCAAAACATATCACATATGCTTAACAACCAGCTTGTACATATTTTGTCTTTCCAAGGTTTCTAGGGCTGGTCAGGCACAATGATACATTACAGCTGAAGGAGCTTCCAGCAGGGACAAATGTTTGTCTCCTTCCAAAAGAATTTTCCTAATCCTTAAGAAAAACAACTCAATATTTCTCATTGCTGAATGATTGAGTAAGGATTAATTCTGCTCAAAATCCATCGTATCACGAGTCATAACATATATTTCTGGTTTGCTGAGGATGCAGACTGCTGGGGTTTTGGCGCATGGTGTTTGTGAGCATTTCGTGGTGTATCTGCTAGTACAGATTTCTTACAATAGTCTGACATCTCCCTGTTCCACTGTCAAGCAGCAGCGCAAGCAGCGTTAAAAAATACGTATGACTGAGGATCAATGTGTTAAAACGTGTCCCGCCACGTTCAAAAGCTACTGCTGGCACTCTCCGAGCACCTCTGCATCACGGATGTTTCCATTTCATCCACATTTCCTTCCACTGATGCACACTGGCATTTCAGAGGAACGGAATCATCAGTTACCGTTTTGGAGGAAGTCAGAAAGAGCCAGAAAAACCCAACCCACACCAGATTCCCCCGAAACCCAGAGGCTCATCCTTCCCGTCCCAACCCTCAGCTCTTGCTGTGAACACTCACACGGATCCCATGGCCTGCAGTTGGAGTTAATGGACTTCACACATGTGAAATTAATTGTGGGGGTAATTCTGAAACAATTACCTTTTCTTGGAATCCCCGTCAACAAGTACTTTAATAAATCACCGTGCTGCTCGTGTTATAATGACCATTAGTAATCAAATGCATCTGCACACTCAGCCTGTTTGCTGACTGAAAATACTAAAAGAGAAAGAAGAGTTTGGTGCCCGAGTTCCCACATGCCTGATGTACAAAATGGACACCTGATTGCTCTCCTCCAATCACTCTCTGCTACTTGCAATTATTAATTGTTTGTCATTATGCAAACCTGCATCCTGATCCCAATCTCCTTAAAATGTTCATACCTACATACTCCAAATATTCTCTGGGTTTTTCTTTCTTTCTCTCTCTTGTTTTGCATTCCAATTTTTAGTGTCCCTGAAAGAAAATTTCAGCATGACTCACGAGATTAAAATGTTTTATCTCTAATTACCCTTGTCAGCAGAAAGCCATAAATCAAGTTTTCAAAAAGCATCAGGATTCGTTTAGAACAACGAGCCATCATTTCGTTATTTCACTGCTCCTTAGAGGGGTTGCCCTCACACCCTGTGTGTATCCAGCTAAGCTTTTTACAGGTGAATTTGGTACCAAAAATTATCTTATCACAAACTTTGCAAGTCTGCCACACCTTTCCTCCATCCCACCTACCCTGGGGGTAAAACCAAGCACACACAGAAAACTCAAAGCTAAGGAACTTTCTGCTGGAGAGCACAACTTCTGGAATGAGATATCCACCAGGAGCACTTGTGCCTGCAAATCCCAGTTTGCTCTCCCTGCCAGTAAACCACGCACGCCAGCAAACCGATTTCCTAGAATCCTCATCAAAAGACAACAACAAAAGGCTGTAATGAGGGCCAAATCCAATTTATTTAAGAGGGAAAAGGACACCATACACAAACTCCTCTGCATGACTGTCCACATGTGCCAGGTCACTACCTGTAGCCATTAACATTAACTGGCACTCCAATGCCTTAAAAATTTAGATTTTATTTATTTTTTGCATCCTTTTATTTTTCATTGTGGATTCTTTGAAATACAAGGCATCCATTTACCCAGTGTAAACTTACACTGTGAGATATGATCCCAGATGAGGTATTGCCTCAAACAGAAGATGAAAAATATTCCATGCATTTTAAACATGAATCCAAGATCATAAGTTACACTAACGTGTAATACATTTCTGCTGTTCTCTGGCAGGAGAGAAAAACAAAACTGGCAGCTATAGCAATTGTATAATGGTAATTATTGAGAGAAATAATTATACAAAAACCTGTTCAAATTATACACGAGATGGGATGACTCAAAGCGAGAAGAATTTAAAGTGATAGTTAATACCTCAGAAAACCTCACTGTGTGACACCAGGCAGCAAAATCAGACAAATAAATGCATCTGTTGAAATCATTCTACCCTCAAAAGTTTGTAAAATGTGGGCAAAAAGCAACTGTTCTCACTCAGTGGGGATTTCAGGGCGGGCTGGTTTACCAGGGAGGCTCCCAGCAGCATCAAGGAATTCCTAGACAAAAGGAAAGAAGGAAACCCTAATGCAATTTTATTCTAAACAGGCTGTAATCAATTCTTTATATTCACTCAATAACCCTCAGCTGCAGGTGGGTTTAGAAAATTAAGGCACCTCTTCAGAGGTGAGAAATGGAGCGAGATATTGCAATGGAGCCAGGAGCCCCTGGGTGCTGAGGCCCTGAATTCCCACGTGCTCCTCCAAGGTTGTTTCTCTCTGTACCCAAAGATAAAACTTCTTGTTCCAGAGGTTTCCAGCTGTGGTTCTGATGGCTGCCCTTATCCCTTCACTCCAATGTGTACAGCACTCCAGATGAAACAGGCAGCCACTGAACTGATCACCCTTGAAAAGCCAAGGAAGCCCCACCACATCTTCCCTGCTTTGCTGGATCTCATTCTGCCTTTCCCACACTGCATTCGAGATCCTGGTTCTGTGCTCTGTTCCAGATCTTGCCTTTCAAACACCTCTCCCTGCTTCCAAAACTTCTGCTTTCCATGTCCCCTCCCTCCTTCCACCTAATTTTTAAACCTCTGTCATCACTTCCAACAACTGGCCAAAGCCCTTCCCAAAAAAACAGGTTTTTGATATGTCTAAGGGAACACATAGACAGATCTTTAATTTCCTTCTATTAGCTACAAACGTTTTCCTAATTATTCCTTTTAGCCTGTTACATTCCCTTCTGTCTGTGCTGCTATTTCACTTCCCTCTGTATCACATCTAACTTGAAATTGGTGTGGCTCAGCTGAGGATTGCAAGACAATAAAATATTACCTAGTTTATTTTAAAAGTTCTTATCTTTGCACAGATCACACAGGCAAAGCATCCCATGCGCCATCCCGTATTAATAATAACTTTTCAGAGTTTGTGTTGCAAGAAAGATGACAAATGCTTCAGGACACAAGTAAAAATGGCAAAAATTGACGAGTCAATTATAGACAGTGCAACTTGCTCAAATTGCCATATCAAAATCTGCTTTTTCTGAAAAGAAAAAGCTGTTACTTTATTTGGCAAGGTGGTTCCAAAGTCCAGCTTAGTTCCGTTCTTTTGTGCACAGGGAAGAGCAGTGAGTGGTTCATATCATTTACAGTTAATTCCACCATTTCTTTCAGTATTCAGGTATTGTATTTATTTCTCCAATGCACATAATCAGATCACTGCATTCTTTCTAATTAAATCAGCTTCCTCTATACAGTCCTTCAGTGTTATCCTAGGAAACAAAGACAGGGCCATAAAACCAAAAGTCCACTATGGACCCAGACAGAGAGCTGCCCAAATTTAAATCAGAATGGTTCTACAGGAAGGAATAATGTATATAACTTCAATTTTAATGTTATTTTCTTTGACGATTTTACCTTCAAGGCACCTCTATAAGGTAGTGAGGTGAAATTACCCCTAATTTAGGGGTACAGACCCAAAGCACAGAGTGAAGCTGGTTCACTCGAGGTGACACAAGGAGTCTGTGCCAGCCTTGGGATCTGGGAACTGATATTCCCCATCTTCCTCAAGGATCTGACCACCAGAACCAGCTGTCCTTAGTGCAATAACTCCTCCTTGGAAACATCACGGAGGATCCTTTTAAACGACATTGACAAAATCAGGGAAAATACTTGTATAACTACAGAATAAAATACAAATAAAAACCCTGCACCCCCCTGCAAGGTGGGTGAAAAGCAGCCCCTTGGGAAATACACTGAGGTACATTTCCAGGAGCAGGAACAGGGTATTTAGCTTCACGTTAATTTCTGAATCTTGCCAAAAACGAAGACATTTAGGTAAGATCCACACACATTGGCTTTTCCTACTTCAGCCACTATGTAAGGAAATTGCTGAGGTTTTCAAGACCAGAAGAAAACTCAACTATTTTATATCACTTTTGCTGGAAAAAAAAAAAGTGATATATTTCGGAAGAGGAAAGAAGCAGCTCTCATTCCAGAAAGTCATTAATTCCTATATCCCAAGGCAAGAACTCTCACGTGGAGGGTTACGGGGTCACCCACGAAGCCACTGGCAGTGTTGCATTTCCCATCCCCTTTGTTGAGGTTAACACTTTCTGCAAAGCACAATCAACTTTTAAGGCACAAGATAAAATTTTAACAGTGCTCCTAATTAGTGCCACCAGTGGCAGTTTCTGTGATGGCTGCGAGGGCCTTGGTGAGGGTCCATAAACTCCATTTCACTTGGGTCAGCCATCTATCAGGTGATAAGCACTGCTCCCTGCTACCCACCTGGACTGGAGGGGATACAGAGGAGATACAGAATGCTTTGGTTGGAAGGGGCATTAAAGATTATCCAGTTCCACCTCATTCCATGGGGAATGGACACCTTCCACTATCCCAAGTTGCTCCAAGCCCCATCCAACATGGCCTTGGACACTGCCAGGGCAGCCACAGCTTCTCTGGGCAACCTGTACCAGGGCCTCAGCACCCTCACAGAGAAAATTCCTGCCCAAAGACAAGGATGAAGCTGCAATTGCCATTGAGCTGCTTATTCTTACAGCATATTATTATAGGAATTTTTGTTGGGATACCTGGCAGCAGGCTTTGGTTTATTTTCAGGGCATGGACTTTGCTGTTGTGCATATTTGTTTATGCCACTGTGAAATGTGTATTTGGCTACTTGGATAAACTTTTCCAAAAAAACCCCCACTAGAACAGCAGTGAATGGGATCTACAGCTCGAGCTTCCGAGCACCTTTACTGCACAAAAACTGTTTATTAGCACAAGTTTTCCCTTTGTATGTTGTGTTTACTTGTTTCCCAGCAGGGTCTGCTGATGTTAATGGACTCACAGCAGTGCATTCTACTTCTGTTATTACAGGTCTAATTCAGTCATTAACATTTCATTAATGGACTGGCCTCCTCGCTGTTTGCATGGCTGTCTAGATATTGATGAGCTTTCTAGTATAGAAAACTGGTATTTAAGGCAGACTCTCAAAGGTTTATTAAGATGCTCGTGAACCTTCATCGCATTCTGTCATTTATTTCAGCAGATAAAAGCCAAACCCTCGGATGGATTTGCATTGCAAAAGTTTTCAGCACCTGAATAGAAAATTAATTCCATGCAAAAACCCCAAGGAGAGGGGAAAAAACAAAGATTCCACAGTTACATCACTTGGATACAAATCCTGAGTTCCTGCCTTAAAACCAGTGTGGCTCAGCACTGCCAAGTGCGCTGTGCTCTACCTTGGAAGGAATTGCATTTCCGGGGGACTCAAATTGATTCCTTCTTCCAAGGGGGTTCTGCAGCTCCACTAGCTCCCAATTTCAAACTGAACTGGAGTTTCTAACCCTTCCCACAACCCACTCCAGCAGGAATAGCCTTACCGGTCCAGTGGAATTAATCAAACCAAGAGGCTGCTCAGAATATCAAAGCAGTGCCTTTGGACACCTTTAACATGATCACCAAAGAGGAAGATTTACCACAATTTTTAGACTTCAGTAACTTTCTGGTTTTATCAACAGAGTATTGGAATCTGAAAACAGTCTTGATAATACCTGTACCCCAGTGGAAGGTAAATATCCTTAGGAAATGGCTCAAAGGAGTTATGAGGTGCTTCCTTTTACAACATTTCTGCTTTCTCCCTGCTAAAATGTGTGTTTTCAGGCACCCCAGAGAATTAAAATACACTGCATGGTATCATGTGAGTGTCTAATGCAAGTACTTGGTGAAAATCACTAATTTGATGTCATAATTACGCTTGTAATATGAAATTATTAAGCACTGTCATATTGCACAGTAAATGGAACTTATATTGGTGTAATAAAATGTATTTCAATTCCATTGCAATAACTTTAGCACAGCCTTTAATGGGACCCACAGTTAACAAAAATAAGATGCAGCCAGGAAAAACACCATTGAAGAGCACCCTATACTGCAATATTGGGTCACAACAGATATAATTTGAGAGCTTCTTTATGTGCCAGTTTACATTTATGAACACCTGCAACTTATGTTTTCCTGACAAAATGAGATGTTAAAAAGTCGAGGTAGGATTAGAGGCCAGTAAACAAAATTCCCAGCGTAATTTGCCTTAATAAATTCTGCATTATCCATGCCTTTGACTTCAGCATTATAAATGGAGCTATAAATATTATTGATCCTAAATTCATATTTTTTTTAAGGATCTTCCTGGCTCAGTCAGGCAGGTCTATGCCAGGATGGCACGAAAATAGATCTCTTATTATGAAACCTGAAGCTTATTATTTTGATAAATGTAGCAATGTTTGAGGAATCAGAGGGTGGGGGGGGGAACAAGAAAGGAGGGATACCATTTTAATATGTTCAAGTGGTTTTTCTCCTCAGTAGAACTGTCCCAGCCCTGAAAGTATGAGCTACTTATTTAATGGAGGAAAAAAAAAAAAAAAGGAAAGAGGAAAAGAAAAAGGGAATTTAAAAAAAAAAAAGAGGAATTTCAAGAAAAAACGCCAAATCCTCATCTCAACATTTTTCTTTTGTCTGTCAGAGTAAATAAAATGAAGAAACAAACCACAACTGGAGAGGGGGGGAGAAAAAACCCAGTCAGCTAAAATGTCATGACTTGCTTCTCCGCAGGTGTCAACTTGACTTCACTGAAATGGCACAAAACTTTGATTTTCTCATCAGGAAAAAATGTTTATTCCCTCTACCAGACCTAACAGATAAGAACACACAGTGTGTAACATTGCATATTTTGATCCTGTGTCTGACTGTTCTCGAGACACATGCTAAAAATATTTTGTGTGCTTTGCCTCAAATTGTTGTCATGAATTATTGAATTGAGCTGTTGCTTTTTCATTAGACTGGCAGCCTCAATAATTTAAACACTGGTCTTTAAGAGACTTACTGTATATTGATGATCTTCACGGGAAGAAAGAGAACCTCCCAATTATTTTATATCTGCTTTGATTTTTTTTGGTAGGGTTTTAATGCATTGCATGACTTACCATGCATTACTGGGTGCCTGTATTATTTTAGCACACCAGACAACATTTTTGTCCATTTGATTTGTCATTGAGAATTTTGCTCAGATATTCCCATAGTCAGTTTTTCCAGGCATGGAGAAACTCAGACCTTCTCAATGCTCAGGTGCAGCTCATGGGTACAGCTTCAATTTACCCCAGAAAACGAGGTAGGAAATAATCTTCCAAGTTTTATATGGCTGTGTGGCCCTGCTCCATTGGATGGCAATGGAAAACCAAAAACTAAGGGAAGTGTGAAAGAGTTCAGAAGTTACAGCCTGATTCAATAAAAACCTCAACTTTCTTCTCAATTAATCTGAATTTTTTAAAAAGTGTACTTTCTGTGGGGTGACAACAGCTGAAAAATGAAGGTTTTGGGAAATCTGTTGGCAAATCGTTGCACTGGTGGCTTTACCAAGCCCCTTAACCTTTTGAACCTCTCTCAATCACACTGCAAGACATGAAGGCAAGAAGTGTTTCAAAGTACCTCCCCAAAACCCAGAAGAAACGCTCAACTCCCACAGCCTTCTTGGGGTAGAGATAATAAAAATCAGAAATTCTGGGAGTCAGCTGATGTCTCTGATCCACGCTGATGTGACACTTAACTAACACCAGTGCTCCTTCTGCACAGCACAACAGCAACAAAGATTACAAATATTAACTTCAAACACCACATAAAGTATGAATAATCTCCATTGCTACAAATTTTTAAAATGCATCGTATTTCTTTCCCACATATGTCCTCGTAGCCTCATAAAACAAACTGTTTCATTATATGGGCTCGTGTATATATATCACAAGACGTTAGCTACTGCTAAAAGTAAGAAAATAGATTTTGACATTGGAGAATTATTTTCCTACTCTCCTGTGCCTCTGGATCTAAAGGCAGAGCCGCTCAGCTGTTTAATCTGGCCCGAGTCCAGGGCTGCATTCCGTGGTGAGATGCCAAGAGCAGCGATGCCACATGAAACAGGAGTTGTCTCCTGCAAGCTCGCAGTGATCACAGGCCAATTTGTATCTGAACTGATAGAAAGAACAATCTCGTTTAGTTTCCTTGTCTGGTCAGGAGGGGTTTTTCGTTTGGGCAACTAAATTTTGTCTTATTAGTCAGAAGAAGGATGAGATGCTGGGATGGCTTCACTACATAGCATTTGCCAACCTTTCCATGCTATGTCCATCGAAATGCCTGGCCCTGCCTTCCCTGAGCATGTCTGCAGTCCTGAGCTACAACAGAGGCTCACAAATTGCAGGGAACAGCCATTAAATACGGGGTTAAGTTATACAGGCAAACTATTAAGTGTTGAAATCTGAATGTATATAAAAAAGAAACACTTTTTTGTCCATTTTTACACTTTACCACTTGTCAAAGCTGTCAAGATGGGAAATCCTGTTTGCCTTCTGTCCTTCAACTTAAAGTAACTGTATGTGATGCCCTTTTAATTAATCCCCAATCCAGTCTGCTGTTCAGCTTATTAGCTTCCGAAAGTTTAGATGACACAAAATGTATACATTTAAAGTGGTAGAATTAAGGAGTTTTCCCTGTGGTCTGTAAAAAACTACTTACCCTCTAACTTCTCCTCTAACATTTGAAGAGGAATAAAGAGTCCAGGAAAGCAAGGATGCTCGTTAAAGCATAGAACTCAATCAACATTCAGGTACTACAAGAAGAAAGAGAATAAAAGCTAGGAAATTATGTTTATGCTTATTGCTATTACCAGACATCTCAAAAAAATATCCAACCCAAACCACATGGATGCAAATAACCAAAAAACTACTGAAGAGCAATATAAAGAAATTCTATCTCACCTGCAGCATCTCTCCGCTCTTCCTCCTGAAGCTGTTTCCATTTCAATATGACTTTGAATTTACTAGAAATATTCAATTTGTTTATTACAGGCAATATAATCTCTTCTTGATGTGGAGACACTGAAGTACCCCCTGGTGCATTAGGGACAGCCTATGAGCAAATACTCCTTTATTCTGCAACATCCCCTGGGTGAAAAGGGGCTTTAAAAGCCTGGTTCCCCATTTCCTGCCTTTGGAGGGTTTAAACAGCTGTGAGGATGAGGCACACCTGGCGGAGAGGGGTGGTAGGAACCAGTTTAATTTCGATCTGTCTCAACACCGCTTATCAGAGACAGGGAGGGGACGCACAATGTGCCACGTGCAGGAGGCAACTAGGAGAGGATGGAGAAAGCCTGGACTCTGGGGAGGCTTTGTCCGGCAACCATTTCATGTCTCACATGGGCCAGGCAGCCAGCAGGACACTGCACCCTCCGGAGAGCTTCTCCGATCGGATGGAAAAGGGTGTTCACTAATGGATTCTAGTGGAATGATGGACCGCGGCAACGCTGTCCTGCCAGCGGGCAGCCTTTGGGAGCGGCCGCGGGGGTAAAAGTACCTTCCACACAAGCTTGGGGGAATTATGGGTGTTGTGGTTTTGATTTGGTTCTAACCAGCTGGTCTTTTGGGTCTTGTCCTTTTCGCCCTGATTTCTGACTCTTCTGCCCTTGCTCACTGCTCCCTCCCCGGGCGCTTGGCCGCACTCCGGCCCCCCTGGGAGCTTCGTGCGCAGCCCGTGTGCCCGTAAAAGTACCTGCCACACAAGCTCGGGGGATTTTTGGGTGTTGTGTTTTTCCTTTGGCTCTAGCCAGCGGGGCTTTTAAGTCTTGTCCTTTTGACCCTGATTTCTGACTCTTCTGCCCTGGCTCGCTCCTCTCTCGCTCCTCTCTGGCCGGACGCTTGGCCGGACTCCGGCCGCCCTGGGAGCCTCGTGCGCAGCCCGTGTCCTGCGCCACCCCCGCCCGGCCCGGCCGCCGCCTGTGCTGCCTCCCCGCGCCCTGCCCGCTTCGCCCCTGCCTCTTGCCCTGCTCCGGAGCCCCAGCCTGCCTCGATCCCCGCTGGGACCGTGTCCAGGCTCCTGTCCGGCCGCCCTCACCGCGTGTCCGGCCGCGTAGAGCCGTGCCCAGGCACACCCCACCGCGTGGAGCTCGACGGCTCTGCCGGAGCTTCCGCTGGGAATGCCCGCCTTTCTCTCTGTCTCCTCCCACCTTTCTCTCTCTCCACCCTTTTTCATCTTCCTCCCTCCTTCTCTGCTCTTCTTCTGTAGGACAGTTCCCTTTTTGTTACTAATAAACCGTTCTCAGACACGATGTTGTCTCGTTTGACTTAATTTCGCCCCACACCATCTGTTTTAAAAGAGCTCCTCGCAGCACCCCCGGCTCCTTGCCCGGAGATGATTCTTCCACGACGCAGAACTATGAGTTTAAACAATAATAGCATGTAATATGATTTTACAAGCAGCACATGCAAGAGTGATTAACGAACTGGTTTCTGCAGCATCGTCTAGGTGTAAAATAAGCAGGTGTTTCCACATTCCATCTTCCCCAGGTCTTCCAGCTCTCACACTCAAGGAAATCATTTTCATCTGTGAGAAGAGGACACAAACATAAGTGTCCTGGCTTGGTGTCATCCTGTAATGAAACATGGGAAAGATGTAAGGCTGCACAAGAGGGGACTCGTTAGGGAAATGCACAGCAGCACATCAGGATTGTCCATTCCTATTGCTGTAAAAATACTTGAAGTAAGAAAGGAACAATCAGAGAAAAACTAAGGAGATGTGTTAGCATTTAGTGGGTAATTTTATACAACCTTCTAGAGACCATAAAATAAAAATCAACCAAAATAGAAGGGAGGTGCTGGTTGGTTCAGTGTGTGTTAAAGGTGTTGAATGTTTTTTCCTATTGAAAGGAGTTGAAACTTGAAGAGACGTGTGAAAGGAGATGGAAGAAGATGCTGGAAATACAAAATGAGCATCAGAGCAGACAACCTCCCAGTCTGCACCATCATCTTTTGTGAGTTCCACCAGTGCTGGCTCTGAGCCTGCACTGCCGCAGGTTCCCTTGGCCATGTCTGTGCTGGGCATCACAGCCCCCATCCTCTCTGGAAGGAGCTGGGAACGCTCAGCCGAGGGATTTAAAGGGAATGCCACCACCTCTGGACAAATGCCACCACCTCTGGATAAATGCCACCACCTCTGGGCACCGGGATTCACGTGAGGAGCAAAGACCAGGGGGCAAACACAGATGTTCCAGGCGTTACACAGCTTTTCATCCCCGAGCTCTTGAAGGACACTCTGGGAGGTTTCGGAGCACCGTGCTGGTGGAGAGGGACCTCTTTCAGCATCCCAAAATGTTTCTCAGCCTCGGGGCTGCACATTCCAAGCAGGTTTCACTCGCACATTACCGCTTTTCCTTTGGACAGAGCCACCTTGCAGGTTCACCTACCCCGGCTTCAAGGTTCAAGGCAAAGGCACAAGGCTTTCCCAAAGCCTTGGGAAATGTGCTCGCTTTTGAAAAAGCTTTTCTTTATTGTTTTAATGAAAATTCACCGTGGTTCTGATGGAAAAAAAATACCTTAAGCAGACCTTTAGCAAGAAATATAGGAGGGGGGAGAGGACTCATTAAGTGTGAAGTTTGACAAGTATTAGCGAAACAAAAGAGCCCAGCACACAAGTTTAAATCCCAGATAGCTCTGTCACCCTCTGATTGCCAGGAGGAGTTAAAATTCAGGTCTCCTGTCTGGAAAAAGTATTACAGGAATATATTCTGAACTTTGCACGGTTCATTTTTTGTTACGAATTAGATCCATCATGAGATTTATTGAGATGCCTCATGTTTAATAAAATACTCATAACAGTTTGTGATATTTCACAGGATAAATAACAGGATTGTTAACTGTGTTTGTATAGCAGGTCTCAGGATAATAAATGGTTCATTCAATAATGAACTGACAACAACTTATTCAGGTTATAAAAATATGGGAGATAAGAGTCAAAATAACAAAACTCAGAGGATCAGACATTCAGACAACATTGGAGTCCAAAACCAGGTTGCCCCATCATTTAAATTCTGAAACCATTTGAAATAAGAGGGTGGAAATTTCCACAGAAAGCATTTTCCAAGCCAAATCCACAACAGGACAGTGGAGACAACTGTTCTTTTATTTCCAACACAGCCCAAGACATCTCAATCTTCTCATGTTATTCAAATCTAATAAAAGATTAATATCCTTTTAGAATAAAATAATATAAAAGTATCTGAAGATAAACACTTAAAAATTATTCATCCTGTCTCTGCCCCTCAAAGAACACATGAACAGGGAAAGTTCAATACATTTTAAAAAATACATTCTTTAGAAAATATGAACAAGTGAAGACTCTCTGAGTGTATTTGACTTCTAAATAAATTGCTTTCTTTTTTGGAATTGCTGAGAAGGCAGACACTCAGTGAGGTCAATGAGACTTACTGATTGCACAGTGTTACGGAAAATTAGGCTACTTATTTGGGAACTAAATATGGATGTTAAGAGCATTCAGTGAAGTCACACTTTTGAGCATTTTGGAGCTGGCCTACATTTTTAAAGAAAACTTTGAGACTTTGAGCAATAACTTTTTGGAAGAACCAGATATTTATGATGTCCTTCGTAGCAATTAAAGGCAATTCACAGAACTGAAAAGATGATTTGGGCAAGGGGGCTTCAATTCCTGTAAGGAGACATCAATTTGCAATCAACTCAACTTAATTAGGGTGCTCCCAGTTCTTCCCAGTATGGACTCTGAGGTATTTAAAGGACAAGGAGTGGGTCCCCGGAATGGTGTTTGCCCCAGCAGTATTTGATTCCCACTTATATGTCAGGATAAAAAAAATGATGGAGAAGAGACAACTAAAAGAGGAGGCACAGAGGAAAGGGTAGCAAAGAACCACTTTCTCTTATTAGTATGATTGTTCAAATTCAAAGAAAACTCCAAAAGTCATTCTCATCTATTTTGTCCAGGCCACTTTATCTCCGAAATTTGCCCATCCAGGTGTCAGTGAAAAGCTGAGATATTCATGTTGTTTAATTCTTTGATGTTCACAACAATAAAATGACCAAATAATAAAAACTTCCCTCTCTCCTCCTCAAAAAAAAAGAAAAATAAAAATGAATGTTTGAAATGGCCATTTCAAACTAAAACAACTGCTATTGCTATCAATTTAAGTAATCACTTTCCCAGCTGACAGATGCAAAGCTCTCCCTTCAGATAATGACTTTTCCAGCTGACAAGAGTCAGGGAACAGGAAGTGTATGTGGGGATAAGTGTTTGGGAATTAGAGGACAGCCAAAGTTTGTGGCTACCTGTATTATCTGCAGGAGGTTATTTTACTTCTACTGGCACATATTTATCTGAAATCAGCATAAACGAATCTTTAAAAATATGTTTAGTGCAGCAGGATACTTTTTTTACAGTACTGGGCAGTTTTAAAAGTTGGGGGCTTTTTTTCTTTTTCTTTTCTGCTTGAGATTAAACTCGTTCCATCAGGCAGGAGCTGCAGTTTTCACCAGAGCTGTCACAGGGCAAGGAGAAAAGGGTACATGGTGTTTGTTTCTGTCTGCACTCCAGCCAAACCTGTTCCCTGATTTCCAGCAGGGTTGGAAATGCAAATGCCTCCTGGCTAAAAGAAATAAAGATCTTTTTTGAGACATGGCCCAAGCAGAGAACTGGCAAACTGAGCTGTGTTCATACCCTTCACTGGCCTGTGGAGTATTCAGGAGGTTACTCCCAGTTTGCAAAAGAACCTCAAGATTTACCCAACACTTGGTGTCAGAGCCTGATCCAAGAGAAGGGACCAACTCTGTTATTTGTGACTTATCACTTGAAAAATCAAACAAGGCATCAGTCTCAGGAGTTACAGGTTTAAGAGCAAGTCACCATAACTGAAAAGTCACGAGTTTCAGAGTTACATGACAATTTATAACTTTTCAGTCCAATAACCAACATGAAATTTTGTTTTGATTTTATAACCTATCACCTTTGGTACTTTTTACTGCATTGTGTCTGTTCCTTGGCCAATAACTTGTTAGCTCACGTGCACACAGATACTTCTATTATAACATTTAAATTCTTAACTTAAACTATAAAATCATATTATCATACTTAAAACCCTTCACCATATCACCCAATACATTTTTTTACTTATAACTATAGAAACATAGGTTTATAATTTTTCTGCTTAAGATCTGTATACCTTTATCATTACATCAACCCAAGCTCTTTCCAGGGCTGTAAATTAAACTCATTAGTGTTTGTGGAAGTTTCTACTCCTCTGTTTCCCACAACCTGGGGCATTTTTGCCCACCCTAAATCCTCAGTGCTGTCAGATGTGGCTCAAAAGATGCAAATAATCAGCCAGTTCCTAAATGATCCCTCAGCTGAGCTCTAAGAGTCCATATAGAGTTACCTGTTCAAAATGGGGGTTCTTACTCACCTGGAGCTGCCAGACAGGACACACCATGTCCTTGTCCATGTGAGAGAAGAATGTATTTAATTCTCTGTATGTATTTAATTTTCAGCAGGAAAGGAGAGGCCACGTTAAACCTGTCCCTGAAGCTGTCAGGAGAAAATCCCTGAAGATCTGATGGCAGTTTCATGACCCAGCTTTTTCCTGTAGACCAACATGTCAGCCACCACCAAGTTGCCCTAAAATAACAGAGCCTCCATTCTACATTAAAATAACTCTGCTGGGCTGATCATCATAAAAAGTTACAACCCAACATCAAATCTGAGCTTTTACCAGGAGAGGAAAGGCTGAGGAACTTCAGCTACAAGTCTGTAAAAGTATCACCATAAGCCAGCACATATGAGTGTCAAGCTGATATGAAATGAAATATTCCTCTTCATGATGACAGACTGAAATTTTTATTGGGTTTGACCAAATCAGAAGCAAAATATTGCAGGGTTTTATTCCTGTGTTCCCTATCCTGCAATATTAATATTGTAAAAAACAACAAGAAAACCCCAAACCAAACAACCAAAAAAACCAAAACCACAAAAAATAAACAAAAAAACCACCAAAAAACCCCACCAATTTTATAAAGAAATAAAAGAATAAAACTATTGAGCAGCTGTATCAGTCTTCATGTGAATGATACACCTAAAGTACAAGAGCAGTTACCAGTTTTTCAATTTAACTCTTGCCTTATTATGTCTGTTTCTATTTCTTATCTCCAGATAAAATTTGCTTCATAGTAATAAATGGAATATGAGGCTTGAACTCGGTGTCTCTGGTTCTTCTCTTCTGCTTTCACTGGAGGTATAAAACAGGGTACATGAGAAAAGTAACTCAACACAGAGTATGGAATGGAAATGAACTACTAAAGTCATGATAAGAACGAGAGAGAGAGACTCTGAAATATGTGTGGAGTGAAATATGACCTCTTAAAAAAGAAAGAGTATATGTGAAGAAAAAAGCAGCATGCAGAAGTAGCAGCATTACATGTTCATACTCCCTGTTCCTTTCTTGTGAAACTCTGCCACATCTCACCCCAAAATTTTCCTTCTCTTTGTGTATCTTTAGCAGAGGTTTTTTTCTTATAAAAATATGGTTTTTTATTAATAACAGCAAGGAGAAAGGAGAAGCGATTGTGGCAAGATACGGAGTTTCACGTATGAAAAAGGAATGCAAAATGTAAAATGTGGTAGAGCCCCCAAGCCTGGAGGTGTCCAAGGAATGTCTGGACAGGGCATTCAGTGCTCTGATCTGCCTGCTCTGGTGGGGATCTGTCAGAGCTTGGACTCGATGATCTGGAAAGTCTTTCCCAACCTCAGTGACTCTGTGATTCTGCAGAAGAACAACCCCAGCCTTCCACAGAATCTCCCAGACACGGGAAGTCTATTTACTCATTAAACAAAACTCCTTATTGATGCGTAAGGGAGGTCTCATGGCTCACACTGATGACAGGAAAAGCAATCCAAAGCTCCACATCTTGTTTTATTTACTTTTTAAAAAATTAAACTCCATTGCAAAGCTCCTTTGGCCTCACACCCGTGACATCACACTCTATTACTCCCCTTTGAAAGGCATCTAGTAAACTTTAAAAGCCTATCCCTCCAAAAGCAGAGGCCATACAAATACTTAAGGGGTTAATAAACTCTTCCAGTATACCAAAATCACAAGTTTTATACCTCAACCCTGTGCAATTGGAGCTCCTAGGAGAGGAGTAATTGCATTGTAGTAACGTTCAGGTTTGATTTAGGTTTCTCCACGGGCAGGATGAAGTGTGCCTTACTCCTCAGGTGTGAGACTTGGCCACTCTGCCTTTTGCAATATTTTATCCCAACACTGTCAGAAAACGCTCAGCAGCGCCAGTTCTTACTAAACTGGGTGTGTTGTAAATCCAGGGGAAGGAGGGGATTTCTTATGCCAACAATGCTTCTCAACCTTTACCTTATTACCACACTTCTTGGCTGCTCCGAGATAAAAATCTTTTCAGCTCCTTTTTTGTTTTACTGCTTGTGTGTGAAATCTCAGATAACGGAGCCAAACGCAGGGAAAGTTCAGGGCGGTTTTACGACTCTGTTTTATCAAAAATTTTCATCTACAAAAGCCTGAATTCGTGGCTGTGGGATGAGGTCAGTGGAACCACACCCATTCCCTCGACAGACCTTCCTTCTCCTGCAGTGGACAGCTTTACGTGGGCTCCAGAAATATGCCCTGAGTGAGGAGAAGCGCTTGCCCCTGGATTGAAGGCAGTGCCAAGTGAATCAGGAATCCTCTACGTGGCGGATTTCAGCTCCGTGTGTGCTCGAGACACATTATCTGTGAGTTCTGGAGGTGAAGTCCCTTCTTAATGAAATTCAGCTGAGCAGGAATAGCCTAGGAACACCACCAGGAATGCCGAGGGAGGATGACAAGACAGGTTTGGCACAGAGGGATGCCTGAAACAGAATAACCACAGCGAAGATTTCCAGAGGGAAAAAATGTGGATGGTCTTGTAAGGGGAAAAGTGTGTGACACGAGGAACAGGGAGGAATGGCAAACACATGTCAAGCAGCACATTTTATTTACCTTTCATTAGCATGTCTTCCTGGGAGAAGGTTAAATACTCCAGGAGAGGGATGGGATTTTTCTTATGTTAACTAATCCAGACAAAAGTGAACGGAGATTTGCTTTCTTCAGCATTCATTGATATTAATTGCTTTATTGAACTAGCTGTGGGAACGTGGATTTCCCAATGCCAGCATAAAGGATCATTATTTATAAGCTAACTGATCCCACGAATTCTACACTTAGCTCAACATTTCCTTTGGAAATGCTGTAAGAATCTTTTAAAAAAATCATTCTATTTCATACTTTACACTGAGGCACACCAGCTAAATGATACAGGTTTTCCAGGAAAAGAAAAACAAGTTTTTAAGACACACATACCAGACTCCAAATCAGCTCTGAAATGCTGCATATCATTGCATTTTTCCTCCCTTTAGTTTTCATTCTCTCCCTTTTCCCCTGACTTACAGGTGTCCTTAGTTACAGCCATCAGCAAAAACAAAACACATATGCAGGCTATAAATCTGTACTTGTGTACTAATTCATAAGAGTAAAATATCTTCAGTTGCTCCTTCCAATTTCCTTTCCCTGTTCAATTCATAATTGTGCTGCAGTATGTTGGGCTTAAGCTTTCAGGAACTCTACTTTGTCCCAAAAGGTTGCTTAGATGGAGACCTGAAAATGTGGATTCTGGCTTCAAGGGAAGGTATTTAGCAGCAAAGAATCCAAAGCACGATAAAAGCAACTAAATAAACCCTGAAATCTTTAATCAAAGCACTTAGTTGTCACTGTTACCCTTTGGAGATGGATATGGATGACTCAGTCCATCAGAGTTCATGCAAAAATATACCAAGAAGTTAATAAATTTGAAAGGGAAGCCAAGAATGAATGTTAAGTTCTTTTGTTCCAATATATCCTAACAATGCTCCCAGCATTGCTGCAGTTAAGCTCAACTTTGCTGTTCAAAGACCGATTTTGGGGCTTTATGTGCTGGTTTAAATCATAGCTGGGCTAAACATGGTATGCAAATTGCAGAGTGATAAATGTTTGTCTTACTTATATTCCTTCCTCTTTATATCACAGCCAGAATCCTTCACCAAAGCCCCCAAAAGCAATCATTTTTGGCATAGTTTAGATGCCAAATTTGCAAGCTACAAAGGAAAAATGAGGATATACTTTATAGTTATAATCACTCTTTCTCTGTCAGAGAGAAAGAAAAAACACTTTAAATGGCCTGAAAAGAAGCAAAGTATGCTTGGAGAAGACACACTTGACTAGAAAGATCATATCATTCCACAGAATTAGGTTAAAGCCGATCCAAAGGTCAGAAAACTTTTTGCCTGGGATGAGCAAAATGCCAGGATACTGAACTTACATTTGAGGATCCATGGCCAGATGAGACACTTCCAGGTTTGCCTTATTAATGCAGAAAAGAATTATTAAAAATAGATATTTTACATAGATATTGTTGACAATCTGTGTAGGAGAAGTGCCTCATGGTTGTGCTGATAACCAAAGCCTGGACATGATAATCCTTGGCTTAAAGAGGTTGGCTCCAAAGCTCTTCAGCAGAATAAAGTGAACAACGAGTAAAGACAAACGTGTCCATCCTCAACCAAAGTGTCCATCAAGTTTCTAGTTAAGTAACCACTTTTGAGGATGGAATTTCCAAACTTTTCAGCCTTCAGCACCTTCAGAAGAAAGGACTTGTCCACGTAGGACAACCAGGACTTGATATATTGTGAGATGTCGATAAACAGGACTTGAGAGAGAGAAGAAAAAAGAGCTTGGAGGGCTTTTAGACAGAAGAGGATCCTGTAGCCACAAAGCAAAATACCCAGAATTTACCAGAAATCTGAAATTCTTAGAAATCCGAAATATGAAACAAAATTTCAAGCTTTCTTATCAAGACATCTCATGTTAGGGCATTACCACATAGGAAACGAAGCACTTAGGAGCCTCCTCTGTGTTATTTCCAAGACAGCATTTTTTAGCTCTTTCCTGTGTTCCCATTGCTGTTCCCTTTGCAGAACATTTCAAGGTTTCGGAGTCCATTCAATTGAAGATTTAATTGAGTTTATGTTGCCAATACATGGCTTAGTTTAGTATTTTTTCTATGTACATGTGCAAGTGTACACTGTAAACTTGGAAAGGGACCCAAGGCTTGCTTAGGTGGAACTGGTCACACTTTGTGTTCAGTGGAAGTGTTCAAAGGCAAACCTAAAACAAAAATATCTTTACATCTTTTACTCGAATTGGGCTGGCATGGAAAATCATGTTCATATTGTACTCATTTGTGGTCTGCTTCTCAGGAATTTTAACAGATGACAATTCAAAGATAAATTTGCTTTAAAAATAAATGATGAAAAATAACTGGCTTCCTGGCTCCTATTTCATAATCTCGAAAGCATGTTCAGATTTATATAATTAAAGTAGAAAATAGAAGTCTAAAAATGAAACTCGGTTTTGCATTAGAGCAGCCGACATTAATAGGATTCTTCTTCCAATTCCTTTGTTTTCTGCTGTAGCACCAAACTCCACCATGAGTGGGGGAAACATGGAATTCTGACCTGCTCAGGCTGTGATTGATGCCACGGCCCATTAAAACAAAAACATGCTCACAACCAGGCAGGTGCTTTAGTGAGCTAAAACCCAAAGTTGGGACACTTTGGAACAGTTTTTTCCACCTATTTATGAATTGTGGCTTTTAGCTCTCATTCCCTTCTTTAATTGAGATGAAAAAAAAATAAGACTAATTTTCTTTCCTTCACACGGCAACAATTTGGAAGCTGAGAGTGTTGCTCTGTAACCCAAAAGTAGTAAAAAGGGCCAAAACAGCTCGAATATGATCCTGAGGGAGGTGTAGAGTCTAAGGTCTGGCTGCAGCCTTAAGATCAGCTGTATCTCTGTCTCTGGAGGGCAGCAAATTGGTCTCCTGCAGGTCTCTTCCAAATACAACCATTCTATGATTCTAATAGCTACAAGATTCAGGGATGTCCCAAGAATTAAAAAGATACCAAACAAATGAGCAAGTGAAATAGCAAATACAACAAGAGATCAGTTTGCAGAACCAAAAAATCTGGGGCTAAGTAACGTGGTGCAGTTTGTTGCTCCTCTGAGTGATGTTAAGACAATGAAACTCACACCCGAAAGGAAATGCAAGCACAGTTCAAACAGGGAATCACTGAAAGAAGTAATGCAAAACCACAAATTTTACCTTCGATAGGCCTCAACTCAAATCTAAAATTATTCATTTGGCCTCTGCACTTTCACCAACTCTGAGGTGTTTGGGTGAAACATAAATTGGATATGAATTTGAAAAATTGACGGCTTGTGTTAATAGAGACGTGGAAACAAACAACAACTTTATGAGCTAAAACCAACAGAAATAAAAGTGTGTATCCTTCTCTACCAATTTAAATTTTCAGGCTTCCAAACCAATTCAATGAAAATTTCAATAAAATTGTCAATTTGCAATAAAATAATGGGATTGCCTCTTTCTCCTTTTCTGTAGGGCCTGCATAAACCCTGGGTGCTGACCATCCCTTTCTGCCTGTCCTTACACCCTTTTCCTGCTTTACCTTGAGAATATTGCACCTCTCCCTCTTTATTATCCATTGCTTGTCCAGCAATGCCACCCTTCAGGTGACATCCATCCTCTCCCTGCCACTCCTCCCCTCATCCATACTTACATCGTGTCTGTTTCCAAGGCCATCTTTTCCCATTTTTCCATATCTATATCTTCCATGGTAGCAGTAAGAAATCAGCTTCCTGATGAACGGCTTGGGAGATGAACACGTGTTCATTTATTGACACATCTCTTAAAATAATTGAAACCTGTTAAAATGAATAAAAATCATGGTACATGATATGAATATAACGTGATTGACTGGATGTTCTACAAATCTAAGTCGCCACTCATTCCTTGTCATGTTCAATGTTGTGCCCAGTTTTTCACCAGATTATTTGAGTCAGGGTCCCTGTCTTCATGTGTGTTTTTAGAGGTTTTACCGCAGTAGGATTCTGACATAAATTATAGTCTTGGGATCCCCAGCAATTTTTTTAAATAAAAACAACAATAATAAAGCAAAACAATTCCTTGTGGTAGGCTAATCTCTTAAGCTGTAAAAGCCTGGATTGATTTCCGAGTACTAACTCATCTCTTATGGATGAGACGGATTGAGCAGCTTTCTGGACACCAAAAGTAAAAAAACCTGAAATTGAAAACTCCTCATCCACTCACCAAGCAGAGTGGAATTCCAGTACATGGAATCACCAAATGGTGTGGGTTACAAGGGACCTTAAAGGTCAAAGCATCTCCTGGTCCCTCCTTGAAACCCTCTCCAGCAGATCCTTTCCTGTGCTGAGGACCCCAGAGCTGGGCACCACAGAACATTAAATTATAGTATTAAAATTCAAAAGGCCTTGTCAAATTGGAGAAAAGACTTAAAATTCTTGTTTAATTAAAGAAGAAAAAAAATGTGGTTAATTTTTATGGTTAATTAGGAATAACCAGAGTGTTAAATGCAGAACTGGGGATATTCTGTTAAGGCGACAGTTCCAAAAATCAGAATTTTAAATGTTATGATACTGTGGAAAAAGGATGCATAACACCTCAGGAAGCCTATGGCTACAACTGGAAATGATGTGGAATATTCTTCTGCATTCCTTGGTCTTGATAATACTTGATCCAGCCGTAGTGCTATAAACAGTCATTAAATATCCAGGTCAGAAAAGATATGGAGAAATTGGAGATGGACTAAAGGAGAAGAGTGGGAATGATAAATATCTAGAAAACCATAATTTCAAGGGAAAAAATAAAAGGTAGGGAATTAGAATTGTTTGCTCTATAAAAGAAGAGACTGGGGTAAAATAAAAAAGGAATAAAAATGCAAACCAAAAAAAAAAAAAAAAAA
>VWZT01002078.1:118573-147361 GCA_013397055.1 Pachycephala philippinensis
AATTTTAGATCACTTATATATATATATACACACACACACATACATATATATATATACACACACACACATATATATATATATTTAGTTTATACCCCATTCTTTAAATGACACAGGTGGTTGCAGGAAAAGGCATCTAAAGGCAGTGCTGCTGATTGCAGAAAATGCAAACCCCCTTTGCAGAGCGAGGCTTCAACTCCCAAAAATTTGGTTCCTGGTGGGGAGGTGGGGCAGAGGCTGCACCTCCCACACTGGGGGATCCCACAGCCTCACAGGAATCTCCGTGAGCATTTCAGAACCCAAACAGGTAAACAAATTAATTTTGATGGAAAGGTGTCAGCAGATTTAATCACTGGAAAGCAAAGAAAATCTTGTTACAGCAACACCTCTGAAAGGGGTTCAGTCTAAGTAATACTTTCAGTGCAGGAATTCCAAGTTATTCCAAGGCCTGCATTTAAGCATTCTCAGACACAAAGAGCTTTAGCAATGTAACCCTTTATTTATTTTTTTCAGTAACTCTCTCTTGTTTGGAGTAGTCTTTTAGAGGAGCAAATAATCTTTCAAGTTGATCAATTCTTGTTGATTTTTCTCTCAGCACACAGGTCTAAAATACGGAATATTCCCCGGGATAGCTTTTTATTTAAATACTGTACGGTTCCCTCCTCCTTTGCTGCAAGTGTTTGTTAATTTAACAAAAGTATCCTGTGCATCCACATTATCAGCACACGTCTGAGTGGGCAAAAGGGCTGCTTAATCTGCTGCTGTCATGACAGCAGGGGGAGCAAAAATCACTGCATCGGGGGGAATTCACAATAATCCCGGCTATTAAAAACTCACTTCTGCAAAGAAATAGGCACTTTCTGCAGAAAGCAACCCGTGTGCGCGTTTGTTATCACCAGCCAAGCTAAAGCTGTGGGGTTACCCCAACCTTTGCTGTGCAAACCTTTAGCAGAAGCAAACAGCAGCTAGGAGTAATTACAAGTTTGAAACACAAGTCAGGAGAGAGCTGAGATATTTTAAACACGTGAGGGGAGTGCTGGAACTCCCTCTGGAAGGAAAAAGGGACAGGGAATATTTGCAGCTTGTGTTTTACTTTTACTTTAGCTGCATGCTGTGCTGCAGGGGAGGGAACTGCAGCCCACCCCCTGCCAGGGTGCTTCTGGTGCTTCGCCTCCAAAGATTTAAGGTCAGAAAGGGCACTGGTGGTGCCACAACCCTGGCCCAAATATAGCCCCAGGAGCAAATAATATGAGACTTGATCAGTTACATGAGTAAGTTAATATTTATGTCCTGGAATATGTCCACACTTCCTTCTGCTCACACTTTCCTTTCGGAGCTCTGGGCTACCCTGATGGTTTTTGTGGGTATGGCCACAAGCAATGCCACCCATAGGTCTGGTTTTCTTTAAAGTTTGGTTGACTCTTGGAAATCAGACTGATTTTTTTTTTTTTTGCATCCCTTATTGCCAATCAGGCCACAGTAAATGATTGTGAGCTGGATATTGTGATATCTGTCGTGTTTGTCAGCTCCTCAGGTGAGGCTGCACGTGTTGCCACAGAAAGGAAAACACTCCTGCTTTGTTCAGCAGCTCTCCATCTGCCCAGCCATCCACCCATCTGCCTCTGTGTATTCACACGCAAAAATAAAACCTGCTGAACAAATCCGCGACGCCTTTGTCCACACTACAGTGATTTTTGGAGCTATTTTTCCTTTCGGTTTGCTGGAGTATATTCACAGGATATTATTATCATCTCAACCACTTTTTTTTTTTTCCTGCAGTTAGCATTCAGCATTTTCTCTTTGCTTTTCTAATTAGCCTTTCAGTTTGCTTCTGCTTATTTTCTGTAGCCTTTCAGCTGCTCCACCTTACCAGATTTTGTAATTTTTTTTCAACACCTTGTGCTTACTGCTTATCTTACTCTTTACTATACAACTCTACTTAGCCACATTGGGCATTGTTACCTTTATCCTTCTTTAGACTTAAACCGGGATGAATTTCAAATGTCCTCCAACTGTTTCTGAAATATATTCCAATTTTCTTCAGTAGATTTACCATACATTATAATAAAATCCTGATAAAAATTCCTTAGCACACTCTGCACTCCCTGAAAGTCAGCCTGCCGTAAGGCTTGCATCGCTTTTTTTGCTCCTCAACAAATACTTTAAATCAAATGATGTCAAGATCACTGGATCTTTCATACCTCTCCAGTTCAACACCCTTTATTACCCTTGGCTCAAACCCTTGAATTAATTCAAATAGTTTCTGAAAGACAATTCAATAAGGCCCACGAGGAACTGGAGGCAATCCTGCGTTGGCTTTAGAGACGTGAGTATTCCCTGCCCAGTTCTACCTTCTTGCAGTCAATAAAGGAGTAATTAAAAGCCATCTTATCAAAGTTCTGACGCTCTTGAAGGCCTCTCTCATCTGTAAGCAAAGACCTAAAAGTTCAAAGAAGCCTTCAGAAAACCACCTGACTACCTTTATTGTGCCTAACTTTTATCAGCACTGACATTGCTATGTCAGCCAAAATACTCGCAGCATTTCCCTCTGAAGACACTCATCTCCCAGGAATACTGATAGGGCTCCTCCTCCTTCTACCCTTCCTCTCCACAAACCCCAGCCCAGTATCTCAAAACCTCAATTTCTTGCCTCGACCATATCTATGCTATTCCAATAATATCATGCTTATCCCCGATACTCGTAGTTATCATTGATAAGTCTTTGATGTAATAAATCCTTGATATAGTATCATACTTATCCTTGCTATAAGATATAATCAAAAATGAAAGCAGAAACTTAAGATACAGAGTAAAATATATTACTTGCCAATTTTCCACAGTAACTTTTCATCATTACTCCAAAATTACTTTTTAATGCAAAGAGTAGTTCCAATCACATAGAGGCCCACATGATTCAGATACTATCATAATCACAATTAGATTACATTACTGCAATCAGGAATGGAGATCATTAAGAGAAAGAATATAAATTGCTTTAGTTTTACAAGTACTGAGCTAGCAAAATTATAATTAATCTCCATTTATAATCTTTTCTTTCATAGAACTGCAAAGCATGCTACTTTTTTTAGGCCATCAATACAAATTAGAACTAAGTAATAAAGCCCTAACTACTACTACTGTGCAGTTCTCAATCGTAGAAACTTTCACATTACACAGAGAAGGCTTTTCATGCAAACAGTGCCCTCAGCACAGAGGGGTTTGCAGTGCAATAAGTCCAGCCATTTCTACACTCAGTTTGCTGTTTATAACACAAAATGCAATCAAAGCTGTCTATCCCTCTTCAGAAAAAAATGGATATGAAGTCTGCTTGTGAAATTGGATGAAACGTTTTGTGAGAGATGAGACAATAATGACTTAGCTGAGGCAAAAAAAAAAAAAACCAGAACGGGGACAAATACCAGATTTCACAAGTTTTCAGAATTTCCACTAAAAAACAAATCTGCAATGCTGTCAGGAGCTGTGAGATGGCAGACGAGGCCTCATCTAACTCCAGTACATGCAGCCACATGGAATAGACACAGCTCTGATTGGAATTTTTAAGCTTGCCATGCAAGTTTTTTCTTCGTTTTAATTCTCCATTGTGAGAAAAAAGAACAGTAAACTCAGCAGCGGTATTGACCACGTACTAAATATTCTTCTAGACCCAAACTTTACCCTCCCTGACCAATAAGAAAAAAAATTACGTGGAAGAAAAAGATGAAAAAAGTAAAATCAAAAGGGGCCCATTTTTAAATGTGTGAGTAACTTTATCTCTTGGTTTTACACAGACAGAGCAAATCAACCTAAAATAATTGTTGGGGTTTTTCTACTTAAACAATCATCCCAGAGAAAACTTGCCTTGTGCTGGCTGTATGGCAAAGGAATGAGTTTTAAACCCAAGTGAAACAAATCTGCAGGAGCACCATGGATTCCCTTCAGTTTTCCAGTTCTCAGGAGATGAGTTCTGAGGCAGTAACTGCAGGAGAAACTACAAAACAAAGAGATTCATAGAAAAACAGGATGGTTTGGGTTGGGAATGGTTTTGGTTGCTCCAACACTTATCCAACCTGGCGTTGGACACTTCCAGGGATCCAGGGGCAGCCACAGCTTCTCTGGACACCCTGTGCCAGGGCCTCCCCAGCCTCCCAGGGAACAATTCCTCCTGACTGCAGGGAAATTTGTACAACTGGGAATGTGCAAACCAACTTGCAATCACCTTGACCTGTTCAAATACCCTCTTCCTTCTTCTGCTGCAAATAAACAGCATCCAGTGATGCCTTAGGTTTTAGCTTTTATATTTCTCAAATCCTGCATTCCCGGTGTGTAACTCTGCAGTGTCCTGCAGCCTGGGAGCTGCTGCTCTCTCATGCTGAGACAGACAGAACAAAGCCTCTCCAGGCTGCTCTCCAAGGACACCCAGCCCGGCCTAGGCCCAAAATGTGTAACCCAGCATCTTGAGAAGGGGGGCAAGCTGAGGGGAAATTCCATCATTAGCTAAAGTTTAATTGGTGAAATTGGGTTGAGATGCAAATGGAGCAAAGCTATAAAAGTGTGAAGAACTCGTGACTCGGGGTCCATCTTGGGTGCAGCCTTTGGCCTGCCCAGGGTGTGCCTCTGAAGGCCTTTCAAATAAATATCCACCTTTATTCCCCTACTCCTGTCCAGTCTCTGTTTCTAGGTTGGCCTCTTTAGGCATCACCAGGATGACTTGGAGAAGCCATGTGGAAAATCAGTGAGTGAAGTCCACTTTCTATGGGGAAAGGGCCACTGGAATGCTTTAGGTCTCTATGATCAAGGGTTGCCTGCTCCCAGGGGATGCCCAGCACGGGATAAAGCCAAATGACTGATGGCTTTGGATCTGTATGATTTGTGGACTTCCCCAAGATCAAAAATCTGGAAACAGCTAGAAAATTTCCAGGAAAAAAATCCTACCATGGGTTTCTGTTTGCATTAACCCACGATCAGTTACAGCTCCATCCCACCTAGTCCTCATCCAAACCACCAATGAGATGATTAATAAGGCTGAAAACCAACTTTTGTACTGCATAAGCTGCGACCAGGCAGTTTATGTATTACTTTAAAAACTTGCACACATACCAGCAGCTTATTCCCATCTAAACTGAATCCTTTAGTACTTTAATTCCGTGCATCCCATCCTCAGGACCCAATGTTTTATTGAACACAACCTCCTCGCTCCGCTGCCTCCTCAGACAACAGAGCACTTACTTCCTTTGAACTGGTTTCACTCAAACCCCTTGGCTTCTGGAGTCTGCTTTCCTTGCTCCTGCTCATCAATAATTGCTGAGTGCAGCCTCTTAAAGTGTTAATACATTTAAGTTGTGATATAAAAACACATTTCCACTCTTCCTTAGCAGTTGCTGCAGCTCAGGTGGGGAGCAACACAGGCACGGTCTCATTTCTGAGATGATTTTCTCCCCTGCAGGCATTTAGGAGCTGTTCTGTGTGACAAGTGCCAGGCACTGATGTCCCCTGGGACATTGTCCCCACAGATGGCTGGGGCCAGGTCAGCAGCTCCTCACAGAGCACTCACATTCCCCCCAAATTCAGCAGTGCTTCCTGGCTTAAACCTCTCCAAACAAAGGCAGTTTTGGATGACAGTCTTGGATGTAGGCCTTTAAAATCTTTGTACACTCTATTTTAGATATGCAAATGCTCTTTTGGATATGGCTCTTGATCAAGTTTTCATGAACATCCACATTCCTCTGCTGAAAAGCGTGTGAAATCAGTCATCTACCAGACTCATGCAGAAATTGCTTGATTTCGGTTTCCTTGTCTGCCTTTTCTATATGCCTGAAATTGTCTTTATCATCTCTGTCTATGCACTATTTATATTAAAATGTTTTTCTTATCTCCTGTAACCAATTCAGTTTGGGTCAACATTAAAACCATTCCACTCACTTCAAAGAGAGCCAAAAGAATGCAAGAGAAATCTGAGGAGAAAACTACGAGCATTTGTAGCATCCAGGAAGCAGAAAAAAGCCAACATATTTGCTAACGTTTTTTAGTTAAAAAGTTAAGGGTAGGCAGTAGTGTATTAATTAAATGAGCAAAAAATATTTAATCTAATAAGATGCCACAGACCTGGAACTGGGAAAGCTCTTAATGAACATTAAAATGTAATTCACACGCTTATGTTAAAACAGCTGAGGGGATACACACGTTAGAGGAGTTTCTGCTTTTGGTTTGTGGGCTGTTGGTGGTTGGTTTGTTTGTTTTTTTTTTTTCAAACCTGCCAGCAAAAGAACACGATCTCAGTGATATGTCAGAGATAAAGTTGAAGCACCAGAATGCCCATGGCAAATTCAGGGAACAAAGACTCACTCATACAGAATAAGAATGAGTGGTTATGTACAGCACACTATTAACTCAAGGTGTTTCTGGAAACACGAGCCCTCAACATCAGACAAATACATTTCTTGTATTTGTATTCTTGATTTTCTTACACCTATGAGTTTTCTGCCTGGTGTGGTGGAAAAGGAGATTTTGAGCTACTGTTTGGTGGACATATTGCTGGAAAACAGATAAAGAGAACAGAGTTCCAGAGTTAGCCTGGCTTATGACAAGACAAAAGCCACTGATGTAAAAATCAGGACTCTTCCTCAAACACTGGGGAAGCAGGAGATCTTCCCAGCTGCAGCACAGACCCACATGTAGCTTAAAAAAATAAATGCAGTAGGTAACCACTTTCAGGTACAATGTCATAGTGAAATAAATCTCCTTTTCCAGGGAAAATCATTAAAGAAACAGATCTGAAATCAGTGTGGTGCTCACTATTATTCACACTGCAAACAGTAGGGAGGGGTGGTGTTTGCTTCTCTGTGTGTCTTTTTTAGGATAGGTCCAGCTCTTGTAGGATCTGTTGCAGAACAGGCAGTGGGAAGCTCTGTAGGGACAGCCCAGGGAGCGCTGGACCACTGCAGCACCTTGCTGAGGGAGGGGAAAAACAATGCAGTGATTACACAGGAGATGTGTCAGCGAGCAGTGTCTATAGCATTAGCCCCACTAATCCTCTCCCTAAGTCGGACTTGTCTCGTGATGGACAAATTATCCAGCTTAGTGAGGTATCTGGGACGGTGATAGTGTCTCAGCCCTTCTGTTCCCTCAGAGACTTCCTTTCAGCTCATGAGAGCACTCAAACATCCCCCCATTGCAGAGCACTGTACACAGCGTGGAGGTCTCACTGTCCTTATTCTCTGCTCTTGGAGGGGAGAAAAAAAGGAAAAATAGAACTATTTCCTCAAAAAGTTAGCAATCTGCCCAAGTGGAAATGGAGCTTTGAATGAGCACGATCTTTAAATGAATATATTCCAACGTGTGCTCGATATTCCCATTCCCACCATACAGGGTGGAGGAAAAAACCCCACAATCCCACATCAAAAGGCAATAAGAGAAGCCAATGTAGGACTGAGACAAATCCTAATTTCCCATTTTCCAAAGATTTACCAATTCTTAGACTGGACTTCCCAACTTCACAGTGCTTCATAAACATTAAGTGCAAACTCTCAGTAAACTACTCTGGAAAACACCACCCTCTGTACAGTGATAAAAGTGTGCCCTGAGTGCTCCCTGCACAGCTAGCATTTGCTTTATTTTTAATTAATTAAAGTTACAAAGGGTGGAAAATATTTGGGTAACATAGGTAAACAAATAAAAATAATTACATTCACTTGATGTGAATAAGGTAAAAATATTTGTGTTTTTTTAAAAGTCAAAGTAACAAAATTTTGTGGCAGCTTCCCAGAGTGGGTTTAGCATGAACACATGTTCAAATTGAACTTACGCTTTTAAAAATTATACAATGTTTTTGAGTGGGAATTAATTTAGGGAGCCCTATAGTCTGTGCAGCGTGGGTCAAACTCTTATCTCTGCAATGGCTCCTTCTGACCTTCTGAGTTAGATTAATAAATGGTTTAGTGACCAAAACACTATCTTAAAAAATTAAAAATACTCTTTCCAAAAGCATAGATTTCAATACCAGAAGGGTTCAGCCAGTTCTTTATCATTCAGATGCAGATAAATTGAGTCCTTGCACTTTTCTCCCTATCTCTCTCTCATAAAATCTAAGTTCTGTCTGTTCTACGTAGATATTCGTGACATTTTCTCACAAGAGCTGTGATTTACTCCGATGTCTTCAGCCAAAAATATTTCTTCTCCCCTCTGTTCTGTGTTATGTGCTTGACTAAAATTAAGTGGAAATAAGTAGGATGGTAGTGGGAAAACAGCAACAGAAAGGCCAATATTGCCAAATAAATACAGTTTTCTATCTATTTTTTAAAGAACTGAAAGTAATATATTTTGCTCAAAAAATCTTGAAAATGCAAAAATCAGAAATATGTGTTATACTAATAAGAGAATATTTTTATGAGGAAAAAAAACAGAGTAATTTTAAAACATTTCTTCAAGAAAACCAGATGAAAAGCCAAAAGAGACAAAAGAATGGGAATCATACCTTGAAATTAAAGTTTTCTGAATTCTGAATTCCTGCTGCCCATGGAATGTGAGTTCACCAAAAATGGCCTAACCTGTAACAGCAGAAAAGCAATATTTTGTATCTGCTGTAGACACAGCATGTATCACTAGGTATTTTGGATATTTACCCTTCTTAATTAAGTTATAACAATACTTCTGTTGTTAAAAATAAAATCTATAATCACTCCTCTAAGAAAATTATTTGGATTATTTTTCTTTTCTTAAAGAATATACTGAATACCAGTGAATAATGTAATTCAAGAGAAGCTATGTCCCAAAATAAAATGACATTTGAAAGAGAAAGTGTAGGTGTGTATTTTCCAGGGGGAAAATTATCAAAGCATCAAGGTTTCTGTCAAGGATGGCAAGAGACTGATTCCAAATAAATTGAAAATGCTCTTATTTTGTTCATTGATCCTGAAGGTAAAAATTAGTAATTTTAAAGAATAAGGAATTAGTTACTTTTTGCATAAATTCACTAAATAAATAAAAAATGAGAAAAATGACAAAAAATTGTGACATTTTAGAAGTGAAACGCCACAAATTAAATAGAAGCAATTAGCTGAAAATCAATTCAATTGTCCTCCAGGTCTAGGGCTGAGGTACAGGTCAAAAATGTAGCTGTGTAAATAAAGTTTTAAATAGCCAATAAAACCAGCCATTCTGGAAAAGAGGAGAAGAGTCTTATTTATGCCTTAATTAAAATCTGATAATGTAGGGGAAAAAAAAAAGGCATCTTTGGGATTGGTGCAATGACCTGAAAATGGGTCCTGTCTCCATGAAGAAGATCTATGGTGTCCCAGGAGAACGTCTGAGGATGGGGCAGCTGAGATTCTGCTTCCTGCTGTTGTGTATCCCACAAATGCAGGGGTCATCAAGGGGTTAATGAATCCTTTGGGAACTGAAATAGTGGGAATCTGCCAGTTGAGCTCTTCCTGGTTGTCCCACACCTGAGCACAGCCTTTAGCTTTCCTCGCTATAAAATCTTCTCCTCCCAAAACCACCACAATTTTCTTGCAGGAGATTTTCTACAGCTGAAATTTCCACCAGGGTCAATTTTGACCATACCTCTTCATAAGAGAATTATTTATGGGTGGTTTAGGAAGTATTATGGGGGCTGATATCCCAGAGAAGTTTGGCATCTCCTCGTAGCAAACTTTGTGTTATTAGATGGGACTGCCCCCTTCATAAAGCAGCCTGGAAACTAAAGATAATTGGTAACCTCTTGCAGCAGTTTGGGTGAAAATATTTCAAATTACTTTCACTTGTCTGTGAAACTTGCTATAGGTTTGCAGAAGTATTTCACCTTGCAGAACATTTGCTTTATTTTAAGTGCAATTTATTACCTTTATTATCTGTACATTGTGTGACACGTAGCAGGATTAGTTCCATCTTTGGCAATGTACAGTCCCACAGACCTTTTTAGTGGTTAATATTTTCATGTGGTCAGATGTGCAGCTGAATATTCAAACTTTTAAAGTACAGCTGAAGAAGAAACGCAGTGAGGCCTGGAAAGCGGCATGGTTTGCCTTGACACACTAATATATAAACTGACTGTGAGAAGCAAAGCAAAAAGCCTAAAGATAGCAAAAGTTATTTGTTTAGATGGTAGAAAAATAGTTGTGCCAATAAACATTGGCTTTCCTCTTCCAATAATGAAATAGACTGAGATTGGTGTAAATTGTAATCTACAGCTTCCTGAGGCTGAACTCAAGTTTGTAGCAACTGAGTTGAGGGCAATGTTCCACTCTGTCATTTTTGGCTGCAAATTTCTGCAGTTCAGTATAAAATAGTCACTGACAAGTAGCTTTAGCTAAACTTAATAGTGGTTGTACAGATATATATACATACATATATTTATTTATAAATATATGAACTGAATGACTATCTATGAGCTGTAACCCAACTTCTGGCTACCACTGAAACTATTTCATAGAATCACAGAATTCCAGACTCGTTTGGGTTGAAAGGGACCTTAAAGCCCATCTCATTCCACACCCTGCCATGGGAGGGACACCTTCCACCATCCCAGAGTGCTCCAAGCCCTGTCCAACCTGGCCTTGGACACTTCCAGGGATCCAGGGGCAGCTACAACTTCTCTCGACAGAGATTCTAAAATCAGTTTTAAATTCTCAGAGTTGCAGAATTAGCCAGTATTAACCATAATTAGTACACAGTCATAGGTAATCTCTTCAGGCAAAGGAGAAAATGTGCTTTCATGAGATCTCTTGGGGCTTCATTCAGAATCTGAAGGAGGAATAAACCTGAACTTTCTCTGTCTCTACAAGGAGGAAGAAATTTTGCTTTTTAGAGCTTCTTTGGTCACTCTTAGTGGAAAAGGAGTGAATGGCAAGGAAGGGAACTGTTTCACCCAAAAGATGTGGTAGCAATTTTCAGAAATGATGAAGGGTATCTGTGATGCCACTGGAGTGACGTCTGGATACTTCTTATGAATATAAGAGAAAACAAAATTACAGAAAAGGAGAAAGGTAAGGTAAGGAGTCAGGGAAAACTTCTGGACTGTCAGGAGTGTTCCCAACTGAAATAATATTACGAGGAAGTTAGGAAATCTCTGTTACTGCAGGCATTTAAAAAGAATTAAGCAAACATCTGTTGAGACTGACATAGGTACTGTTGATCTTACCTGGAGGCAGGGGTGCATTAGGTGACCTCTCTTTTGCTCTATCCTCTTTGATTGCTGATCCATGTCTTTCTTTTCCACCTCCTTGATGTCTTTCCTTATGCTACCAGCCAGGAATGTTCACTAATCAATTTGATCCCCACAGTTAATGCTTTTTCTTTATGTAGGCAGTTGGCTTGAGGAATCAACTGCAGCCTTAATCAAAACAAATTCTTAATAAAAACACTCAACATATGTGAATCACTCCTCACTCACTGCTGTGGAGTTGTGGTGTAGGATAGACTGGAGCCACAAACAACACTTGGAATAAAAAGAAAACAACTCACAGCATCACTTACAACACCATTTAAGAAACCACTTCTTTCAAGACAGCTTTGCATCATTTTCAAAAGAAACAGGTATAGGTGGTCTCAGTCTAATGAGATCAAGTTTCTATTACTTATTGTTTTCATCAAAAATGAAAGACTATCACAAAGTTTTTATTGCTTATAAAGATATATTTTTCAGCCCTAAGGATTAGCAGCAGATATTTATTTCTGCTCTTTTCATTTTCTAGCTTTCCTGTCTTCAAAATCACCAAATACTTTTCAGCAATGTTTATATTTTGCTGGAGCACACTGGTGCCATATAGAATATTTTGCAGTGTTTTCTTCAGGGTTTGAATATCAAACTTTCTTACAGGTGGATAAAACATTCTTTCCTAGACATTCTTGACACTAAAAATAGGTGTATTATATTATGGAGAATGAACTTAGAAAGTTCAGTTTTCATTTGGAAAGGCCAAGAGACCTGAAAAAATATTTTTATAGATCATATAACATTAACTTAAACTAAGTCATTTGCCCCAAGAAAAAATATACCTGTCTAAATGGGGTTCAGGAGTTCTTAGGCAAATATAAAAGATTAGGAATTTTTTGCTTGCATTTGTATTTATTTTCTTTCTTTTTGGAAAGCATTTCTATTTCCCTGCTGGGCTCAGACAACACATAAATATTTTCTTTCCTTCACCATCCAATGTCTACACAGAGGGAAGAACAGAAACTTTATCAGCATTTGCTTTTATCTCGCTGCCCTTTTTGCTCTAGACACATTTTTGCCAAGTTAATAACTCAATAACGGTAACTGGTAACTCAATAATAATCACATTTGATAGTGCATTATGTAGTAGGTTTTCATTTGTCAATCTTAAAACACTTCTCCAAGGAAGCCAGATCTTGCACCGTGTGATCCTACCGAGATACAGCCTCCTGATGTAACTTGCTCAAGGGCAGACAGCGGGCCAGGGTCACAATGGGAACAGAGCTGACATTTCCTTCAGCTTTCCTTCAGTCTGACATCCCCGGGCCTTTTTGCTTCATCACTCAGTCCCTGTGTTGTATAATTTGGATGTATCATTCCTATTGATACAGTTTGGATATATCCTTCCTATTGATACAGTTTGGATATACCGTTCCTATTGATACAGTTTGGATTTATCGTTCCTATTGATACAGTTTGGATTTATCGTTCCTATTGATACAGTTTGAATTTATCATTCCTAGGGATACAGTTTGGATATACCATTCCTATGGATAAAGTTTGGATATACCGTTCCTATGGATAAAGTTTGGATATACCGTTCCTATGGATACAGTTTGGATATACCGTTCCTATGGATACAGTTTGGATATATCGTTCCTATTGATACAGTTTGGATATATCATTCCTATTGATACATTCACTTATTTTTTTTTAGGATAAAAATGCCCAGCTGATGTCAGTCATTAGCAGTGTGCGATATTAGGAGTGTGTTGCTTAGGAAGATGGTGAAAGATATGGAGAGTGAATCCCATGAGGAGCTGGTGGGGCTCAGCCTGGAGAAAAGGAGGTTCAAGAGGGACCTCCACAACTCCCTGACAGGAGGGGGCAGTCAGGGGGGTCGGGCTCTGCTCCAGGGAACAGGCACAGGACAAGGGGGAATGGCCTCAAGGTGCTCCAAGAGAGGCTCAGGATGGACATCAGCAGGAATTTCCCCATGGAAAGGGTGCTCAGGCCTTGGCAGGGGCTGCCCAGGGAGGTTTGGAGTGCCCATCCCTGGAGGTGTCCAAGGAATTCCTGGATGTGGCACTCAGTGCTCTGGGCTGGGGACAAGGGGGGCGTTGGGCACAGCTTGGACTGGATGGCCTTGGAGGCCTTTTCCAACCTCAGTGATCCAAGGATTATCTATTCTATCTCCACAATGACAGAAAATGAAAATCAGAGTAGACCACAAAAGTCACGTTTAATACAGACAAATTCCAGCTCTGTGCATAACAAAAGTATCCTTATTATTTATGTCCTTACTGGGGGCTATTTAAATGCAAAATACCTACCTTGCTATCAGGTTGCTATGCTATTACTCACTGGGTAGGAAGCCTACATCAAGGAACCATATGGGGATTTTACTTCCTATATTTTACACCAAATTAACTACATATTTTCCTGAGTAATAATAGGCTGCCCTAACAGTAATAATGCATTCAAATATCAAACCAGTTTGGAATACATGTACATACACACCATTTCATGATTCTGCACTCAAAAAATGCACACCCTTCTAAAAAAAATTTGGAAGAAATCGTATAGGTCCACAAGACAAGTTTCTGTACTAGAACATGTAGTAAAGATGTGCCAAATTCAGGAGATTATATCTGGACAGCACTTAAATCAAAGCAAAAGGACCCCTATTAACTTCCATGGGACTTGGAATTTACTCAAATGTATAAATTAGCTCAAAAGAATTAATTGATTTCTTCCTATTTATACCCAGCTTTACTCTGTAAACTTTGAGAAAAAAAAAAAAATCTGATTTCATAATAATATCCCAGCAATTTGATCCTTCAAGATATTAGCATACTTTTAAAATGCAAAACCAGAGTTAAATGTTTTTAAAGCCAGCTCTTTAGTGCTTCTCTTCAAATAAAATCACTGGTTTAGTTGCTGAACTGGAGTTTAGAATCAAATTTTTTAAGAACGTTGCACAAAGGAAAAAATAGCTGGTTAATGAACAGCTTTATATATAATTTTCTGTAAAATATTAGCATTTCGGGCAACATCGAAATGTGAGCTCCCTTTGTAGAGCAGATATGTTGCACAGATATTCACTTCTACTTAAGTAATCTCATATTCAAACTACAACACAAGACAGTGTTTAATGTTCCAGAGCTTCAAATGATGCAAGAGAGGGGTCTTGAACCAGTTGTGCTGACTGGAAGACAGCATTAAATTAGTTGTGAGAAATCCAGTGCAGAATATTTAAACTTCATCTTGAAGGAATTCTTTTAAAAATTAACTAAAAAAAAAAAAAAAAGGAAAAAGCAAAACTCAAACGCTGATTCTGCAATCCAAGGTACACTTTAAATGTGGGAATTGGTACTTACTTTCTGCAGAGGATTTCAAGCCTGAGGTTGCCTGAAGGATGGATTTCACAGGTTGAGGAATAAAGTCAATGCACGGTGTGTCAGATCCTTGTATGGTGTGTCTGACTGGGATGTGTCCAGCACAATATTTCCTCATTATCCATATTTCTGGTGCAATTGCTGTAAAACACTCTTTTTTAAAATGAAAATATTTTGATTTTGCATCTGACAGGCACATTATTTCTTAGCTACCATTCGTCAATGTGTACGATGGAGGAGTAAAGTTTAGGACTAATTGCCTACCATATTTCACGAACAAAAATAAGTTGCATTAAAGTTTCATAAACACAAAAATGTACCTTGAAACTAAGTGAAAGAGTGCAGGCAATTTTTTGTCCTTTGATGGTAAAAAACGTGACTAAGTTTTCTTAAAGTAAATGAACAACAAAAAACAAAAATCAAACAAACGAAAAGCCAAACAAACAAAAAAAAAATCCCCAAGCTAGCAGATTGGTTTTGGATTGCCTGTGGTCTGCAATTTTATGGGCAAAGTTGGAATCCAGAGGGAATCTCAACCCTTCGTATATAAACTTTATAATGGAAATGCTGTCAAATGCTTAAGTACAGCAAGGCAAATGGCACAGCTCTAACATGTTAAAAAAAATATGAAAATGCTCTGAACCCGGGGTGAAGGCGAGCTGTCTTGACACTGAACATAGAAAGGTAAATGATTGGAACTTTAATTACTTTGATCCGTCATGCCTTGTAGCTATATGTCAGCTAAGCCAACAAAACTGACACAGAACAAAGGCCATGACTGTTTCAACATCTTAACTCATTTCTTATGGTTGATTAATAAGTCTATTGAATGAAACATGTGATGAGAATGGAGAAAAACATCAAGTGTGTGTTTATGCACACGCACAAATCCCATGTGTGGGATTGTTCCTCAGGGGATGTTGGAGGTTGGGACAAGGTGGGGATCGGCCTCTCCTCCAAGGCTACCAGCAGTAGAACAAGGTGAAATGACCTCAAACTGCACCAGGAGAGGCACAGGTTGGACATGAGGAAAAAGCTTTTTCAGTGAAAGAGTGGTTGAGCACTGGGACAGGCTGCCCAGGGAAGTGGTGGAGTCGCCATCCCTGGAAGTGTCCAAGAAACGAGTGGACGTGGCAGTTTGGGATGTGGTTTAGTGGGTGTGGGGGTGTTCAGCTGAGGGTTGGCCTTGGTGATCTTGGAGGTGTTTTCCAACCTTAATGATTCCATGCTGTGTTGTTTCAGATTGTGGAGGAGCAGGCAGCTCTTACCATGAATGTTGTTCCTGGGAATGAAGGTCCATGAGCCATCCAAGGGCACCCTTTTGTGGGATGTCATCCTTCTCTAGGATATGCCTGTGTTTCCATGAACCCACACGCAGTAACTTCTGGAATATCTCAGATTCCTTGGTCTCTCATTAGTTATGGATTAGCCTCAATTCTTGATAGACTGAAAGTCCATGACCACCAGCAGTTTCTTTGATAGTAAGAGAGCCCCAAAAGGCAGAGGAGAGGTGGTGCTGATATAAACACACTTTTCACAGGGATCTTGTATCCTAGTCCACTGTCTCCTTCCCTTTCCAAACCCCATCCCTCTCTCTGAGTCCCTGACAGCACTTCATTTGTCTCGCACAGAAATCCAACAGGACAGCTCATGTTTACAACTCATCCTCCAGTGATCTCTTTCGTTCTTGAAGGACGCTGCTGATCTGCCAGAATGAGGCAACCACGAACTCCTGACCCAAACCTGGATATAAAGCTTTCACTTTAATTTCCTCTTTGCACAAACTTCTCAGTCCAGTGCTGATTTCAGGGGTGCTCCTATGGCTCTACTCGTATGCTCGATGGTAATAAATGTGGTGTCCAAAATTATGATCTAATGGACACAGTCGTGATGAGCCAGAATTTGGCTCCTGTAGCAAAACAAAAAGCCAATCATGGTATTTATAACAGACTATGAAAACATTTGTTCTGATCAAAAACTTTGGGGGGTGTAGCAGAGACTGATCTCTGAATTTGATTTATATTTTAATCCAAGCATGAATTCAAACAGTAAGTGCTACTTTTTCCAGATTGGAGAAGAAAAATGGGGTTTTATTAAGTGAAACATTTAACTTGAATCTTGGGAACGGTGTCCACTAACTAAATAGAACAAGCATATGTCGGAAAATTAAAAAAAAAAAAGGAAAACAAAATCAGGAATGAAATAACCCACAATTAGTGAAAGTGACTGTCTGCTGGAGTGTTACCCTCTCTGTACCTTCTCTTTCTCCACTGCTGGCCTGCACTGGCTGGCTGAATCCACTTTCCATCATGGTTGCATAGGACCTTACATGAGGCTGGAATCAGGAATCTGACAAATTTTAGTTAAAGACCCTTTATACATGATCAGATACTGGTGATCCACTCAGCTCTAACACAGGGAAAGTGTAATTTTCCATGGTTTTCTATAAAGAAAAATGTTGGATAGCTTTAGAAGCTTTGCTTTCACAAAGCTCATAGAAAATCTGATGGGTTTATTGCACATTAGAGATGGAGAATGGAGGTGTAGGGTGCCCATTTTTTTGCACAGAAATTGAAGATGTTTTCAGAAATAACCCACTCTGCCTATATCCAGTAGCAGACCTTCACCCAACCTGTGTTACCACCACTCCATAAATTTCACAGACTCTTCCAGGCCTTCAGAAATGCATTCTGGAGAAGATAAGGTGGATTGAAGAATATTAGTGCAGTTTCTTCCAAATAGTCTGTCTTTACTTGGAAGGATTTGAAGGAACAGTGACAAGAGGAGACAGAGGAGACATAAGCTGTGTCCTTCGACGTTATACAGTGAATAATAAGAACAGAGCAATGTTTGCAAAAATCATTCCTGAACAGAAAAGGAGGCTAATTCAAAATTAATTTCATTTATAATGAATACCTCCACCAGCATTTTTATAAATAAAACACCAGGAGTTATTATTCTACTATGTATTTACAAGAAACGGGCAATTCTATAAAACAGTAGAAGGACATCCCAGTCCTCAGAAGTTTAGGACGGACGAATCCTAAGGCACCACCCACCTTGTCAGAGTCATTGTGAGCCCATCTTGCTTCAAACTCAGTCAACATATGTTTTACTATTTACCTTGATAAGTGGAGAATCAAGCCCAAATTTCTGTCGTTTCTCCCATGGGCATCTCTCTTTTCTCCCTTCAATGACTTTTTAAAGTTCCCAGAGCATGAAACATCACTTTGATGCTGCATCACATCCAGTTAGGAAGCTCTGGCATGTAGTGTTATGTTTAAACCAACATGCAAATGTAATCAGGACTGACACGTCGTCCCAATAAAGCAGTCACTCAGCTCTGAGGAACTCGAACAGACAGCTTATAAAACAGAGATTCTCACAGCCACAGGTTTGGGCTTCTGGAACTTAATCTCTAAGTCAAACTTAAAGAAAGTTTGAGGAAAATCTTAAAGTTGTTCCATGCCGGTCATTGTTTAAGAGGCGTTTGGATAATGCCCTTAATAATAAGCTTTAACTCTTGGGCAGCCCTGAAGTGGTCAGGCAATTGAACTAGATCATAATTTTAGGTCCCTTCTGATTAAAATTCCATTACTTTCTATTCTAAAGTCTCAGTCTTTGAAACATTCCCTCAGGGACCTTGAGTTGGCCATGGAGATCTGAAGAAGAAGGCCCACAACCAACATGTTGCCACTAGATCATTTAAACTGCTATAAAAGCTGAACTCCCCCATCAAGTAAAAAGCTCTAGGACAAGATAAATGGCATCAAGTTGTACCAGGAGAGGTTTAGATTGGATATTAGGGAAATTTTTTTTCACCAAAAGGGTTGTCAAGTCCTGGTAGAGCTCCCAGGGCAGTGGTGGAGTTCCATCCCTGAAGGGATTTAAAGACATGCAGATGTGGCACTTGGGGACATGGGTCAGTGGCGGCCCTGGCAGTGCTGGGGGAACAGTTGGACTCCATCCTACAGGGCTTTTCCAACCCAAACAATTCTGTAATTCTATGAACATGCAGCTCTGATGGTTTCCTGCATCATCTCTGCAACACCAGCAGGCTCAGCCAAACATTCCTAAGCTACCGAACCCAAGAACAGGAGGGGGAGGAAAATGGGATTTTTCTCTCCTCTTTTCCAGCTAATTCTTGTTAATACTTATTGAGAAGGCCATATTGTGCTAACATCCTTTGAGAAAAGCCCTTGCTATGTGCCACTCACCAGCCAAGAAGATTATGAGTCCTATCAGGGTGGGAAGACCTTCTCCCCTATCCCTCTCTGGTATGACTCCCCCAAAAAAGGCTTTACATGCTTTGTTAAAGCAAATATCACATGCTGATAGTTGTTCCCTTCCCCAACCCTCTGGATCTGGGTTAAAGACACCAGCTCCCAGTGGAAGGTTTAACTGCCCAGTCTTTCAGGTCTTAAGCAGCACATCCACACTTGTGTGGGCCTCTGTGCAAGTGTGACCCTCAGCGCTTCACCAGCAATATTGATTTTGGCTTTACAATGCTCCTGTTATCCCTATTCCAAAGAGGAGGGGAAAGGCACAGCTAAATCACTTATCAGGGCTGACAAAAAAAAGCGAGTGTGGGAGCTGAGAATAGAAACCAGATCACCTGAGGTTTCATTGCTGGGAACGGTTCCCCTTCCCTCTTCCTTTGAATCTTTGTTTAGTCCTGGGGCAGGTCATTGGAAACCTGGGCAATATGCAGATATGTTTTCTTTCCCAGAAGGAAACCAAGCTTTACAGGCTCACTTTACAGAGGCAGCCAGTCCGCTCGGGCTGCCGAGGTTTTTGCAGCTCTCACAGGACGCTGCAAAATCCAGCAATCAGACCTGTGCAGCCGGAACGCCGTCCGAGGAGATGGCAGAGCACAGGAACAGCACATTATCTAAAAACAGCCTCGCACAATATGTTCCTATGGACATCAGAAACTAATCTTTGAAATGGTCCCTGATGAGAGCTGGATTGGCCCGGGCTGCCTTCTGAAAACGTTCCAATTCCTCCTTTGCATCCGGTGTGTGTTTATTGGAGAAAGAATAAGTCCTCGTTTAAATTCTGCACGTGTATTTGCACTGTGACCTCTTTAGCTGTTACCTCATGGCTATATCTGAAATTGGTAATAAAATGCAACTCGGGATCAAGAACTGCTAGGTGATTTTACACAACTATAATTTTACACTCTCAAAAGGCAGAATATGTAATTCCTTAAGCCACACACGGGAACTCAGTGATGCCGGGCTGGATTTTTACTTTCAAAGCCAACACCATGTGAATAAAGCCAACTCTGTACAACAATACAAATAATGAGTTAAACAGATATGCACAGTTTAGCTGATCCTGATGCAGTGAGAAACCAAAGTGAAGCCCCAGTGAAATGAGGATGCTACACCATTGCAGGTATAAACAGCTCCCACAGCAGATCATTGGGCATCTTAGTGGATTGATTTGTGTTTGCCTATAACTCTCACTGAAGTGTTTCTGAAGAGTTTCCCAAATCTGACACACTTAAAACAATTTCCATGACATCCTATTCATTTGTGAAAAAATACCACAGAACAGTGTAATGACTGACAGTGAGACTGAACCTTGAAAACTGTTATTATAATTAGACTTTTCTTATACTATTTTATTGTATTCCATTGTTCTGATTTTAAGACTCCAGTAAGGAGCCTTTGAGTTAGGTGGTGGCCACATGCAAAGGAAGCCAGAATATGAAAACTAAATATTTCATGTCACTCTGCTTCCCCATAAAGTCCACCCAGGTGGGGATACTGCTGCACACAAGGAGCATGGAGCTCAGTGGGGCTCTGCCCAGCCATGGGTTCAAATTCACTGACCCAACAGTGCAGATATCATAAAATTATCAGAGAAACATGGAATGCTTTGGGTTGGAAGGGACCTTAAAATCACCTCATTCCACCCCCTGCCATGGGCAGGGACACCTTCCACTGCCCCAGGTTGCTCCAGGGCCTTGGACACTTCCAGGGATCCAGGGGCAGCCACAGCTCCTCTGGGCACCCTGTGCCAGGGACTCATCACCCTCAGAGGGAAGAATTTCTTCCCAATATCCCATCTAACCCTGCCCTCCCTCAGCATAAGGCCATTCCCCTTTGTCCTGTCACTGCACACAGTTGTCAAAGGTCCCTCTCCAACCTTCTTGTAAAGTAAAACTATTTCAACATTTTCTAAAAGAGCTGAACAATCAAATCCCACTTCCTTGTTTAAACAGCAAGGCAGAGCACGGTGGAAAAGCCATTTAAAACCAGATTCTGAAACGCTCACACTGTATTATCAAATCAAGTCATGGATATATCCCTAACCCCCAAAGAGTGCCAACAGGTATTTAAAGCCTAAAAAGACTTAACAGAAAGGTGGAGGTACAGCAAAGCAGCAAAATATTTGCCATCTGGAGCTACCCACAGGTACCCACAGATTCCCCACTCCCTGTGTGCCTGCAGGGAAGGAAATACTCGTCTGCATTTTGGAACTGACAGCAATTGCCACCCGTGCAGGTCGTAGGGTGAGGTCTCAACTAGAGGCACACTGTGTAACTGCATCAGCATCTTGCTTTTCCACTACACATTTATTTATTTCAGCTGACAGCACTCTCCCTGTCCAGATTTGTAGTGGCACAATATATTAGGAAAACACTTCAGAGTTCAAATTTGGGTTTCAGTTTAGCAATTAACACCAGTATAACAAAGCCCTTGAGCGTTTCTAGCACCTCCACTGATCTGAGAAGTACCATAACTAGTAACCCTTAGGCAACAAAACACACTGAATCTGGGTAATTCTGAGTTTACAGGCAGTTCTCCATGAATCAGTGCAGAAATTGCAGTGACAGAGATGCTTGGATTTTGTGTTGGATTTTACCTAAATTATATGTATTGTTGGTTTATATCTATAGCAAACCAATCATAGAAGACCCCCCAGCACCACTTACATTGATGTGAAATTTCTAAGTACAAACATTCCACAAAGCATTTCTGTTTATATTAATGCAAACACCAATCTCCAAAACCTTATCAGTTATTACATCTACAACACTTTTCATAGGCAACAAGACCAAAAGGGATCTTCTGGGTCATCAAATCCATCACACTATCAAATCCAGTTTATAATTGCTTTCCTAAACTAATCCTGGTTCCCCTTAGAGCCATGTTTTTGCTTTCACAGAGATTATTTGGGAACATCATCTTTCAAGTGGCTAAAAGATTTCTACTTTGTTTGTGATCTATTGAAATCTGTTCCACATTTTTTGTGCCTACGCTGCCTTTTGGCTCAAACACGTCTCTGTGAGTACATTCAGAAATAAAATTGGCGTAGGTGAACGATCACTCAACCTGCATAAGAATAAATCTGAGTTGTAGGTGTGCTGGGATTTCAGTTCAGGCTTCATCCCTGTGCTCACCTCAGCCTTGGAATGGTATTTCATGGCTGATTTAAATGTAGGATCAGAGCACCTCCAGAAGGAGCAGGTTCTGTTTCACAGGCGCATCCCTCCCTCCATCCACCTCTGTCGTGTCAGGTCCTGCAACAGTGAAATTTAAGGTGTGCTGGATCAATTTACCTGCCTCATTGAAACCCAACAGTGTGAAGAAAATAATTTATCTAACTCCAGTTCCAGCATTTGCTCATTTTTCCAGACCAAATTAATGTAATTCACTTAAGTGCTGTCGATAGAAAAAAAAATTTTAAAAGAAACAACTATCCATCCGTCTTATGGGAAATTTACTGACCCTCTGAAAATGTTTCTTAGAACATCTCCCATTTCCTTCCTCTACATCTGTAAAATCTGATTGCACAGATATTTTCTTGACCCAATAACTTGCTGATTTTAACAACTTCTAAAACTTCTCACTTTGGGGGTCACCTTTATCTTTAGGCTATTTTATTTTAGAAATTATTTCCTGAGATGACATTTTTGTAGGTGCATTCATAAGAATTAAAATAGTGTTTTCAGCAATTTTTAAAAATAGCTTCATTTCTGGAAGCACCTGTAGAGCCTTGTTTCTATCACACTTCATTATATTTTTTGTTATTACTGTTGTTCTGCCCTTTAAAAGCAAATCCACTATGTTTTAATGAAATTATAACACTAAACTTTTTTTACATGTATTCTGAGTATTCAATTTCTTTAAAGTGCTCGTGAGGGTTTTTTTTCCCCTAGAGGTGATTCATTCTTCCTTTTTTATCAAATTATTCTATAGATTTTCAATATGTTTGTGCAGGATCAAGTCTAACCTAAACACTGCGTATTTTTGCAATTTCATTAAGAAAATACAGAATGGAAGTGCCTTTCTAGTTGTCTGTCAAGGCAGAACAGTTTCCAGATTTTCTTCTTTTGTAACACAGAAAAATTAAAATATCCTGTATCTTTACATTAGTTCCCGATTTCCATATTAAAATGTTTCTGCTATTGTAGAATAATCTTAAGGCAAAATAATAGATTTTAAATGACAAAAACCTCCTTCTATCCTCACCATAATGTCTCAGCTCATTGGGAATAATCTTCTCCACAGTGTGATATCGATAGTTGAATTCCAAATTAATATTCATCTGTAAAATAAGCACAAAAGGTCATAAACTGGCTCTTGATAGGCATCTTGGTCTTCTCCTGGTGTCCTGAACATCCAGCCAGCCACATCTGGAGCTGGACAATGTCATATCCCCAAATGCAGTTGTGATCCCAAAATTCCCCCAGGGTTTCTGATTTTTTTTTTTTCAGCATAAAGAAGTACAAACAATTTCTATATCAAATGGGAAGATTTTTTTCCCCAATTTAAAATGACAACTGACTCCCAATATTATTCAAATACGTGTGGAAAAAGCTTTCCAAAATATTCTCCCATCATAAATGACAACATTCATTTTGAGTGGAATTACATCTTTTCTTTACCCAGAAATTATGGCTTAATTTTTATAGCTCCGAAATATTCTTTTTTAAGTAGTAATGAAGCAAACATCAAAAAAAGTCTCTTTTTAATTGTTAGAAAACAAACAAAAAAATTTTGTGCAGTTCTATCTATTTTCTAGTTACAGGATAAAATGCTCCTTTTATAAATATTTAATTGGGAAGGAATAAGAGCAGAAGACAGAAGGGGGTAGGAGAAAAAGGAAGTTACATTGGTTTAGTTGTAGAAAATATTTATTATTTTATTACTACAGTTTAGACATCCTGGAGTGAATTATGGCAGATGCTCTACAAAGCCAAGCAGGGACACAGAGCCTCCAGAAGCCACCAGTGGAATCTCTTCTTCCTACAAAATCCCTCCTGCCCAGAGCAGATGTCAGACTGGTAATGCACCAAAGACACCAACAGCAAAGAAAAGTTAATTACTCACACTGGTTCCTACCACAGAAAAGAAAATAGGGAGTTTTTAACAAGTTTTGCCACAAACGTGGATCCCCTCGTGTTTTTACCCCAGAGTTTCACTCCTTGGTGTTGCAGAACCTTCCTGCAGCACCAAGCAGGGATTTGGGACACGAACCCTCAAACCCTCCCCAAGAATTCCCATTGCAACAAAAACTGACTCAGAATAAAATATTAATTATTTTTTCCCCCCTATATAACTTGATGGAGTCTTCTTATACTTTTACGTTTTAGTGTTTTTACTAGTAAATAAGTAAAATTAATAAAAATATTAAAGGCTGTGTTTTCAGTCTTGAATCTTGCCCTGAAACACTGGCATGAAGTAGGGTTAGGTGAAGCGAACTTCCATTGTTTTCCATCTAAACAAAAAAATAAAAACATTTCCCCTGAATATCACCAAAAAGGGAAGGAGAGCATGAAGAAGTTTGATCCTGATTACCCTTTGAAGCGTTTGATCTCAAAAATTGTAAATTCATGCAAGAACTCTCTCTGCAGCCATGGATCCAACATTCTCAAACAGATCTTTGTGTTGTAACTCAGACACTACAATTTTCTGCTCTCAGGTCACTGTGTGTGTGATGCAGCATGTGTATGGGATGCATTCTACAAATGAGAAAAGGACAGTAGCTGCAAAACATCATCATCCAAACTTCAGAAGATCATTTTCCACTCAAGTTCTACACAAGGGATCGAGTGCTTTACCCCAGTTCGATTGATTAGCTCAAATATACCTCAATAATCACATGTGGACAAACCATGGCTTTCAACAATTATCCTTTCCATAATTTTAAAGATGAAATGGAAGACCAATAACACCTTGTGTACTTCCCAAATATTGAAAACCATACAGCTTTCCATTCCTAAAAGAGAAATTTTACTTAGAAAAATTTAAATGGTTTGGTTTATTTTTTAAAATTTAATTTCTCAAACCTTTTGCAAATTGGAAAATTTATAATCATTCTTTGCCACAGAATTTCAGTTTTGATCCAATATCACTTCTGGGTGAAAGAGCTTTGATTAAAAAGCTTTGATTAGCCATATAAGTTATAAAAGCCGTGTGAGTAATTCCCATATCCGAAGTCCAACTCCCATATCCAATCATTCTCCATGGAGCACTCTCCACTCATCTAAAACACAAAACTTTCCAAGCCAAGAACAGGTTTCACTGGCAGTTTTCAATGCTCAAGACTGCTACTGAGAGGATATTTTCCTGCTCCACGCCATCCATACTTATTCACAGTGACAGTGGGATTTTTTTTTTTCTATGAAGCCTAGAGAAACACTTACATTACGCTGTCTGGAGTCTGTTCAGAAAGACATTAAAACCAAGAAGTTAGAAGAGGAACTGGAAAAATTTCAAACAGGTGAAGGGGAATTTGTCCATCTGATGAGGAATGATGCTTCCATGGTGCTCCTCTATGTGACATCTCCAGAGAGACAAAGCTCGGTTCGAGGTTTGCCGCACGTGAATCAGAGAAATCCAGAGGCAGGAAATTCTGATCATCCCTGACAACTGGAGAACGACACAGAGCAGTCCCGGGGCACGTGGTTGGATGCAATTGCACATCAACAAGCGCTGGAGATGATAAACAGAAGAGCAGTGCAAAAATACACTGTGGTTGGCAGCTGTGGGTGAGGAGGAACTCTTGGCATATCCGAGCACAGAAGCTTTGGTGGAGGAGGATGACTTACCCAGGAGCTGCTTGTTTGTAACTCTGACAAGTGTTTTCTTTCAACACGGATGATGTGCTCGAGCTAGATGTATTGTTACACCCAGATTGACAGCTCACATTTCCACTCCTGTCCGTTCAACTCACGAGCAGCAGGCGGATGATAAAAGTCTAATGGCAGCAACACTTTTAGCATAATTCTGTGGAGGGAAGATTTCCTGAAATATTTGTCCAGCTTGGATACACCAACTGAAATAAAAACAGCCAGCCCGGGATGGGAAGGTGATGTGATGGGTAAGTACATCACAAACACTGCCACCTGAAAATTGTGAAAGCTGAGGTGGCCAACAGAGCAAAGATATTGACAATTACCTTCGTGTATTTAGCACGAGTTCAGCTGCTGTCCCACACACTTCTGAAGTGCCATGAAATTCAGATAAAATATTCCAAGATCCATTTTTTCTAATCAAAGTTACCTGACAGGCAACTCAGATCCACTTCCAGCCTCCAAACCTGCACAGACACCACAGTGGAATTCTTCTGCACGAGGAGGGATTCACAAAAGTTGATGTTTGATATCCACATGAGCAGGAAAAATCCAAGTGACTCCAAATAAGCTTTCCACAATCCCTCCTGAGCAGTGTTGGGTTTCACTTGGGCAATGCCCTCTCTGATACGAGCAGCTGACCCAAGGTCCTGAGTAATTATGGATATTAAGGATCCAATATAACTTTTCCTAGTGTAGGCATGTGAGCACTAACGTCCTGGCCAAACACCAATTTGGATAATTATTTTGCCTACCTAAATGTCCCCGTTTTCGTTGGAATTCTTCATTTCCAAAGCTGTTCTGCAGCGCTGCTGAGCGCTGTTAAACAGCTGCAATATCTCACCCCAGAGATGGCTGCATTTCAGTGCTGGGTGATGCGATCCAGAGAGTTTGAATATCAGTTTAATCACTTTGGCATCCTTCAGGAACAAAGTCACTATTTAAATGTAAGATTATTGTAGAGAATAAAATTGTCAATAAATGTAGTAATGTCTATCTCTAACTATAAGCAATTACAGAGCTAATCTCCAACTCTCAAAAAATAACACCAGATGGTATTTTTCAGAAAAGTCAAATGTAGAATATTATATTTTTTTGCATTTTTCAGTACATCATGGTGGCAAATAATATTATGTGAATCCTGCAAGTACAAGAAAAATCTGCAAGTATAACATTCTTCTCTTCCAGCGAACATCCTGTGAATTCATAAATATTTACATTTTGCAAGTTATAATTATGTAGCACTGGAGGAAAAAAAAAAGAAAAGAGTGACTGTATATACAAGTTTATAAAAGAACATTCATAAATTAAAAATGTGCATTGTTCTGAAAATGATACCTACTGTGTTTTTTGTGTCAGCCTGTCAAACTGTGGGGAACCTCCCAACCTCTCCCTCAGCTGGGTAAAAATGATACTTTTAGGTTTGAACAGCTATTGATTTCTTAGGGTGGTTACTATTAATAGTTTTAAATAATTATGTGTGAAGTCATCACTGGAGGGATCTGTTAAAGCAGCAAGAAAAGTTTGTATTGCAACAGGGATAATGCTCCTGCACGAGCTGGCAAACACAGATGCACTCCAAAAATTTTTGGAATTTTGTGGAGAAATCCTCACACTCTTGCCTAAATTCAGACAGTTCAGTGTTATCCTGTCACTGTCTCTTTTTAACTGGAATTTTGTATTAGTTTTCCTGTTACAGCAATTTGTACACTAAAGGATAATTTTAGTGTTAACGAATCTGAACTGCAGGAGAGTCCTGGAGCTGAGATTTCAGTTGCAAGAACATCATTTTCTCAGCAACCAGCAAAAACTATTCATTGAAGACTATTTTTATTGAAGGAATTTTACCATTTTGATTCATGAATAATCCATGAACAGATGTTGATTTTTACAAGTTCAGTTGTTATTTGAAATTGTTTGAATACTTTATACAAACATATTGCAACCTCTGGGTTATTTGTATTTTTTTTTTGTTCTATTACAATGTTCAACTATTCATTGTGAGATAGATTGTGTCCTCATACAAATAAATCCTCACCAATGTAAAAAAAAAATGAAACGGTTGGACAGGTGACCTAGGTGTATTATTCATGATGTAAATTCTTTAGGGAAAAAGAAATAAATTATTTTATGCCCAGAAAAATCAACTTTTGCAAATAGGAAAAAAGAAAGGAGAAAATTATTTGTACAAATGCTTAATACTAGCTGTAGGATGGTCAATCCCTCTGAGTGTTCTTCTGAAAGCAAAAACTGTGCACAACCATTCATGCAAATAGATAAGGATTTATGAATGTGGGAGTTACTTTGATATCTTAATTAATAGCTGTGAAATCACCTTTCACTCTCTCTCTAAAGTATTTGTTCAGTTGGATTGTTGAGATAAAAACAAAACCACGGTGGCAGCACCTTTCTCTTGTAGGTGTTTTCAACCTGGGCTGCGTTTCCATTTTCCCCTGGCTGTTTCCCTGCAGGCAAATCCTGCATTTCCTGCTCTTCCTCCTTTTCTACCATGCCAAATTTGCATCCACAGCAGACATTTTATCACAGGAGAAGCCTGTGAACACAGCAGGCGACTTTTTAACTGTAATTTTTACCTCGTTAGCTTATGCAATATTACCCTAATTCCAGACAAATGATGCCACATCTTCCGAGAAGAAGGAAGTCACCAAAAAAAAGGTTTCCAAAGCTGATTTAAGCACCTAAACCTGAAGTCCTTTCACTGCATTTACACAACATGAGTCCTTCTCTTTTATCCTTGAATTAGGTTCCTTTTAGGTTCCTTCCTGGACAGACATTCATCCCCAGAAAAACTGGGGATGGTTTATTGGATCTGCAACTTCCTGCTTTTCATGGAACCATTTAGGTTGGAAAGACACCTGAGGTCATAAAGGCCAAGTGTTTTCTGACCACCTGCGGAAAATTTACCTGCTTTTCTACATAAAAATAGCCAACCAAACTCTGCTGATCTTCAGCTCCATGTTCTGGAGAGCAATTAACTTTTCTAAGTTAAGAAAACTAAGAAACTACATTTAAGTAAAAGAAGAGTTGCCAAGAGGATCATGGTGACAGAGAGATGCTGGCTGTCCAGTTTATTTAAGAATTTGGGGATGGCAGGGGGGAAGGTTGGTGAGATGTTTTGGTTATTTCTATTA
>VWZT01002079.1:0-153239 GCA_013397055.1 Pachycephala philippinensis
GGCCTTTTTTCATATCCACAGGTTAGATGGGATGTTGGCAAGGAATTGTTCCCTGTGAGGGTGGCGAGGCCCTGGCACAGGGTGCCCAGAGAAACTGTGGCTGCTCCATCCCTGAAAGTGCCCAAGGCCAGGTTGGAAGGGGCTTGGAGCACCCTGGGACAGTGGAAGGTGCCCACGGGATGGGAATGAGCTGGGTTAAGGTCTCTTCCAACCCAAACCATATCGCTCTGTGATATCTGGTGGTGGCAAGAGAAAGACTTTCTGCTTGGAGCCCAACATTGCCCTGGAGCTGTGCTCGGTTATCCAGGATGAAACGCCCACCATGTCCTGGTTGGTACTGGAATTAAAGGGCATGGATTGCAGCACCCCGGATGTATCGGGAGCCGCAAGCAGTCTGGGACCAGTTTGGGGGTGGTTTTGATCTTATAACAGGATTAGTGGGAACTGGGAGCTGCTGGAGCCAGAGTTGAGCTCTGACAACCTCATCAATTTTAGGTGGCAATTCTGCTCAGCCCCACTGCGAGTTACTCCTGTCACAGACCCACCTGATCCTGCTGGGACTCCTTCAGACATTCAGCTTTAGGCATGAATCAGGTCCTTCCCCCTTTTTTCTTGGAATTATGCACGGTCTGTCTGTCTGGGGAAGATTGGCTGGTTCAGCTGATAGGATCAGGAATTTTGCCTGTTCGAGTCTAATACTAATATAGTGTTGATGTTAGTGCCTTGCCACTGCTCTAACCCAAATAAAACCAAACACATTAAATGGTATTTCCACATTTATTTTACCAAGTTTCATGGGTAAAAAAAATTAGAAAAGAAAGGGAGGAGAAATAGAAACCCTTTACGGCAGAATCATAGAATGGTTTGGGTTGGAATGGACTTTAAAGTCCTTCTTGTTTCAAGCCTTGCCATGGGCAGGGACACCTCCCACTAGACCAGGCTCCTCAGTGACCCACCCAACCCTGAAAAGGGCTTTTGGTTTTGCCTCTTTTTAAATAATGAGTAATTAGCCAAAGAAATTCCTGTGAGCATAAAATGAACAGATTGCTTATATTTTTAAGTAATTTCTGAAGTGATGTTTTACTCACGAAAGTCTGATATCTTCTAAATGCTTCCCTGTAAAACATATTTTACTGTGGAACCTTGTAAATATTAGAACAAAAGGCTTTGCAGAACAAACAGGTCTGAAAGCACAGAAATGCACAACAATGATTCATTTCTTGTATCAGTCATTCAATACATTATTAACTTCCCTGTGAGCAGGGGGAGCAGCACCATGGCTGTGCCTGAGGAGCAAAAGTCAAAATATTCTCAGAGCAGCACAGAGGAATTTATTTTCCAGGTATTGGTATTGCCTCTATTTGTAATGTGCCTAAATGCAGAAAGCTGAATGCATCTATATTCAAATCTGGAATTAGACCCAACAATACACGCTATTAGGATTTCCTGTGAGGTTGCTGAAAGCTCATGTTATGGCTTAGCAGCTTTATTGGGTGTTTGCAGTGTGAGCCCAAGAGGAGTCATCACAAAGCCTCACTGGCCTGGAACTGCAGGGCAGCAAGATATTTATTTTTTCATTATGAAAAGGAGAAATTGTTTCTAATAATCCACCATACGCTCAACTCCTTTTATTTTTATTTTTTAAATTTAGCGTGGAGCTAAAAAAAAAAAAAAAAAAAACAAAAAACTATAGCAATTTGATGGCACAATTCACTCCTCCATGTATTTCTATAGGATCAATTAGCATCTAAACAACAATTTTTTTCTGCAGCCCTAAGCTCAGCTTTTATAGAGCCAATTATATCTCTGCATTTCAGTCTGCTGGAAGCTCTTGGCACAGCAGTGTTCCCAGGGAGGTCAGCAATGGTGATAAGCCATTCTTAAGGGCTTTTTCCACTATTTGCATTTTGACAGTCGTTGTGCATTGTATTTCTGCTGACAGGTTCTATCAGCATCTGCAGATATTAAACCACCTGTGTCCTCATTTTGCCTGTGCTTCATTGACATTCCTGGGGACCTGTGTAACTAAAAGCACAGATATTTGCATTAGTACCAAATAAGTGTAGGATTCATTTAAATCAGGTAATGTTCTTTTTATTTTGCCTCAGCAGAAGCACAATGCAAAGCACAAGTCCAGGAACACTTGGGGAAAGACTCTGCTCCTCTAAAGGAAGCTCAGTTTTGCAATGTGCAGGTAGTATTTGATATTAGATTGGTTGGTGTTAATGTGTGAATAAAACCAACCAAAGGTGGGCTATGAATGAGACTGATTTTAAAATTCTGACACAGTAATATGTGTTACCTCTATATTCTTCATCTCTGAAAGCACCCACTGTGTGAGCTGGGCTGGGGTAAGGCTTGGTGCTGCCTTCTGACCCACAGATCTCTAAAATGTGGTATTGGTTCTGTTTCTTGCAACCTGTAGGAGTGCCCCTCAGTGATTCAGAAATTCCATCAGCGATCACAAGAAATGCCAAGTTTAGTGGTGACTTAAAGAAATCTGCAGGTGTGGGTGAGATGGATATTTGGTCAGGCAATCATTGAGTGGTTGGGGAACTCAGAGGGCCTTCTGCAGAGCAATGGTCTGAGTAAAGAAATCATTTAATTAGGGTGAGGATGTTCAGAACGCAGGACGATCCACTTCCTTGATGTACATGACTTAATAATAAATTCCATGTGAAGTGATCATCAATAATTATGCTAAATGTGAATTTTTCCACTCTTTAGCTATGTCACACTTTCTTGCCAGATACCATGTTTAATTACAGACAAGTTAATTACTCGCCAGTCATGATTTACTGTGGCTACTGGCCGCTATTTCGACTTGATTTCTGTTGCATCTCAGGATGACTGTGAAAAATTATGCTTCAAATTGGATGTCAAAGGAAAGAGAAATTCAGTTTAAAATTCAAATCTGGAAGAGCACCATTCCTTGGTAGACTCCAGAATGAAAAGGCTGGAGAAAAATTGCACTATCTGTGCATCCCCCACCTCCCACCATTCTGGTGTGTAATTGCACTAATTACCAAATCCACGAACCCATTTTTGTCCACACTTGTTTGTCTGGTATCAAGCTGCTTCATCTTGTCATAAATTATGAATTCCATGAAACAGAGTCTACATTTGAATCAATCCTTACTGTGGCAGCATCACTCTCAAGTGCAGAGCCAGGTGATCAGGAACTGCTCTTGGGCCTCTTTCACCATAGCCACAGAACCAGTTTTAGACTTCACTACCTTTTGGAGCAGATAAAAATGCTTTTGGAAATCTGTGGTTACTAGCTCATGCTAAAATTCTGGTTTTGCTCCATTTATTATGCCAATTCCTTCAGCTTTTTTACATATTTCTGTGGCTCTTCAGATTCTGGTTTATTCTGGTCTTTCCCTTTTTGCGTCCTGCACACTTGAGCTATTTCTCTTGATTTTCCTACATGAGGGATCATCGTCAGAATCAGCCTGTGTTAGAGTAAAAATTTGGAAAATGGGAGCAGACATTTGTTGTGTCATCAGAATTTTGCCATTCTGAGAGACTTGTCCAGTGGGACTGTTTGAATACCAGCCTGTTTAACTTACCCTCTCCTCACTAAGTTTCTTGGGAATTATTTTGAAAAGTTGTTAATAAGAATGACAGCTCCAGCCATCACTGATGATAACAATGACACAAATGTGTCATAAAAAAGCTGAAAAGTCACTTCACCTTGAGATTGCTAAGGACATTTACGTATATGTTCCCTCTTCCAAAACAGACTATGAATTTCATCTTCCAAATTTGCTCTCACTGCACACAAGTGTTAATGGGGAAAATGTTCATACGATGCTTGGAACAACTTGGGTACATTTCATATCAAGAATAGAAGGTGGATCTCGTTAATCACTCCAACAATGAAGTCAATTAGAGAAGTGCATCTTGTTAGGTATCTGCTAAGATTCTACTCAATGGCTCATTACTTGTAGGCAAGCAATCTGACATCATTTATAGTGCCATGTGAAATAGTGAGATGGAAAATCATATGGGAGAGCAAACTCTGCTGTTATTAATTTTCATTTTCTGTTTGCTTTCATGCTATTGGTAAAATAAGTCCCTTCTAATACGAAACTGTATTTAATCTATAATTTAATCTATCCTATATCACTATTTCGGCCTGACAAACAGATGACATGAATACTCTCTACCATGTTTGGCTAAGGATGTAGGATGTCTGGTTTCAAGAGCCTTGTCTGATTACCTAACAGTGCTCACTCCCTCAATTAATTCCTTGTTCCTTCAGTTATTTCATTCTCATTAAATAGAGAGAGGGCCATCTGTGAATAAAGACTGCATTGGTGCCCTAAGGATTCCTGACTGATTCCCTTCCCTGGGGAAGGAGCAAGTCACGGAGTGATTGGATATTGGTGTGAGGAAGAGTGGTTTTCATTCCTCTGCAGGCACAAATGGGGGATTTAATTTGCACAGTGTCACACTCGGGGTGATTGCTGCCTCGTGTGCTCAGGCAGGGCTGAGCAGGCAAAGGACAGCGCCGTGTTTGGTTGTTATTGCTGGCTAATGACTCTGCAGGGATCCCACAGTTCCTAAACCCCTTTGTTTCCCTTTAGAACTGCCTCCATCCTCTCCTGCCCAGCTGCTGCTGCGGGACTTTGGCTCCAACAGGTTTTGTTGGCATTTGCAAGGAGCTGAGTGGTGAGCAGGCAGATCCTGAGCTGCAGCCAGCCCTACCCTCAGGACAAAGGCGTGGGAATCCCAGGGTGGGAATCTATAGGTATGAAAAAAGGCCTCAGGCTGGGAATTTCTTTAGCCCTCACAGGACTTTGTGAAGATTCTCTTTCTCATGTGAAGAATTTAAAACAATGTTATAGTTTTGTAAATCTCTGCACCCGCACCTACTTCTCAAGGACTGTTGTGGCTTCAACCAGAAAAACATCCAGAAACGGATGTCTCAGAACTGGAGCAATCACCCCAAGGGGTGGGTGTCCGAGGGACCAATCATTTTATGCCATTCAACACACTTTCATGTATTAACATATAAAAGTTGTTCAATCTTCCATTAAACTCTTTTACTTCAGACAAAATTCATGGTAGCATGGACTCTGTCAGCTTTACCTCCTTGGCAGCGACAGCGACAGGTATCTCTGGGCAGATGCAATGGACACTGCAGAGACAGTGAACTGGACCCCAGTTAACAGCTGGAACAACTTCTTGAGCTCCCCCTCATGCACAACACCTTCGAATTCCAGGTATTTAGTGATGGAGCTTAGCCAGCTTCCCTGGAATTTGAGCTGTGATTATCCCAAGGACCTCTGTGATTAGGGTGCAGTGCTCGCTGCCATTCCTGAGAAATAACACAGTGCTCCAAGAAGCGGATGATGCTCCAAAATGAATGGCTGCTTACAGGAGTAATCCTATAATCAGGATAATGTTTTATACACAAGACTATTTTTGTACAATGCCTCTATAGTAAATGAGCCTACTCTGACAACATTGAACAAGCACCACAATTTTCCAAGTGGGCAACTTTGATTAGACATTGGTCTTTTTCTTTGGGAACTGCAGGTTCTGCTAAACAGCACACTGTCTTAAATTATTTAGCACATTGAATTTTAAATAAGATAATTCTTCTTTATAAATACTTGTCTTTCCTCTGTAAGTCCAGAAAGGTGATTTTTTTTTTTTTTTAAATTCTCCCTTGCAGCAGGGTTATAAATACCTAAATACCTAAGTACACTGTCAAAATGCTGTCTTCTCCATCACTATAAAATTGAGAACATTGCAAGTTTTTGAGATTTATCTTGGGTGTAAACATATATGGTTAGTGTCACTTCTTTCACCTTTTTAATTGAATTTAAGTCATTGGTTTTTTTCAGTTTTAGAGCAAAACCAGCTCAGAGGTGTGACATTTTGGTGTGAAAGCCATGAGATCTGTGGGTTCCAGTGCTGTTTTCCCTGACTCTGCTCATGGTGAAAAAGCTGGGTTGCTGGATATGAGTCTTACATCTGGGACAAACACCTTCCACCCTATGGGATAAACCAGTTGTGCTGTGAGATGCAGGTACAGCTACTCCAGCGTGTCCATAAACTCAACAAAACTCATGCAGGGATTTAAATTCAAGACCAGTCACTTGATTTTGGCTCAAGGCTGTTTGGGGAGCCATGGCTTTTAAAAATAACGTGGAAGATTTGCAGGCTGGAGATGCTAATACGAAGAGGGTGGCTGCTCAGTAAAGTGCAGGGAAATCATAGGAGGAAGCATAAGAATATGTATTTTTCATTTAATGTTTGAAAATACCTTTCCATTTTCTTCAGCAGCCATAATCATGTTATTTGATAAAACTACTTTCAGCAGTAAATTCCAGGCATTAGGGATGAGCAGGATCATGGCCACAGAGGAGCAGCAGCAACAGCTGAACTCGGGGCAGGTGGATCTGCCAGAGGTGAGCATCACCTGCAAGAACTTGCTTATATATGCACTCTCATTTTAATTACAGATACTCTCAAGCTCAGATTTATCATCTTAGTTTCCTTAGTTTTGCTGCTCTTTCTTTGTGTATTATGAGTATAATTTTCGTGGTTCAGTCTATAAGATTTTTGCTTCCTGAATTAGCACCTGAATTTGACATTTTCTTGATAATAAGTAGGTTGTGCTATGATGGAAGTACCCAGGAAGGCTTCATTACATTCTCTGGCAATTTATTTTAAAGACATGTAAATTGTGTCCTTCTTCCCAGACAGAGCTGATGCTACTCTATATAGCACATCTCAGGGCTTTTAAATCCTCAGGGAAATTATCTTTTAGATTACTTAAGGGGAGAAAAATAAAAAGGCAGCAGGGCTTGACACCAAGGATTTACTGCTCCTACATAAGTTAATTTGGTTTAAAGATGTGATACCTTCTGGATATTGATTTGGATATTTTAGTTCTATAGCTCCTAAATTGTAGGCAAACTTGGCACATTATGAAGATGTTTGACCATGTATTAAAATTTTAAAAGTATTTATGAAATAATTGCCAAAGTCATAAATCCTCTGATATTCTGGATTTTTTTAAACATTCAAAACCAGAGTAATACAGGAGAAGTGGGAAATAAATCAATTCCTAGAAACACCAGCATCATCTGTGAAAGCAAACAAACAAATCCCACAGCTGGGGGACACCACCTGTCACTTTATCTATCTCCTTTGTACATGTCACACTCAGTTTCCTATCACTGATTCCAAAGAGACATGGGGATATTTGGCATGTAGGAAGTTGAAATCTGTGGGATATTCAGCTGTAGGAAAGTAAAATAAAAGGCCTTCACCTCTTGTAGAAACATTGTTAGTAACCCCTGATGCACTTTTTTTCATTAAAGATGTATTTTTTAACTTACTGTTCACTGGAAAGAGTGTGGATTTTCAACAGATAAATACGGATTGAGAATGAGCAATACATTGGCAAAGTATCTGTAGGGTAAATCAGTTCATAAAAATGGCTCTTGATGATGTTGGGGTTTGAAAAGGCAAACCCTTGATTCTGCTACAAAATATATCCATGTATCACATCCAGTAAGGAATTTTGTTTGACTGGCAAAGCCCTTTTTCTAAAAACAAAACCAACAAAACCAACCCAAAAAATCCAACAAAACCCCTCAAAACAACAACAACCACCACAAAAAAACCCCTCAAAACCAAAAAATCACCAAAAACAAACAAAAAAAAACCCCACCCCAAAACCAAAAAACCAAACCAAACCCCAAACAAACAACAAAAAAAACCGCAACTAAACCCACATCCACCAAAAAAAATCAAAAAAAACACAAAACCAAAAATGAAACACCAACAAACATAAAAAATGCCCCAAAAACAAAAACCCAAACCCCCAAACCCCAAAAATATCGAATTCTGTTACATATGCAAAGGGTGGCAGAGCCTTTCAGAAATGTGCCACTCCAAGCAGTGCCAAGGATGCCACAATTAACACCAACAGGTGAGAGATGCTGCAAATGAGTGGAGATTTATAGAGCAGATTGTAGGACAAATAGTGATCTTTTTCAGCAGCAACAGAACCAAGTAATCTGAGGTTTTCTACAGTTATTCATCTGTGTGGTTGCTCTCACTTCCTCTTGCCTCATCCCTTTACAGTTGTTCTATTCTGAACAGTTGCAGTTGGTTTTATTTAGAAGAAATCCTTTGATCACTTTTCCTTTGTGCTCCGAGAAGGTAGAGCTGATGGTGTGCATGTGCAGAGATTTCACGTTTGAGACTACTTTTCTGCTTTTTTTTTTTTTTAATTGTCATGTGCATAAATTACTATTGATCTACTCTCATTTGCAGATCCTTGCCCTGGAGTGATGTAGTCTCCTACTGACGTTTTTTGTTGCATAGTTTTGAAACACCTGTCACTTTTGCAGGAATTATTTCAGTGTGTCTCAATTATTGGGGTTTTTTTCTACCTGCCTATGAAATGAATGCAGCTTTCTATATATTTTTGTAATGAGTAATTATTTTTCTGCCTTGGTGTCACTATTTATTTTGCTGAAATGATTATGTCATTAGAATTCCCTTCAAATAAGTCGCAAGGGCTTGCCAGGTATTCTGTGTGATGTAGAGATTGTGAATTCATAGGACAGTGATAATAAATTTCTTCATTCTCATCTTCTCCTTTAACTCCACAGTATTATGTGAATAGTTGTCAAAGATTCAGGCTCTTTTCTAGGTGCAGTAACTTTATTTCTGTCACTTTAAAACATTGTAAGAGGGTGGTATAAGTGGATCACGTTCAGTTTTCTGGATTTTGCCAATTGACACGTTTCTAAAAGGAAATTTAAAACAAAAAATGCTCAAATCCATAATATAGAAGATCATTATTTGTTCTCAGTAATTACAAAAACTGACAAGTTTTTTACTGCTTGTCTTTTAAAGTCCAATTGTCTATGTAGTCAAACATGTAACAAAGATATGTAAAAGTTTGTGAAATATAAAATAAGCTCTTTAAGTGGATGTCATTGGTCCAGCACAGCACATCCTGCACTGTAGGACTTTAAGCACTACCCTAAATTGTACTGAGAAAATGAAACCTTTTTGCAGAAGTGGATTTAGTGGAGAGTGAAGGGAAACCTGGAGGCACATGCATTTTAACTCTGACCTCTGCTCAGATTGGCAGGGTTTGGAGTCCTTGGAGTGATGATCTGGGCCCTTTTCTCCCGTGAAGGACATGGGAAGATAAAACAATAGTTGATATCAGCCAGGTTAGTCAATGCACAACTGAACAATACACTCTAAGCTGATGAACATGGAGTATTTTTCTCTATAGAATCAAATCTATTATTAGTCCAATATTTTAATTAAGTAAAAATTGGATTCCCCTTGTGATTTAATGATTAAGGCTGCATCAAATGATATTGATCTGAGGCTAGAAATGACATCTTTCACCTTCATTTTATGCTTACATTTCTTCCAGCCATATTTCAGTATTCTCAGCAGGAAATTTACTTAAGAAAGAACTAATATACAGAAAATCTTTTGCTTCAATATTTATTTATTTTCTCACTTTCTTTCTTCTCCTCTCACTTTCTTTCTTCTCCTTTAAGGTTTTATTTGCAAAGTCGTTGATGTAACTGCTGATACATCTAAATGTCTGGTGGGCTTTCTGAATTCCCACACATTCAGGACCTTGGTAATTCTTCCCACATGCCCACAGTGGGCACACATCCATCAGCATTTCATTTTCTGTTGTCTATGCACTCAAATATTTTGAAACAGACGTTTTCTTTTTAATAATTCTATTGTTGCATTCTATTCTTGCCAAAAACGATGAGCTTCTATTTTAATTGATATTATTCCCACTTAGGCTGGTTTAAGTAGATGCCCAACACTGAACTTTCAAAGGTCCCTTTGTTGTCTCACTAAAGGAATGTTGGAGTGTTCCCTGAAATAGCTCAATTGGTTTGGATTCTTTCTTCTTTTCTTTCCTGCAGTCCTATTCATTCACTTTCAAGTTTGTAGTTTCTTGCACTCTCTTCAATAATTACACCTTCATCTCCCAAACTTTCCTTTTTTCATTAAAGAACCTCAGACCAGGGTAATGCTGCCATGAAATTCAGCTGGTTCCCATATTTGTGTATTCTGTATCAATTTCCTTCCAAGGTAGCTGCTGTGACAGAGCTTTTCTCAATGCTTTACAGTGGCCATTTTCCCACCTCAAATGTGAGGCCCCTGACATTTTTATTCACTTTGAGAAGGAAAATTACATTGTTCAGAACACCATACTCCATGCTAGAACACCCAATAGCCTGATTTAGACCATTTATCTTAAAAACAGAACTTTTGAATCAACCTTCAGGTTGGCAATTTTGTCCTCTAATAATTTAATGATTTCATTTTGGATTGCTGCTTTGAGAAAGATCTGTCATCAGATCTATAGAAAAGACAAAACCTCCAGATTGCCTTCATCCTGTTGTAGCTTAAAAAGAGCAATGCTTTTCCCCTCACAGCTGGCTTGAATGTGCATGGTACCTAAGGAACCTCAGGCAGTTTTGCAGGTTTGTGTGATTATGCACTGAAACGTCCTCCTGACATGGACAAAGCTCCTGCAGTGTCAGCAGCCTTCTGAGCAAAAGCTGAATTAATTCTGAAGGACTTCTTTAGGTCTTGGTGACTGGTGGGTACAAGAGGCTGTAATTGCTGAGCTGTAGTCCTGCTTTTAATAGTTATTACTTTATATATATATTTTTAAAATAATTATACTTTGGATTTGCCCATCAATAAAAAATAATACAAAGCAAACAAACCCAACGACTATATATAATTACTTGTCTTCCAGTTCTTAATATTTCTTAAATAATTGTTCTATGATTTCTGCTTCCCAGGGAGAGGGACAATTGAAAGGGAAATGTATGCAAATGCTCTGATATTAAATTTGAGGACCCAATTATTAACATTATTTATTGGGGTCACTGAACTACCCCAATAGAGAGCTGTGGGAAGGGGGTAACTCCCACTCTCTGAGAAGGTGAAACACTTTCATGTGCCTTCTCATTTATTAATAGAATCCACCCTGCCTTGCATAGGAGAATACAAAATACAGAAGTAATAGAAAAGCAATATAAATGTGTTACAGTGACACCACTGATAACACTGGCTGTAAAATTTAAATGTACTGAGAATGGCTTTAAATTAACAGCTCTTGGAACTGTACCTTGTAAAACTCACTCATACGTGACAATTTTATTACATTCCTGTTGCACATACAATGCTGGAATTATACACATGAAGAACATCCATCGTGGAAAAATGAATTTTTGTGTGTTTAACAGGTAAGATTACAGTGGTTAAACACTGTGATTAGGATAATCATGGTGATAGGAGGCTGTGAATCCATTGCTTTGGATTTCGTTGGAACACTTTTCCATGAAAGCTGCCAGCAGCAGAGAGGTGATGGCAGGGAAAGGGGAAGGGGAGATGCACTGGCATTGATTAGGTGCATTCCTCATTAATGCAAGTGCACTTACACAGAGACATCACACATTCTCAAGCTGCAAATTGAACAACCAAGGAAGGTAAACTGATATTTAACCCAACAAGGAGCAGGACTACTCCTTTAGCAAGGTCAGGAGTCCTTGTAATGAACAATTATCTCAGGGCAAGCTCTTAAACCTCATTTAATTAGGGTATGACCCGGCCTGTTTTCTTTGGGAAAACATTTGGCTATCTGCTTCCTGAATAATACTGTGTGACCCAAAAGTATTCTTAGTTGTTTAACAAGAATAATTCTGCCCCTGAAAATCCGTCCACCCTTGACTAAAGTTTTATGGGAAGAGTTGCATAAGTATCAATGATGCCTTCATCAAATGGCTGGATTTTTTTCACAACATAGATTATTAAAAAAAGAGGAGATCAATATTTTGGAGGCTCACAGTATTCAGGTTTGAATATCAGTTTATTTAATTTGAAAGGCTTTTTGATTTTACTTTACACACCAAAAATTTTGCAAAACTTATCGACTGCAGCTTTTGCTCTGCAGAACCAGCTGGAAAGCTCTTACTTGTATTGAAACACTTGATAAAAACTCACATATACTCTCAATAGACTAGAATTCCAAAATGTAGTGGATGTTGTTCTTTCTAGGAGTGATTTGGGTGTGGAAGAAGAATAATTTTCTCTCAGTTTTTGGGGTTTTTTTGGGAGGGAGCGTGTGTGTAAAAAGCTATGCAGCAGAAACACAGAATTTAATATTTTTTCCCACTCACACAGTGTCAGATGCCAGTCTGTGCAGGCCCCTGGGGAATGCAGTTCGTGACTGAGTGGTCAGACAGGGATGCAGGAATACCCGGCTGGATGGCTCTGCTGGCCACAGCATCTCCAAGGACCTCATTAGCTCTTTGGAAGGAGATAATTTTCCATCCTCTCTCTGCTCTTTATTGGTAGCTCCAATGTCTCTGCCTCTCTCTCCTCTCTCTCATTTTACTTCCAAAATGGCTAAATTGGGTATTGTGGAGATTGTTCCCACCACCACATTATCAACATCCAGAGCAGATGGATGTCAAAGACAGGACAAAGCACTGATTATCTCTTTGGAAAATCCAAACAACTTTAACAGGGCCCATCCTCTCAGAGAGTGGGAGATATTTTTCCTCTTCTCTTTTCCTGTGGCACAGTTTTTGTATAATAGCCCTAATCTTTATTGCTTTGTGGTATATAGTTCTTGCCATTAATGACCATCAGGATTGATTAAATGCCTGAGCCTCGACGTGCCTCCCATGAATGGTTATCAGGATTGATTAAATGCCTCAGCTTCAATACTTAATCAAACTCACCAGCCCTTGATTGCTGTACACTACCAAATCATCAGATTTCTCCTTAAATATGATGCAAGAAGGATTTTCCTACTGCCCTCAGAATCTCACTGCCTCAAGGGAGCTTGTGGGAAGAGTTTTTCATTATGTTCATGTTCGTTATGTGTAGATAACAACAATGGAACAAGCTGAAAGGAAATACTACACTCAGTATTTATATTCACAAATTTGGGACAAGGAATATCACACAAAACAATTTAGATGAGATAATATGAGTTGTCTGCATTAAAAAGAATTTTATAGAAGAGTTAGATTATTTGTAAATGTACTCTCTATGTTTGGGTTTGTTTTTTGATCCACATGTCACTGCCAGGAAATAAGACTGCATTGATTTTTACAAGAATTACTCCATGTAGTTGATGTTGCCACATGAATAAATTACTAAGTATTCATTCTTTATTTAGATTCCACTGTATTACAAATGAATTCTTAGCTCATAATTTGCACTCTCAGCAAGTACCTTGTGGTTGAGTGTCAAAATACATTCAGCAAATTCTCCAGGCTAATTGGTAAACAGGAAAAACTAATTGTAGTTTATAGGAACATAATTAGGCTGGAAGGAGAACCATGATCCCTGAGTTAAGGGGTAAATAAATGCCTGCATGGTTCTCCACCCGAGTTGTCTCTGGGATAACCAGGAGCCTGGGGGAAGCAAAATAGAGTTAATCTCTCCATGTTTATGTCTTGGGGTGATTTTATGATAATACTGTACTTCCCTGTCATCTGCTTTATGCCCAGAAATGGGTCCCAGAGCTTTAAGGTGGGTGCAGGAGATGGTGGAGAGAAGCCAGGTGAGTTCCTCAGTGAGGTTTGCGTTCAAGGACTCACAGACTCCCCCACGTTCTCACCACTGTGTCGCTGCTGTACTGAGGACGGGAAGGAATCACGACACAAAGTCCGAGTTCAGGAGCAAAATGGAAGTTCTTTAATAACATTTGGATGGGTTTTTATATGTTAGTTCGCTAGAAGTGTGTTGAATGGCATAAGGTAATTGGTCCTTTGGCCACCCACCTCTCAGGATGATTGGCTGGCCTCTACGACACTCATTTCAAAATATTTCTCTAGTCAGTACCATAACAATACTACATAACAACTTGCAGGTGCAAGATAGTTTACCAAACCGTAGCACTGTTTTTAACAGTTTGCATGGGAAAGACAGAGCTCTCACAGAATGCTGCAGAAAGCTGGAAAATTTCTCTGCTAAAGCTTTTTAGCATCCAACCGCTGCAGAGCTGAGGGAGCACCTTCCTGCTTTCAGCCAGCCTGTGAGCTGAGGCAAGGAATTTTCCTACAGCAACACACAGAAATCCTCCAGTAATTTCTTTGTCTTCTTCTGACACTGCTTGGCCCAGCTGTGACCTGAGAGCCAGACCATCGGACCCTGGGAGGGGCTGAGCCAGCTACAGAGGGAACTCTAAAATCCACCAGCTTTCTCCACAGGGAGGAGGTTTATTATCTAATATTCCGCATTTTTTTCTGTGCCTTTCAGCACTCTGCTTGTTAAAGAATTAGTTTTCACTTTCATCCAAGGCAATTCCCTTCGTATTGGTGGGGGAAGGAGTGCTGAAACCTGCCTTCTGGGGAGGAGACGTTCCTTCCAGAGCATTTCCCCCTAAACTTGTCTTAAACCAAGACAATTTATTAGTTAAAAAAAACCCCAACAAAACAAACAAAAACCAAACCAAACCAAACCACACCGTATAAACTGAGATACGTTTTATTCAAAAATGTGCATCATCACTCAGCAAATCTTTTTCAAAATTCCATGGATAAACTATATATCTGAAGGTACTATGAAGTGGAAAAAGCTTCTTTGCACACTATATGATCTTATCTAGATAATAATTTGGTTTACTACTACATTTGCCTACTGTAATTTCATTACATTTAGGGCTTATTTAATAACGTTTATCTGTCTGATGTGAAACTGGGCATGACACAGCTCATGCTGCTGGAGTGCAGTTTGCCGTCAGTGTTTGGAAAACTCCAAAGAGTAGGAGCAGGTCCCCTTTCCTGTGAACTCATTGAACATCAGAAGTACTTTTTCTAAAAATACCAAGGCAAAGAAAAAGGGACTGTCTAACACTTGTTATCTATAAAAAGATGGGAGAATCCTTATATCCTAGAGCATAGTTCCTCTCACTTGTTTACAGCTAATGGGGTGAAGTGTTGATGTAGTTCTTCTGCCAGTGTTGTGAAGTTCTGTAAGTAATGTAATTTCTCTGACATGACTGATACGTCTGTATTTTTCTTATGACTGAATCTTGGCTGCATGGAGAAACACCCAGATAAATAATTTAAGTTTCCTTTGTTTTCCTCCTTTTCGTCTCACTAATGAGAGGAGCTGTAGAGAAGGAAAGAGTTCCCTAAGTTAATTGATAATTTTCTAAGCTGACAGTTACACCAAAGTCCCTGGTGTGAAATGCAGGGAGAAAAGAATCCTGAGTGAAAAGTAGAGAAGTAATAATAGTAGAAATTAACTGTATTTTGCTGGAAAACTTGGCACTAGGATTTAGGGTGTCCAGTTTGTGTCTTAAAAAAAAGCAAGCAAGTAATTATGGAGCATCTTGAGTAAGAAACTGGAAAGAAAGAAGAGTGCCATGAGAATTCTTCTTCCAGAGTTTTCCCAGGGAAAGGGAAAGGAAAATAAACCTAAACCTTTTGGACAAGTGCAGAACCAAATCTTCAGATCACTCTGCTTTAAGTAATCACTTTAACCTCCAGGCATCTCTAGTGAGGTAAATATTTTGGTTTTTTGCTCTTTGAACTGTTGAATTTTCCGATTTTTCTTCTTCCCCAAAGCATCATCAGTTTGGAATTCACCCAGTAAACCAAGAAACATCCTTCTGAGTGAGTCTGGAGGATTTCCCAGTTCACAGTTAAATTATGGCAAATGGTGTTAAAAGAAAAAAAGGATTAGACACAGCAAGTTTCATGAGCACTGTATGGTTGTGGAGATGTTTTTATTTTCACTGCTAAAAACCCCACTTCTATTCTGAGATCTATTAAGTATTTTTCTCTCACTATTTTCAGCTCACTTTAGTATGTTAATATGACTTCAGATGATGGAGGTTAAAGACAACATAATGCAGCTTGTACTTGCATGACAGTTGTTTTTTATTGAGGTATAAAATGTCCTGACTCTGCAGTCTTGAAACTGGTACCTTAAATTTAATAACCAGGGGCTGAATTTTCTTTCTTTGGCTGAAATGTCACCTCCAGACCCTCACACAATGGCTTACTGCCACCCTTAAAAGTCTAGAATCAAATATCACCCTCTCTTTTCCACCACCTTCCTTTTAAATTCATACACTTGGATTAAAGTGTTAGAAATTCAGTGCAAATTTCCCCCCCTGGGAATGCACTGAGTGGTGATATTCAGTTACTGTACCTTGATGTCAGCCTGACTTTGGGGGATTCTGCTCCCTCTCCATGCTCAGAATGCCCAACTCAGCTGTTTCCATGAGGATCTGAGGAGGAAATTTCGCCTCCCACGTCTGAGTGCCACTGGGGTTCCTCAGGAGATCTATAAAACATGATGCAAGTTGCTGCAGTTTTTTCCCCTCTCCTTTCAGTCGATAGTTTTAATCCTTCTGGCCAGACTTCTGCAGCACAAATATCCAAAAAACCCCTGTGTATCAGCACTTCATAATTGCTAATGAATGGGTTATTTTTTTAATTTTGTGGTGGAGGGGCTATGATGAAAACACAGTTTGCATTCCTGTATATAAATATATATTATAATGGGACTTTGACCATTGCACAAACGTAATCCCAGAGATTCAGCCTGCTGTGAGCAGCTAGTTAGAGTCCATATAAAGTATTTATTGAGTATTCTTGGAGCAAATCACAGCACTTTAACAGCAGTTCACGCTTGGAAAGAACACTGAGTAATTTCATTCATTTAATGAATAAACTCCAGATTATGCCTTGGAAAAGATAGCTCATTTTTTTTCTGAATATAAATGAAATTTTGTACGCTTCAAGACAGCAAAATTAAATATCTTTCAACAAAAGATTAATTACCATCTTTATGCAGTCACAGACTTGATGGATGCCATGCTCCAGGTATGAGATTTCCAGAACTGGCCTTCTCCTCTGCTGCATGGCTGGACAGGATAAAGCCCAGCTGAGTTTATGTGAGAAATTTTTTGAGAATCTCAGAGTAAAGAATAATAAACTCTCTGTATGTTCTACGCTGTCTCTATAGCATTGGAGAGCTTGTTCTGGTATTTCTGTGGAAGTCTGCTTTGGAATTCCTTGGTCCTGGATAGAGAGGTGACAGGATAAAAGAGGGTTATTAACTCGTTTCTGTCCTGACTTGGAGCAGAAAGTGGTAGACATTAAAAAAAAANAAAAATGACAAAATTGAGTCAGATTTTTGTAAAATTCAAAGTCTAAGCGTATTTCAGGATAAAATGCTACCTAAGGAAGAATTGTCTGGAAAGTAACATCAAGGCTTGCAGTCTACAAATGTGATACCTGTAGGGAATAACCTCATTCCTGTCTAGAAAGAAGAAAAAAAAAAGCCCTTAAGGATGTGTATATCTTACTCATTAAAGTAAATAAGACTACTTAATATCCAGCTGTAGCACAGCCTTAACTCTGGTCCACTTTTCTATGCTGAAATCAATCCCATTTCAGGTATTGGGACTACATATGGTGCATTTTCAAGCACCTGGTGACGTGTCTGCAAAGGCAGGACATTAATGCAGGAACTGCCCTGCCTGCTCAAATGCTGCTGAGCTGGGCATCTACCTTGACAAAGCCTTAATTTATTTAAAATTTATTTAAACAAATTACACCCTAGTGAAATTTGATTTTTTTCAGAATTTCAGGGTGGACTTGCAGACCGAAGGTGGGAGTAAGGTAAATTAAACTGAGAGCTTTAAGTACGAGCCACTCCCAGGAGAGCTTAAATAATGTAGGCCTGGGAATTCTGTTGGGAATTGATGCTGAAACACATTAATCTTAGTCTAAAAGATTTTTTGGTTGTTGATAGCAGTGCCCTGGGAGTGGTGGTGTTCTGGTTAGGTTTGTATTGTGAACAGCAGGGAGCTATGCAGTTTCTGGGGTTTTATTTAAACGTCAGTAAATACAACAGAGGGATTTGCCAAACCTGCTGTAAGGCAGCTGAATGGACAGGAGATTCCCCAACTTTTGCTTCAGCCAAGTCTGGGATCTGCAAACCAAGATTTCCGCTGTTGAGTCTGATTTTGAAGATCTTGGTACAGAAGAAGGTGTGTGTTATGTTTCTTTCTCCCCGGCTGGCGGAGGATTGTCAGTGTCCTTGCTTATTTCAGGAGACCAGACGGGACTTCTTCCATGCAAAGATAGTTTATTTGAAAGTTTACCTTGAGAAAGAGTGCACTGATGTGGTTCTGAACAGAGAGTACAAGAAGAAGCTGAATTATCAGGAACCCAGACTCTTTTTAAAGATAAGTTACCCAATAAAAACCCAACACGACAGATATTTTCACTTCATGACCAATGTCCAGCAAATTAGTTTGTCACACGACAGAAACTGTGGCATTTTTAATCCAATTGTCTTAAATCACTTTTGCCGCAGAATATGGAGAAGGAAGAAGAAGGGAGAAAGCCTAAAAAACAACAACCATCCTCCATTTTGGAGTTTCTTCTAACTTTATCTATAACAAATCTAAAACCTCTAAATCTACATTCTTGTATAATTTTCTATCACCTAATTCATTCTATTTTTTGACTCTACTGTTTCCCGAAGGCTAGGCAGTTTTTCCCATGGCCGAAGGTCAAAGACAGCATTGTCCAGGGGGGTAGAACCCCTCAAAATACGCAGAGGAATATTCTCTGCTCTTTCGGTTCCAACAGTGTGGAGGTAACAGGCAGGATTTTGATAAACTGAAAGACATTGAGATGATCTTTAAGGTCCCTTTCAGACCAAATAATTCTGTATGGTCAGAGATTTTTTCTTTTACTACAGAATCAAATGTGCTGGAAAACCAACAAACTGCAAATCATGAGCTGTGTGGGATAGCCAGATAAACCAGTGCTGTAGGGATATTAATTATGACTTACGAATCCTGCTCAAGAATCAGCAATATCATTCTTAGAATTAAGAATTTTAGGCAGGAGATGTCTCAGGTAAAAGCCTGCAAAGATTGTGCTGAGCTTCTTGGGGAAAAAAGCAGCTTGGAGTGAAGGTGAAGCGAGTGAGCCTTGAATTGCCTTGAAGCTTTTTGTAGAACTCAGAATGGATTTGAGAAAATATTTGGTAGAATATTTATTTTTAAAGGATATTTAAATATTTGGCTTGCATGTTGACAGCTACTAATTTTTGCACATCAAATTTCTCAAAGAAGCCCAAAATGAGGAACTGTTTTTCAAAGCACTGACTAATGTTTTCCTTACATAAAATCTGAAGAGCTAAATGTTGTTATTAAGCGTCTACAAGCTGACAACTTCAGTAGCTGAAACCAGGGAGTTGTAAAATAAAACAGACATTAAATACTGAGAGGGAGGAGGAGAGGCTTATTTGGAAAACGCCAAGTCATGTTGCTTCACATTCTGGCCAAATAAATAAATGCTGTCAAACCCGAGTGTGAGCACTCAGCAGGTGTCTGATGGAGTGGCTGCTGCTTTCCAGGGAGGTTTATCTGCACTGACAGGGTGCTCCTCAGCTGCTGCCTCTGGTCGTGGGAGTGTGACAGCCACAGACCCCCAAAAAGGGTCACACTGATTTCCTGATCATAACTACAAATACAGTTCACCTGCAGTGAATCCAGGTGAGCCAGCTCTGCTCGGGGGTGATGAATTATTATTATTTCCTCTCACAGATTGCAGAAATTTGCTTGAGTAGCACGGGTGTGGAAGTGAAGAATTTCCTGGCCTGGCCCACAGAAAACATGAGTTCTGCAGTCTCTGGCTGCCTCCTTAGGAACTCAAGTAGCTGAAAATTTTTAAGCTCTTCAGATATCTCACCCAAGGGCTGGTCAGCTTTGCATACAGGGGAAGTTCCTGGGTTTAGTTTGAACTGAGTCTGGTAGAGAAAATAGCAACAGTTTTGGTGCCTGTGTCTTCCTCATCCTCCCCACGCCCTCCTGAGAGAGAACGGAGAGAGGCTCCTGAAAGCCAAAGCAAATGTGGTGAATGACTCTGGCTGAAACCTTCAGACTGGGATTTGATGCATGAGACCAGCTCACGAGTGAATATTCTTGCCTGTGATGGAAGAGGCAACCAAGTGCTGCTCTTGCTCTTTCACACCTACAGCTCCTGTTTCTGCCAAGATATGTTTCCTTCATTTGTACCCTTATTTAGCATGCTGTCCACCTACTATCTGCATTTCCATTATGTATTTTAAATGAGCAATAAAATAACCATTTACATAATGAATACACTTATATTGATATTATGTTATATAATTTAGCGATGGTACTTAATTATAACTTGTTTATAATTAGGTCTCTTGCTATGCCAGCTAGCTTTTATGTTATTTATAAAACTTCAGGAACACAGAGAAACATGAAGGCGAAAATAATCTTTGATATTGTTTTTTGTAACCCTTTTGTGCCCATTTCCATTTATCTTGAGGCTTCTCTTTTGCTGGGGTGAGTATTCATGGCAAACAGAGTATTTTTTGGTGATGATATAATGCCGAGAGACTGCTGCTGTTATCAATTTTAGTTCGGATTTAATTGTTCAGTTGTTTCAGAGCAGGAGGTTGGAATGATAGGAGAAGGGCAGTGAAGCTGGGGAGGTGTCTGGAGAATGAGGAGCGGCTGAGGGAGCTGGGGAAGGGGCTCAGCCTGGAGCAAAGGAGGCTCAGGGGGGACCTTGTGGCTCTGCACAACTCCCTGACAGGAGGGGGCAGCCGGGGGGGTCGGGCTCTGCTCCCAGGGATCAAGGGACAGGAGGAGAGGTAAAGTCCTCAAGTTGTGCCAGGAAGGCTCAGGTTGGACATCAGGAGGAATTCCTCCATGGAAAGGGTGCTCAGGCGTTGGAAGTCGTTGCCCAGGGAGGTGGTGGAATCCCCACCCCTGGAGGTGTCCAAAGTGTGGCACTCAGTGCTCTGGGCTGGGGGAGAAGGTGGGGATGGGGCACAGGTTGGAATCGTTGATCCTGGAGGTCTTTTCCAACCTTAATGATTCTATGAATGTTTGGGGTATTTTGGTTTTGTTTTGTTTTATTTGGTATGAATAAAAAAGTAATACAATTTTTTCAGCACTTTATCCATTTAAAAAACTTAAGACTCAAGTCTTAAGGCTTGGAACACGTGTTCCAAAGTGATTTGGGCATCCAGGTATCTTCAAGTTATTTTGACAATCCAGTTCATTTCTTTTATGACACCACTGATTGTCATTTTATAAAGTCTTTCTTGTGATGCATCAAAATGGATAGAGACCCAATTGTCTTGGATGAATAGGGATAGACTTCAAACGGAGATTCTGGCTCCAGAGATAACTGATACATTTGAATATCTCACTGTTTTAAGGAATCTTTGAAGGCACCATGCCTTGATGATTCAAGACCTTTGAAGGCACCATGCCTTGGTTCAGTGCCTTACAAAATTAAATCTTTTTAAAATGCTAAAATTAGGCTTCCCAAATTAGTAAAAATGAATGGTATGTTCAGTCTACACTTTCTCTCTGTGTGCTACTTCTTAACCAGAGTTATCACTCGTGTTGGTTTAACACAGCCTGATTTTTTGGTGGAGGAGGGGGTTGGGGTTAGGGTTAGGGTTAATAATAAATTTACTTTATACCCTTACATTTGAGCCTGTTTTGCTCTTGGAGTGTTTTCTCCCAATCATTATCTCAACTCATGAACCCTTTGTTACAATTTTTGTGGGTACCTGCTATTTTAACCAGTGTCAAACCACGACATCACTGAGGGCAAGCAGCACTCTTGTTTAGAGGGGAAAGCAATTTGAATTTTCACACTTCAGCTATTCCCTCTTTGTCTCTGGTTGGAGCAGTGACCTGCTGTGTCTGTCTCACTGAGAGTGGTTTCCACAGGAGCCAGCTGACCTGTAGCGTGTCTGTGTTCTGGCAGCAGCCTGAGGTGGTCTTCACTCACAAATTGTTGTGGGAAGGGCAGTGGTTCTGCTAAATGTCAGCAAAGATGGTGGTGGTCCCATTTTGGGAGTCTGAGGTGTGCTGAGCTCCCCTGCTCCACCTGTGGCTGGTGGTGAAGATGGTCCCTGTGAGATGTGCACATTCACAGAAAGTTCAGTTTGGGCTTGCTCGGGTAAGTTAAGACCATTTTTGAAAAGCTCATATACACAATAACCAATGAGAAATAAAGCACACTAAAACTGCACCCTTCAGAAGCTGTTATCAGTGAAAAATGGCACTTTTTTAAAACTGGGAGGCATCCACTTTGCACTGAAAAGGGGAATTCAGTTTGCCTTGTCATGGAAGGTTCCCTTCCTTGGGGAAAAGGGCAATTCAGAAAACATATTTTGGAATTAATTGTGCTCTGGCTCTGCAACTCCTCTAAAGTTTAATAAAGCAGGCTGGTCCCTGCAGGGTTCCTTTGGGAAAATTAAGACACTAAAATATGCAGTGTAATGTCTGTGACTTCTCTTAAAAAGCTCTGTTCCTGCAAAGACAGGCTGGGGGTGACACAGCTTGGAGAGCACTCACCCATCTGGAGAGTATGGTTCAGAATGGAGATGGAAACATTTGGAAAGGCCTGCTCTCTGAAGAAATTTTAGGTTAAAAATTGTTCATGTTGGATAATCATGGAAGAATTTTTAGATCATCTCACAAAATGGTCAATGGGCCTCCCTGTTTTAACAATCTCAAAATACAGCAGATATGTATTAATGAATCAGGGCAGGATGAAACAACTGAAGCAGCAGGTTGCTCTAATTCCTAAAGAATTTTTCTTTAATTTTAATTCCAAGTAATTAATTGGCTTTTGGATTATCCCAGATTATCCCAGAGCTATATTTCAGAGGAGGCTGGGCTCCTTATATGGTACAGACTATCCTTTTCCTTCCATTATGTGATGTCTAGCTTACCTGTTATAGCAACATAAATGCTTTTCTAATTTTGGGTTTTTTTGTTTGTTTTTGATTGGAACAGGTTTCATATTATTTATTTTTTTAATTATTGTTAATTTTCTACTAGGATGAATCTTCAGACTCTCTTTTATTTCTCAATTGATTGCTTTCACAAATATTCCTTTTCGAAAAATACACACTTCTTTATTTCTTTCTTTCTTGTTTGTTTGTTTTAAAAACCATATTAATGAAATAGAATAAGAAAACAGAATAATGAAAGGAAAATATTTTTTTGTTTTCTGGTTTACTTTGAAGCCCAGAATCAGAGAAGTGGTGGTTGTAAGGGGCCTCTGGAGGTCTCTTACCAAAGCTCCTACTCCAAGCAGGACTTCCAGGTCAGCCAGGGTTTTGCTAACAAGTCTTGTACTCCTGGAAGGGTGGAAGACATTCACACCTGATATCTTGAGGCTCTGAACATAGCTTCTTCTCTATATTTAGAGGTCCAGTTCAGTTCTTTTTGAAGTATATAAACCCTAGTTGTTTCTTCTCTGCTTTTTCTATATACAACTTGTTCAAACTCATTCACAGGAAAAATGAAAGACTGAAAAGAAATGTTGTCTGTAAGCTCTCAGAGAAGATTAGATTCCTGAATGCTGCAGCAGAAAGACATTTTTATTCTGTTCTTTAGGTGGAAAGTAGGGATTCCTTCAGCGTTAACTGAAGATCTGTATTTTGTTTCTAAGGCTTAAATTTGAATTTAAATTCAATAGAAATCAACTTATTTGTCTGCATAAATGTGCTCTAGAGAATTATGACCGAAAGCCACAGCTAAGATATGCCTAACTTGGCAGCTTATTTATTGCTTTATCGATTAACATTCAGGCAACAGCAGCACTACAGAAACACTCCCTTCAGTTTTCCATCGCTTTACTCTTGTTTTTCTCTCTGTGGATTACCCTGTGTGTAATCAGTAGAAAATGTCAATTGTTCTGATATCTGGTGTCTCAAGGAACAGAATCAAGATTTTAGGCTACTTAACTGTACTTCCAACATACCTTTTCTATAATAACAACAACAAAAAAACCCAGAGAAAAAACAGAGAAAAAAATATCTTCTTGTTTTGGTTTATTTGAAAGATTTTTTATTGTTATTATTCACACAAAATGTCAAGTGGATGACACTCCAAAGAATAAAAGCTTGAAAACAAACTGCCGGATAAAAGTGTTCTTTTGAACAGACTTTGAAGTTCTGAGTTGGTGCAGTTACATTGCAGATATTGGTTGGAGTCAGCACATGTAAGAATTTGTGTAGGATATATTCTCCATAGGAATAATTTGCAAGAAGAGACGAGGCCATTTGGTTAAAGCTGATCACACTCTGTGCCTTGTACCCAGCAGTCCAGAAAGAGTTTTTTAGGTGAATGAAAGTGAGAAAGACAAATGCAGCTCTTTTGAGAAGTTTGTAAAAAAAAGTGGGAACAGAAGAGATTGGGCACGTGTGGTGGAATTGTCATTTGCTGCCTTGAGAAGCGATGCAGAGTCCTCAGACAGGTGCAAAGGAGAGCCCCTTTATTGCAAAAACCTGGCCTTTTTAAGCACTTACCCAGTTATTAGTTTACATAGTTTTAAAGAATAACAAACATAATTCAACCAACCACCACACACACGATGTGAGCACACGATGGTTGTATAACATGTTTTTCTACCCCTAATTCAGCTTTATCTCTTTCCCACAGTCCTTTTCTACTTAGCAGAAGTAACAGGCCTGAGCCATGATTTTACAAAGGCAACAAAGCCTTCATTTTATAAGATTTTACCTATATGCAACAATCATTTTTGGTCTCTTCTCTGTAGAGCCATAATGCAACAAATTATACTGGGATATCACATATCTATACATATATATATATATATATATGTATATATAAACTTGAAATTAAAATGTGCCACAGAATCAAGTTTTTGCCGCCCTTGTGGCTCCTGCCCTTCATGACAGATCTGAACCCAGATGCATTTTGTGCAGTAAGTCAGGGGATTCTGCAGCAGCAGAATCTTTCCCTTTGGGAGAGATGTAGATGCCAAGATCACCATCTTATATACAAGAAGGACAATCTATTCAGTATAACTCCTAAAGGCACAAACGCCACTTGTAGCCTTTATGTAACTTGTGCAGGATCCAACCCCAGGTAAGTTCCATGAGTTTCCAGGTGACAACACAAAGCAGTCACTGCCAGAAACTGTGCAGGAGGTTCAGGCTCACCCCAGGACCTCTTTTCTCCTGTTAATCACAATATATTTAGTAATAATGGGGGCAGAGTCTTTGCCTATATGCCATGCTGCATGCTAGGCCCTACAAAGCAATTCCTGGGCTTTCAGGAGTCTGTCCTAAGAGAGGTTTCTGCAGAAAATTCAGCATGAGAATTCTCATGCTCTGGTTCCTGTGTCCATTTTGGGAAGGAAGGGTCTGTAACCCTGAATGCTTTCAACTGGATTGCCATGCTGGCTTTTTACCAGTGTGAGCAACTAATGGCAGCACCGGAAAAAGCCTGGAATGTAATAATAAATGTGTGAATAAACACTCCAAGTCCTCGTTAGCGGGGGTGCCCGAATGACGCAGAACGTAACTCACTGGAACAGCACAGACATGTCACAGAGCAGGTGTCACAGGGAACAAATCCTATCTGTGCTTGGAAGGTGAGATGCTCTGTCACCCCAGAGAGAGAGAGGAAGATAAAACCAGGCTATTGGTTAACATGTCCCATCAGTATTTGAACAGGAGTACCAGAGGAAGCTTTCCTCATCATCCAAAAAGTCTGGTGTGGAAGGAGAGAGATCAAAGTGTCTCACTGGCTCATTTTAAAGGCTGTGAATTAGCTCTGAGCAAGGTGTTAATTAAAAAACAATCTGGAAGAAAGTTTCAGGACTTGCATTTTGCAACAGAACTTGGCTCAAGTCAATGGAAAGGTTTATCTCAGGTTAAGAGCATTTTCCCACAAGCCTGGCTCGGTGTGTATTTCAAATGATGCAAAACAGCTCTCAGCAAGGATCAATGCGTTTGTCACATCAAAACTGCTCCATGTGATTTACATTAGCTGGGACTGGCAGTAGCCTGATTTATCAGAGTAGCCCAGACATGAAAGCCTCATTCTGCAGTTCCATTTACAATTTTTCTAAACCATATGGGGAGAATATTTTGTGCGTCTTTCTCCCTGTCATACTGTCTTTTAAAAATATACAAAGCACAAGACTAATAGACTGGATTGTCAGGAAAGCTTTAGAATCTGATGCGTCTTGGTTTGATGGTCTGTGTTCTGTCCCTGCATTTTGCTGTTGGACTATTGAGCATGTGGAGTTCTCAGCTGTGTTGGCATGAATGGAGATATGCTTCAAGAAAACCTGTAAAATTCATCTTTATTTGAAATCCATTGCCATTTAATTAAAAGTATTTTAATTTTAATCTGATTCAGTTATAGAAAATGCTGATAGTGTTTGGTGATGGCAGGAGGGGTATCTGGTTTTCACTGTGTTCCCCACAATTTTCCGGTGAGGTGTTGAAGGATTCTCTGGGTTCTTCCAGGCTGTGGCTCTCCCTAAGGGTGAGATCCCACCTTTCTGTTATTTCTAAACCTTCCTTCTAAAGCCACCAGGAAATAGTTGACAAGAGAAACAGGGAGGCACTGTGAGCTAGGTTTTTGAGAATTGAATAATAAAGCACTTATAAATGTTCAGAGCGTGGTGCAATAAATGTGTTGGAAAAGACAACCTAGTAAGGATTGCAGATAATAGAGCTGTGCTTTTTAACTGTTGTTTCTACATGCTGAAACTCACAGGAGGCACCTCCTCTCTGTTAGTTGGATTTTTAACTAGCCCATCTTCCCAACACCCTCAGATTTATGATCTCATCTCTCTTCCAGGGTGTCTATAATTAAACAAAGCTAAGGGTAAGATTTAGTCAAATGACGCTGAAATTAAACTCATTTCACATCTTCTGAAAGGGTCCAAGCTTTATTGATGCTGGGCTATTGAATGCAAACGTGCTGTATTTTAGTCTGGTTTATTTTTCCTTTAAGGCTGATAGAAGGGGATTATTTTTAGCCCTTCTGAAATGTAACAGATCCACAGCAGTAGAAACCAGCTCCCCCCATATGAAGTCTCCTATGCATTATTTAGGATCCAGAGATGCTATTACATCTTTCCACCTATTGCTATGCTTATCTGAGCATGACATGAATGCATTCTGCTATAAAAGACTATGATGTAAAGCACCAGATAAACTTCAGAGCTGGTAATCTCCTGGCATGCTTTATTGCTTGGGTTTGAAGTGGCTCTAGAGCTTCTCTGCATGAGAAACCTGTTATTTTACAGCTTTTTTGGAGTGCAAGTTGGAGTCCTTTTCCCTGCTGCTTTGACATGTGAAGTGGTTGCTGCTACTGCTGGGTTTATTGCCATCTTTAGCATTATTAGGATAACAATGGTACCTGATAAAAGAGAGCACATCACACCATTATAATGGGCTAAAAATTGGGCATTTTAGCGAATTAGTAAATGGGATTGTTCATTCTTTCTCTTTTGTGAAGCAAATGGGGAAAACATCCTTTGCAAAGTGCTTTGAGAGCTGCAAATACAACATGAATTGTATGTGCAAATTGCTATTTATAAATACAAAAAAATGCAGATAGCTGGGAGTTAAGTACAGGATTGCTGTAGATATTAGAATAAAGCCCACATTTCATTAAATGAATCAGAAGATGAAAGTTCTGGAGGAGGCTTATTAGTCCACCAATGCTGGCAAAGATACATGAGTCACCACACGCTGGAGGAGGATGTTTTAAAGTGCTGATGGGTGACATCATGTTTGGGCACCAGCTGGAGGGAGTTAACAGCAAAATTGTGGCTGGTCTTCTTGAGTGGCCACTGTGGAGCTCACATTCTCACTGTAATTAGGGGTAGAATGTAATTCCTCTGATTGCTTTTGAAAATCTTGGTTTCTAAGTAAATATATTCCCTTCTCGGGCATAGTTTTATCGATGTTGCCTTTATTTTTCCTTTTTATCTCATTCTTCTTTAGCAGTTGTTCTGAGTGGCTCTGAAATACTCTTCAGGCTTAGCAGTTCTAGGGAAGTGCAGTTCCTGCATGATGCTGAGACCAGAATGTTACCAGTAACTCACCAGCAAAAATGTGAAGCCTTTTGGCAATCTTGGCTGTGGTAGAAAATATTAAAAATAAGCACTGTAGTAAACTGATTAGCTTGGTTATCCCAGTACTAATGTGGTTTCCATGCTCTCCATTTGCAGGAACAGGAGAATGACTGTGTTAGTTTTAAAGTGATTATTGCTATGAGCACCGTAATTGGAAAACCAGTTATCAGTTAACAGATGCAGACACTCGCAGCACCGAACTGAATGGAAATTAAATTAATGTAAACATGATGTTTCCAGAATCATCTGAAAATTACTTTATCACTTTCTTGCATAATTTTTCATTCATTATTGTCCAAGCAGCTGCCTCATTCTGTAGCACGGTACCAGGAACTCTCTGTCCTGAGGTGGTGCTTCCTCAGGGCTGGAGGTCTCTGCCTCAAAAGTGGGCAGGGTGGCAAATAACAGCAGGGCAACAGCTGAACTTGAGGTAAAACCACCCCAGCATCTGCCCCTGTGAGGGTAGAGGTAGAAAACTGCCTCTCTTTTGACCTGCTGCTGCTGTCTGAAAGGCATTGAAAAACTGGAATGGACACCCTGATCATATAGGTAAGGTAAGCAATTTTTCATGCAAGGGAAACACCATAAATGATTCATAGTCCCCATATTTTTCATGGTTATTTCCTGTGGGTGTAGAGAAGCAGGGATTAGAAATGAATGGCACTGCTTACTGTTCATAAGGGGCTTGCCTGGAGGTGATTTTATTTTTTAAAGCTTTAAAATTAACTCTGCAGATGCCAGTCCCCAGAGCTAAATTCTGAAAACCCTCTGCAAGCTTCAGATATCTAAGATAGAAAAGGAGCACAGCAAGAGGGAATTGAACATGGTGCAAAAGTGTTTTGTTTGTCTTCCTTACTTCTGGCTGCAGGATCAGGACCATACACAAATGATATTTATACCATTTTTGCGGGAACAGAAATTTTAAGTGATTTTCCCCATAATGTTCTGTACAGTCTGTGACACAATGCTAAATCCCAAGTCTCCTGAGACTCACTCATGCTCTTCAGACACAGGATGAGTCCTATTTCTCTGCAGTGCAAGTACAGTTTAGATGGAAAACAATACACGTGGGGATGGGTGGAAACTCTGCCCTTAATTTTAATGGCGATTTATTGGTGTAGTTGATCTTGGACTAGCTCCTGAGGGAGAGGAAATATTCCCAAGAATAAAAATGTGCAACAAAAAGATGACAGATTCTATCAGTGGGCAATTAGGAGCTTTGCAGCTTCTATATGTCTTGCTTCTATATCTGAATGGTAAGTATATGATAAAACAGTTCTATCTGCCCAACCTCCATAATCTCTGGGGAGATGGGTGCTGCAACCCACTGGTCATTTAAAAATATTTTGATGTCAACTTCTGCTGTTTAAAAAAAAAATTACATCTCTCAAATAATGAGAAAGTACTGGAAAATATTGGAAAACAGGCTTCTTTTGATAATTTAATGTGTCAATGACTTCGACATTTGTAATCAAAACCTTTTCCAAAGGTTGCCTCATCCCCCTCCTCCCCTTTATGCTGTGACAGCACCAGAAACCCCCCAGTTCCTGCAGTATCACATCTCCAAAGACTTCCCTCTCCTCAGGGAGGTTTCAGCATTTTGTGCAGGATGCACATTCAGCAATCAATATCTGTCACTTGCTCTTTAGAGCAGCTTTGGTAACGTCTTAAAACTGTCCAACAAGCTGACATTAAGTATCTTTTATTGTGCTGAAGAGATTTAATTGCTATAATTGTCAGTAAAACCACTGTTAGACAAGGATTGCATTCTGATGCACCTTGTTATGTTGGATGTGCTCATACACCATGAAGTCCCAAAGAATCTGTTGCATAAATGTGTCTATTATTAGTAGTAGTATTAATATTAGTATTCAGTAGAAACTTTAGCTCTAACTTCTCTCATTCCTGCATTTTCAAAAACGATTTTTCTGACTCTGGATAACTCTCTCCCATTGAGGAACAGCTCGATTTCAGGCAGGCCCAAGATGTCCATATGTTTAAAGTTTGGTTAATCATGAAGCAGATTAGGTTGCCTTTAATGTCTAATTCAAATTTCTGATGCTGAGCAGCTGCTGAGCTGCTTCACAATGGTTGCACATCACTAAGTATCAGTGTGCTGCAAAATGAGGGATTATATGTGTTTATAAGATGTCCTGATTCTATCTGCTGCACAGCCACTGTAGCACTGGAAGACACATCTCAAAGCAAAGCTTAAAGCTGAAATCCTTCTCTGTAGAAAAAGAAATAAATTATTCCCTTTGATATCTCCTTATGTTGTTATAATTCTTGACAGAATTGCCTTCTTTAGCAAATTGATTTCTAACAGGATGAACTTTACTGCTTCTCTTGTAATTGTAGGAATTGGGTGTTTTAAGTATGACTTAAAAGAACATTTCAGAGCACTTGCCCATGTCAAGTTCCAGTCTATATGTTTTTTACATTCTGCTAGGCCATGGTATTTTCTCCTGGAGAATAGGGACAAGAAATTAGACCAGTTCAAATATTTGGGTTTATTATCAAATGTTTAGTGGTTGCTGATTAAAATGTTATTTAAGAGTTTGTCCAATATGGTCATTTCAAGAATTCTGAGAGCACTGCTTAAATAATTAGAGCAGTGCTGGAGTATCTCTTGTAGGTGGATATGATCCCCTCGTTTGTGGTTTCCAGAACTTGCAGGCAGCTCGGAATGACACCACTGTGAGTTGGTCCTTTAGGGAAATAAATATGGGCTTGCTCGAGACACCTCTGTGTCCTTAAGTCATATTTAAAGTTAATGAAGAGTATCTGGGTGAAATTCCTGTTTTAGAAAAATGTGTCCTGGGATCTTTAATAATCACAAAGAACTAAGATCTCTTTTTTTGGACTTTAACCCATTTCCTTTAGGAAAGATGTCATCTTTTTCTTTTTTTTTTTTCTTTTTTTTTTAAGATTGTTTGCATAAAAGATTGTTTTATCTTATGTCAATATAACTGTAATACAGCAGTCGATAGTTATTGCTCCACATGATATTTGAACTGCTGGATTTAAATAAACAGATATCAGCTTATTTTTAAGGGGCTTTCCCCAGCATGGGAGAGTCCTTGTGTAAAAGGAGTCATACCTTGGAGTGATTTGATCCAATGCAGAAACTCTGAATGAAACCACACATTCCCTTGGGTCTGTTTTCATCTTTGTAGACCTTGATCTTAAAAAGGCCTAACTTCACATGCAGTGCTGGTACTCAAATATAAATAATCCTGTTATTTACTGTGCTTATGTACGTGCTTAAAATCTGGAAAATTAGGGCGTTAATAGTAACATATGCTTAAGATAGGATTTAATCAAAGAACTGGAGTTATGTACCGGAAGATAATTTTCCAAAATCACACATGCAGGCAGCAGAGAACGTGTACTTCTTTTTCTTTGTAGCTCTTGCCAAGCAGGAACATCATCTGCAAAACTTTAATTTGTTTAGTGCTACACTTTTCCTTCCTTTCTGCTTTATTTTTCTACATATATTTTTTTTTCCTTTTTTTTTTCTTTTCTTTTCTTTTTTTTTATTTTTTTTATGGCTTTACCATGCAGTTGAGAAAGAGAAAGACTGGTTCAGGTGTAGAGCCCCAAGGACTGGAGTGCTGAGTCGCCCCCAGTGCAGTCATGAAGTTTGAGATTATTTTATTGTACGCAAATATATGAAACTGCTTTGGCCTTCCTTCAATTGCTGGGCTTTTCTGTCTTCTGACACAGGTTATCTGTGGTCATTCAGAATCCACAGGAGACATTTCTGAATAGCTGTATGTGACAATGGAAATGACTGCAAAGAAGTCCAGATGTTCACAAATTGCATCTTGCTGGGACTGCCACTTCCGAGCTAATAGACATGTCAGTCACGGGAGCTGGCAGGATGGGTTATATTGAGGGAAATTAGGATTTCTGAAGTCTGTTGCTTTTCCCATTCCTGCTGTACTCAAACTTCACCAAAAAAAACCCAACCCCATACTAAAAATTAGGACAATGGTCATGTACATTTGTGTCAAGTGGCCGAACCTGCTCCAAAATCAGACATCTCCCTTTTCTCTTTCCTGTTTCCTATCTCTGTGTCAGAGCACAGTTTCTCTTCACAAGAGACTGGCAAATTTTTGACGGTTTGTTGTTCCTAGTTTTGGGATCTGGCTCATCCTCAGACTGGAAAAAGACCTTGCTTTGTGATTTGGTTTTGTCTTTGATTTAGACCCAGGAGAGCAGATCTTTTCAGGCCAACTGAGATTTGCCCTTAGACTAAAACATCGCTTGCTTGAATTGTGAGATTTAAACAGCCTCTAAAATGAAAGTAATGAATAGTTTATTGTTGCGATAAGAAGCGATGCAGAGTCCCCAGGCAGGTGCAGAGGAGAGCCCCTCTATTGCAAAAACCTGGCCTTTTTAAGCACTTAGCCAGTTTTCAGTTTACACAGTTTTAAAGCATAACAAACATAATTCAACCAACCACCACACACCACGATGTGAGCACGCGATGGTTATATAACTTGTTTTTCTACCCCTAATTCAGCTGTGTCTCTTTCTTACTTTCCTTTTCTACTTAGCAGAAGTAACAGGCCTGAGCCATGATTTTACCGAGGCAACAAGGCCTTCATTTTATAAGGATTTACCTATATGGAACAGTTTATCAGTTTCAAACCTTTCTAAACCCTCATTGAATTACTCTGATTCTGTACTGCATTTACAGTCTTTGTCTAATTATATTTTAAGGGCATAAACAGCTCAAGGGGAAATACACAGCTAAGAAAGGAGATATCCATGCAATATCCTCCTCAGTAATGAAATTCAATGGAGTATTGCTGGCAATGAGTTTTATTTTTAAATGCATTTGCCATGTTTAACTGCATTTATTTAGCTTTTCAATATCTTATCCTAGCCAGCATTTTATCTTTTTTTCTTTGGTGATGTCATTATTCTGTGCAAACAGAACAGCATTCTGAAAGACATTGGAAATTTTATCTGTGTATACAGGAAAAATAACAACTTGTCCATTCTTCAGCTGAATAATCCATTGAAATTGCAAAGGCTTTTCAAATGATCCAGTTGAATCTCCAGATGTTCCTCTAATTGCATCCAGAAAAGCTATATTCAACCACATCTAAATCTCAAAGCTCATTTGAGAAACTTAGGTAATGTATTAATTTACCTGAATTGTTTCTTCCACCTCTGAATTTAATCTAATGGAAATTCATCTATTTTAAATGTGCCTTTCTTTTCATCCTCTAGGAAAACAAATATTTGTCTGCACAGAAAAGCTGCCCTTAGCTGTGGTAAGCAGCTTCTTTGATTCATGGACAAAAGATTTATGGGACTCCTGGTGATTCCACAAGAGTCTTATTTTCATTTACTGCCCTACTTATCATAAAAAGTCAGCAGTTGCTGGGAAGCAATGTGACAAATGTCATCTTACCGTTCTTCACACCAGGGCAAGAAGCACATTCCTTTGATCCAAAATGCCATTAGACTCACTATTCAGGTAATAGCAGTGGAGATTTAGCTGAGATACTCAGAGGGAACTCCATTTCTGTGGATACATGAGGACTCGCACAAATAATGCAGAGACCCTGTTACGTTCCTTTCTCTGGAGTTTTTAAAAGGAGGCTGGATGAATATTAGAGAAAAGGGCAGAGCTGCCCTGGTTCTGTGGTAGCAATAAGAGCCAGGATGAGTTCTGGGAGCCCTGCGCAGGTCTGTGTTTACATGGTTCAGTTCTGGGTGAGACATGGATCCAGCAAGTAAGGACACAGCACTTGTGACACCACTGTGCTCAAAATTGACCAATTTTATGTCATGGGCTGCCCTGGCTCATTTCTTCTGTCAGTACCAGTGCACCTACAGCTTCCTCAGGTGTTGATACTGCAATAGGATGGCATTTATGTACAACACACACCTCAGAGTGCTCATAATAATCAAACCAAATCACCTCGACTCAGAAAAGACAACTCCAAATTCAGAGATCCCTTCTGCTGGGACTGTGCTGTGGTACAAACCTTCTTGGTCATGCGAATTTGGATTTAACACATTCAGGAACAACTGAGGCTCTTTACATGCTTGTTCCATGGGTTTACAACAGAACAATTTTTGCCTTGCCTGTTTTATGGTGCTTACATGTACAGTACCAGCACACTGAAGCTTCAGTTTAATTCACTCGCCCTAAAGAGGAGCATAAAAACTTGTATATTGAGAAACTGAATTTGAAGTGCTTTCCAATCCAAAAATCCTTGATCCTTTATGCTTAAGTGTAACACTGATATACATTCAGCACCAACATTGCAATTTCAGTTGCATCTAAACAGAAGAAACCCCTGGAAACCTTCACAGACATCAGTTACTTTTCCCTACTTTCTGACTTAAAATCAGCAATGGTTACTGGGAATTAAAGCTGTGGGTAGTGGTGCTTTCAGCAACAGCAACTTCTACTTTAGGTAGAGCATTATCTGATAATTTATCTTTAGAAAAAACCCAAACAGCAAAACCTCAGAGCATTATTTTGAGAGGCAAAACCAAAACTAAATCGATTGCTTCCCAATCTGAAATGACCAACTCTAATTGGGATGCAGAGGAAATTAGCCATGAACTTGTTTTCTAAAAAGGAGCTTTTCAGCCCATGGAAACACAAAATGTTCAGACAAGGTTTTTAAATAGGATTCCAGGAGCCAATGGAAGCAGACAGGTGTGTAATTAAGGCTAAAGATGCTTCAAGCAGCTTTGGAAAGAGATAATGGTGCTGAGATCCCAATAAATATGTAAATCTGTGTGTCACAGAAAACCTCTCCAAGCTCCACTTGCCCAGCAAGCTGTCCAGATTGGAGCCTTGGTGCTCCTGAGAAAGCTGCCTCTGTAAATAAGGGCAAGACATGAAGTTTTCTTATGGAATTGAAAGGAATGATGAAATATGTACTTAATCATCATTTTTATGTCACTGCTGTGATTATTTAGTTTTAAAGAGAGCTTTTCTAAATATCACCCTTACTTCTGAAATGGCCGTATCAGAAGATAGTACAGCTGAACAGGTGTGTGTGAAATCTATTTTTACTGCACCCAGTGCATATTCTTTAGTCAGTAATTTGTAGCAATTGGAGGTAGGATTTTAAGGTACCCTTCAATGTTATATATTCTTTGGCATGTTGCTGCTAGCCCATTTGTTTCATTACAAAAGGTCTGTTAAAAAGAAGTCAAGATAATGAAATACCAGCTAAAAGGACTGCATTTAAATCAGTCTATATTTAGCATTGCTACATTTCAGAATGGCATCAGAGAAGCAAGGACAGTTACCTGCTGACATTTTGTTTGACACAGAAATGAAAAAAAAAGAGATAAAAAAGGAAAAAGTAGTCTGTGCTGCTCAGAGATGATATGGGAGTCGCTGGGGGCTTTGGATGTGTGTGAGAAGGATAAGAGAACACAAACAGGGTGAATTTGGGGTCCTCAGGGCAGCCACCAGAACATGGACACGATGGGGAAAGAGGTGACAAACACAAGCCGGGTCACAAGTTGCCTTTTTGTTAAATTCAGCATCACCTTGGGCTGAGTTATGAGGGTGAAATGAGCCACAATGCCACAGAACCCCCAGGAGAGGGAGACAAGGAAGGGAATCAGCTTTTTGGTGAGTGTAGGCAGGCAATGGGCAGCTGGGCTGGGTGGGGAGCAGCTGAGCCTCAGGGCTCAGGGCTGTCACAGGAGTGCTTGTGGCCCATGAAGTGTCACTGGCCATGGAGAGGGTCCCAGATCACTGTGAGTTGTGTAATGCCATTTGCACCTTGTTTTTACTTGAAAATCCCTTTTATATTAAGGTGGGTGGGTTTGTATTGGTGTTATCACCCACCAGCCTGGGCGAAACAGCAGTGGGAAAGCTTGGAGAGAAATTAGCAGAAGCAGCAGAAGGTGGTGGTTGTGCCGTGAAGGGAGGTGGGTTAAATGGTGCTGATGGGCTGGGATTGCACTTGGACCTGGGGCTGCAGCCAGGATAATGCCCTGTTTTACAGGCTGGAGTGTCTGCTCTGCCCACCTGGATAGTCACCTGCAATCTTCCATCCTGCAGAGCTGAGTGATGTGGTATGTAGACTTTTAGAAATCTCCTGTAGGTGTTTGAGTGGTTTGTATTGCACAGTGAGAGGATTCTCCCTTCCAGCTTTCCTGTGCTTAGCTCATACTGGATTTCAGCGAAATAGGTGGACAGGACGAGGGGGAACGGCTTCAAACTGAAAGAAGGCAGGTTTAGATGGGGTATTAGGGAGAAATTCTTCCCTGTGAGGGTGGGGAGGCCCTGGCACAGGGTGCCCAGAGAAGCTGTGGCTGCCCCATCCCTGGAAGTGTCCAAGGCCAGGTTGGATGGGCCTCGGAGGAACCTGGGGTAGTGGAAGGTGTCCCAGGACAGGTGGTTGGAACTGCATGAGCTTTAAGATCCCTTCCAGCCCAATCCCTTCTGTGACTGACGCCAGCTCTCAGCAGAACTGGGTGTAGCTCTGGTGCTGCTCCAGTGCTGCTCCAGTGCTGCCAGCTCTGTCTCTCTGCCCTGGCTGTGGTGTGGCTGTTCCTGCCCAGAGCATTAACACCGCATGTTCCCTCATGTTCTGCCATTCTCACATTGTATCATTGCTGCAAGGCTTCTCCCTTTTTTGGTTCAATTATCAAATCTTTGGCTCTTGGCCTGAAGACTTTCATCGTAGTTTTAGTAAGTATAATCTTAGGAGTTTAGAGCGTAGGAACCAACCTGGGAAATAAAGGGTAATTCATCTTACAGTCAGAAATGAGCTAAATGTCCCCTTGCAGCCAGTTTGATCTCTGTGGCTAATGCACAGGTTTCACTGCTCCCCAAACACGAGGCAGGGCAGATGGCAGGCAGGAACAAACACCACAGAACGTCCCAACACCACCACCCCTGCAGGGTCCTGCACAGCCACATCCCTGGGTGTGTGCCTCTGAACACTGGGGCACCAAATGCCACTGTGCACTCCGTGTTCTGCCTGTGCAGGGGACCACAGATCTGATGTGTCTCTGTTTTTACTGCAGTAATTGGTGATTTTATTCTCCATAACACCAATCACCCTGAGATTTGTGTCCTTTTCAAGTCGTGATCTTGTCATAGTTCAATGGATGTAATCTATTCCATATGTTATAGGTTTTTAGAAACATGTCATTGAAGTCCATAGTATGTTATCAGTTGTGAAACAGGTATCTTTCAAAAGGCAATACCCCTTATATTCCATGAAAGATAAAATGCAGAGAAATCCAATATGCTGCTTACCAATTTGAAATCAAAACTTCAACAGTCTATAAATTTCACACCAGAAACATGCTGACAGATTTTCCCCATACTCATCATTACTTGGCAAGCTTCAAGGTCTGGGCTTTATAATAATAATGTATTTCAGTATTACTTGGCATGTGCCATAAATTATTAAGAAATTAGATCTTGGCTTCAATAGGGAATAGATTAACAGATTATTTATATGAGAGTTCACATCTACTGATGGGTGAAGTGTTTCAGAGCAAAAAACCCTGGTGTTTAAATAAGGTAAATAAACACATTGTTCATAGGTTAACTGGAGAATAAAATCAGGATGAAGTGTATTCTGTTGTATTTTTGTATGAATACAACATGACATATCCTTCCATGTCATACTGCACTGAAAAAGGGACTGTTCAGCATTTTATGAATCAACATTTTGATGAAAAGCTGTGTTTGACAATTCTTTGTCCTGAAATGTTGTTCCTTTCTCTCTTTCTGTGCTCTATCATATTTTTCACTGCTAATAGAAATATAGGGGAATGAGTCAAGAAAGGTGTTGTTCAAGAACACTTTGGTTATTTATGAAACTCAAAACTATTTGTTTCCAAACCCAACATGAAATGGGGAAGACAAGGCAACGAGCTTCATTTACAGGGATTAGCAGGGCTGTGCATGCACAGCTCATTTGTATTGGAGTTCATTGTATATATTTTGAATAACCCATTTTTTTGTTAGAAGCATAGGATATTTAAAAGCAATTTTATAGTCCTTCAAAGACAGTGATTCCACCTTAGAGCCTGGGGCTGGCAGCATATATCCCATACAAAGCTTGCCCTGAATTTGGGGATTTATATTTTATTTTCTTGAACAGCTTGCACAGTGCAACCACTGCAGATACGCACTGTGCAAAAGAAAGAAGTTAGGCAAATTCTTTTGATGTCTCCCTATACGGTTATAATTCTTGACAGAATAACTATTTATCAGCAAATGAATTCCTAAAGGAGAAGTAACATATTGGATTTCTCTGCGTTTTATCTTTCATGGAATACAGCAGAATCATCAATATTTGCATCAGTGGAGAGCAGGGAGGGGCTCAGAGAACCAATGCTTGGACTTATGCTCCAAAAGCCCATGTATTTGTAATTAAAAGGTTTGAAAGTTTTTAGAAGCCATTCTACTTGTTTTTCCTAAAGAAGCCAATGTATTCTGTTGCATGTGGAAGATGCCTGTCTAAAGGAAGTTACTGGAAACAAAGAAATGTGCCAAAATAAAGTTGAGACCTGCGTTAGTAATGAGACTTTAAGGACATGTTATTTCCAAAAATCTTCCCTTTACACGTAAAGAAAATTATTTTGGAGTATAGTATTTATTTCAGGCTTTCTATGTGGACCCAGGCTCATTCACAAAGTATTTCTCTTATTTTTTTCATGGACAGAGGAATTCAGCTCTGTGTGTGCTGGGCTTGTGCTCTTTGGTGCGTCTGGGAACATCCAGGTGTATGGCTTGAATCTGCAGCTGCCTTGTGGATTGAGCATATTCAGAGGCCTGAAAATCCTGATACCTGAAAGTATTTCCAAGTAATTTTTGCCTAGGACATACAGGGGGCATGGCAGAAGCTTTGGAGAATAAACCCATCTCTCTTGTGTGGTGGACTTGTGCTGGGAAATGCCAAAAAGGAACTGTCTGTGCTGAGGCTGAATGAAATGCTGGGTATCTCCAACTGAAATATCACTAACAAAACATTTGCAGAACGCTTCAAAATCCTGACGTTTTTCTGGGAAGGAAGGCTACCAGGAATTTAGGATAAAGTATGTTTCTTGAGTTTTGAAAACACATTTGCAGTTGAGCCTCTGAAATAAGAAAAATCTTCATGTGATCCTGTGCATAGTCAGAAGTGGAATCAGAGCAATTAAAGTTCAAATGTTCCACGAAAATATCATTTCCAAACACTGTCAAGGAAAATGAAACACAAGGGACTTCTGCGACATTTTATGATACTGACAAATTTAAAGTAGCTGGATGGTTTAGAAACTGTATTGTCCTGCAGTATAAAATAGTAATTTCAGTGGCACTCAGACTCTTTACCAATAGAAATCTGACCATTGGACAGTCAGTTATTTTGTTTCCCTAACTTCTGTTTATAACCAAACCCATACTTATTAGGAGCTCAAATTTGAAAACTCACATCCCACCCAAAAAACCCCTACCAAACAAAACCACAAACCCAAAAAAACCCAGAATCTGTAGGAGGCAAAGGTGGGCTAAATAGAGCCACGAAAAGAAAAACAAATTGGAAGAATGGAGTTCATGCTGAGTCAAAACAAGACAGTGAAGGAAGCTGCTGGGGAGAAAAAAACCCATTACTCTCTTTTGCTATGTGTCAGGAAGATAAATGTTTCCCTTTGGGGCGGCACTGGAGCCCTGTGCACCCTCTCTGTCCTCATTAGAGGCACAAAGCCTCCACTCAGTGCTCAGCACATCCCCTCCCTATCTTCTGGGGCTGCTGGCTCCAGGTCAGAGCCGTGACAGCACTTGGATAGAAACAGGAAAGTCTGAAAGTCTCAGAATAAGTTCCAAGTTCAGGTTCATCCTAAGCCTGAGCCCACCCAAGGCCAGGGGTGCTCTGAAATGCAGACAACCATTCCCTGCCTGCATCCAGAGCTCATTTTCCCTGTTTGTGGCTCCTTCTCATGTGCTTCCCTCATTTATATCAACCTGCTGCTTGCATGTATTTATTCCCTCTTTCTCACACACATTTTATAGGAGAAAATGCTTTCAGTTTTCCAGAACAGGAGCAGTTGCTCTGGCAGTAAGTGCAGGGAACCAGCATCAAAGCACCTTTTACTGAATCAGCCTCATTTTTATTCGCTGCAAAACTGCAAATGTGGATTTCAGGCTCAGTTGTTGGGTAGCTTTCCTAATGTGCACTGCAGGTGCACGATAGATTTGCAGTGGCTGTTGCACATGCTGGTACACACCTACGTCTGGGATGGAAATGAATAAATGTGTCTGTGGCCCGTGCAATTAAAAATGAATGGCCGTGTAAAAAGGAGAGCGGGGTTGTTTCCATATAATGATGACATCCATAAAAATAGATCATTGCAGAGTAAATTATCAGTTTATAGACGTAAGGGGGGTTTTTAACTTCAAAACACCAGTTTGCTGAAGCACATTCCCACCACTACCACCTGCTTGACTTATTATTATGGGGTTTTTTCCTAATACTGAACGAACATTGAAATATAAATTTATTCTTTATTCTGGCACTTGCAGGCTGTGGTTATGTGTCCGTGTTGGTGTCTGTAGGTGGACATTGCTATGTAGCTGCTGAATTCACTCCCTAAAATAGTAAGAGGCAAGTCCTGGCTGCACTAAAGGAAAGGAGAAATTCCCATTACCTCAAAATTCATCCCACAGCCCATGGAATGAGCAGGTGAGGCAGCTTTGACTCATCTCACCATCTTTTATTTTTTTAATTGATACCAGTTGTCTGCCATAATAATGCACTGGGAATGCTTTCATACGGAGTTAATGAAGTTTTTTTCAAGAAGCAAGATCTATCTGCAGCTGGCTATGGCTATGTAGACAAGCTGAGATGTGCTCAGATTTTTGTCCAAGGGATATATCAGCCATAAAATTTCAAATTTGCAAATTATTCCTTCAGAAATAGACTCAAACTATTGGGTGTACTGGGACTCTCTAAGTTTTTTAGGAATGCTTTAGGATGCCAAGAAGACTCACTTGCCAATTTAACATTATTTTTTTACAAAAAGACAAAATAAATCGATATTCAAATTTAGTCTGATTTATTCTCTGCCCACAAGGAGTTTCTAGTTGAGTAAGCACCTCAAGAAGGTTTTGGAAGAAAAGTACAGTCGATGGAGGATAGATATTCCCAGAATTTGTCTCATTCAGTGATGCTTATTTAGTATTTTATAACAAACTCAACAGCAGCATTAACTAGGGAAAAATATCTATATGGTGCTGCTGAGCTGGCTGACATAAATAACTATTACCAGTGCTCACAGGGTGGGATGTTGGTGATTCCTAGGAATCTTATGCAAGGGGCTGGACTTCTCCTGCTGCTCCTCTGTGAGCAGAGGGAATTCTGCTCCTCAGTGTGAGCAGTGTGGTGTAAGCAGCATTTTAAGCCTCAGTTCCCTGAGCCAGCTCAGTTTCTCTCCCAGTCCGTGCTGGGTTTGATGTGTGTGTGCTCATGTGTATAAATAGTCAGTGAATATCTCAGAAAAAAACAAAAATTTTTTCCTATCCATGCTCTGATGCTTTCTCTCTTATTTGTCTGGGCTTTGGCAGTGCCAGTGCTTGTTTTGTCACATTTAATGGCTCAGAAGACAGGGCCACTAATGGAAGGCAACACAACAGGTTCCAGTTTTATTGTTTGATGCTCCTCAGTTGCCAGTGCCATTTCCAGCAGGAAAATGTTTTGAGCTGTGTGAAACAGCAAATCATTTAATTGCATGGGTGGATATGACCAGCTCCACCTGTTTGAAAATGTCACACATAGAGAGAGCTCTTTAAGAATGTCACTGTTCTTTTAAGCAAAGAGCCATGGAATCCTCGTGGTGCTGGAGCAAGGCATCAATGTTCATGCCTTTAAAATGTCCCAGTAGTGAGATATTGTGGCTTAATTATAAATGTTGCAAGAGAAAGTTCAGCATTGCAAGTGAGGCTAAAGTATCAGAGCAACACACTTATCATAAATCATGTCAGCAATTCCAACAAGTTTGCTCTGCTCTGTGAACAGAAGTCTATCCACTGATAGCATGGATTTCCAATAACATAAAATGAGAATATTTCAGGTTTAAATTCTTTTTCTCCATGCATTAACAGTTTATTTTCACTCAACTTTCATTCAAGGGTTATCAGTGAGAGGAAGATTCTCCATTATTCAAGTGTGTGAATATGTGTTCATACATTTGCTTAATTATTCACAGATTTTGCTACACCTCTGGTGCTGGATTCACTGTAGGCATAATTCCAGTAAAGAGTGGATTCCTGTTAGAGGACAGCACTGTGTGTTTTGAGGGTGAGTGGGTGATGTCCAGATCTCTTTGTGCTTCGTTACATTGGTCTGCAAATGAGGTTGTTCTTCCTGCTTTTGTGTGTAGTCCCTGATTTCCTCCTCTTACATTGACAGGCACAGACTCCAGGAGGATTTTATCCTTCTTTTCACATTCCACAGCAATATAAATTTGCCAACACCCCCCTCCCTGTGCATCAGCTCAGATGTGGAAAGGATACTAAATCCTTTTACTGATGACTTGAATAAGTTCTTTGGATTTCTTTCTGCAAAGATCTTAAAATTGACTCTCCATTAAGCTGATTAGAACATTCTCATTAGAAACAATCATATTATCACAAGGTTCTGGTTAAGAAAAGCTGTTTCATTTTGAGAGATGTGTTAACATTTTCTCCTGCTGTCATTTGCACCATACTTAGATCCTTATCTGCTCTAGCAAATCAAAGGTCTGGTTTTGACAAAAAGTTCATATTTTGCTTCTTTTTTTTCCCTCTTTTTTTTTTCTCCCTGAAGACTTTAGCAACCCATGATAGAAATAATCTTCTCTTGTTTTCTTACTTTAATTATATTTTTCTTTTCCAGGAAGTCAAATATTTCCAAATAGTTCCTGTTCTCTGAGAATATGACACTTTGGGTCACCTGGTGTTTGGGTGGTTTCAGTCACAAGACTCAAGTTCTCAGGCACATATTGAAGGGCTCTGAAAGTTTGGGTTTATACACTTATTCACAATTTTTCTTAATCCATTATTATATATAGTAGACTCCAACTTGCCAGCTTTTAGAAGAGGCTCTTGGTGTTGGAAATAGGAACAACTCTAATCCTGCCTCTCGTGGGACATTATCATGAGGTTTGCAAACATTGATATGGTCACTGGAGAACAGCAGGGAAAACCACAGCCCTCTGTCACCTACATTAGCTCATCTGGTAACAAAACAAATCATCCTTTAATCACAGAAATGATGATTAGAATGCACTTATGGAGGGCTGTGCTCCAACCTCCTGCTTGAAATGGGGCTGCCCGTGCTGCATCAGGCCAGTTTGGCCATTTCTGAATCTTCAAAACCCCTGATGATGTTGTTTCTGCAGCCTCTCCCCCTGACCTTCTCCAAGGCTGGGCTACCCCCGTGGTGAAATCCTCTGCAGCTCATTTCTCCTGTTCAGAGAGATGAGGGTGCTCCTAAAAACTGAGCTTTGATTGTGGAGGATCTCTCTCCATTCAGCCTCACAGGCACCTCCCAAACAAAGGGGTTTCCAAATCCCCCGTGGTTTTTGACAACTTTTGAACCAGATACAACAGGCAGGAGAGCTTAACACGAGCAGGGATGGCTAATACAGGGGGGCTCTTTGCTGAAAAAGCAGCTTTGAGTCATTGCTTCTCAACAGCTGATAAATTCTGTAGTGCTCCTCAGGAAAGCTCGCCACAGACAGTCAGAAGATTTTCGTAGCCCATTACAGCACTGTCATACCAACATATGATTTAGCAAACAGACTTTCATGCACAGTTTGTTTCATATTATCATCATACACTTTAGTTCAGCTTTGAAGGGTCCTTTCTTCTTGGTGGTTTTTTTTTCCTTCCTTATTTAAAGGTGGGTATCTGGCAGTGAAATCTGCAGCTATTTGTAAACAGATTTGCAAGCACTGCTAAAGGGTGACTTTTCTACACAGAGGCACAGCACGAGTTTTTGCCAGAAGTTTCAGGCTGCAGTGGGGAGCATTGATTTCCCACTGTGGCAGATACAGACATGCAGAGAATAACCCCTTCCTGGATTGGGGATTCAAAAGCTCTTTGATACAGAGGAGTCTGGCTCGACTTGCCCAGTTTTCAGAGAGTGTGTTTGAAATGTCTGCAGCAAATGGAGTAAAGCACGGCTTTGGTACTGCTGGATCTGTTTATTCACTGTGTTAGTAACACCAGAGAGGTCAAAACACAAATACATGTGGCTGATTGATGCTTGCTACAGAATGCACAGAGACAGAATTGCTGCAATAAGACATAGAGATGGGCAAAGAGTGAATGTGGGGTTTTTTATTGCCTAAAGTCCTGCTGTGCCAGTGGTTTGAGCAGAAGTTGTTCCTCTGGATGCAGCAGTTCTCTGACAGTATATCCTGAATGAAAACAATATTTATTATGGGAAGAGCTCAGAAGAAACAGTGAGGATCTGAGTTTTAGATGCAGATACATTTTTTCAAGACTGGCTCTGGAAGAAGACCTTAGGCTTACATATAATTTAGTTTTAAAGGAGGCAGTGATTAAGCCAGATCAGCTTTCTGTGTGGTGTGCTAATCTCCTTGAGCCAGATAAGTTAAAAAAAGAAAAAAAACAACCAAAAACCACAGCCCCCTCGCCCCCTCCCCCCCCAATAAACACAACCAAGCAAAAAACCCCACAAACATTTCAGTGTAGAGACATCATGTATTTGCAGACACAGCCTCAGAGCTGCTGGCCATGACCAGCACTGTCACACCTGGCTTACCTGACCAGGACAGAGTTAATGCTGTTCCCTATGAAGAAAACTGGCTTCTGTAACCACGGAAAACAAACTTTTGAGAAATTAGAGACAAAGTGATGTATTTACAACAAAAGAAATCCCCTAATTTGAATGCAAATAATTAATCATGGCTCATCTAACAGCATGGCTTCATTCATTTGTTGCCTTGCAGGTTTATTTGACTGCTTTGCAAGGATTGATCATGACCTGCTCCTGCTCCCTGCCTGACAGGATCCTTTGTGCAGTGTTTTATTGGGAAGGTGTTTCTGTGGCAGAGGTGACAGACAGTATCTGCTGACAAGGATCACAGTAATTGTTATCTGCAATGTCAAAGCCACTTAGTGCAGACTCTTTGGGTGAGGAAATTTCTATTCTGCTCTTTATGGCATCGAGATAATCATTGTTGTGCTTCAGAGCATGACAGAATTTTCTCCCAGTATCAGTTATCTGTGCAGAAATCTTCTCTTGGGTGCCACTTGAGTGAGCTTACTTTGTATTTAAATTGTACTACCAGTGTGCTCAGTTTGGGGAAATAAATGAAACAATGCCGCATATTGCTCTGCTTTGCTCAGTTTTAATTTTGACTCGAATGTTCTGTGTGTCTATGGCCACAAACAAACTGGAAGCAAGAATATTGTGATTAAGTTATCCATAGTAACTCAGCCATCTCAAAGCAACATCGACTTGACAGATATGACAAGCCTGGGATTTTTGACTTCTCCAGATATATTCTGGAGGGAGCTGGAAAATAAGAATCATAGGGCCTCATTTCTGAAGACAAATCACAGTGGGAACTGGTGTGTTCTTGTTAGAACTGGTAAATGTGGGCTGAGGTCTGGAGATGAGAAAGAAACCCAGACTAACATTTCAGATTAGATTCTCTTTTGCTCTGAATACCTCACTCTGGGATATTTTCTTGAAAGGAATAACATTTCTTGAAATGGAGATTAATGCTTGATATTTACCTGGACCTAAGAGTTTTCACCCTAAATATTAAAGGAGAGTGTTGTGAGGAAGATTATACAAAACCCAGAAAAATCTGTTTCTAATCCTGGCTTGTGCAGGCTGCTCAGGAACCATTTTCTCCATAGCTCTGACCTGCTGGAGTTCAGGGCTGGCAAATGCTGTGGTGCTAAAGCAACAAATCTATTGGTTTCAAAATAACTATCCTGTATTTGATGTTATCTAAATAATAATGATAGTGAGCACAATCTGTCATCTTCTTGTCACTTGGATTCTTCTAGAAACTCCAAGATTAGCACAGGGCACCAGCTCTGGCTCTGTCACAAGTGACAGTTCCGTGTTGTGCTTCATTAATTTCTGTTGTATTTGATTTACTTCTCAAGCTTCTAAAGCATAAACTAAAATCTATTTTTGGACTGATTTTGATGCCCCTCTGAACCCCAACCAGCACCCCCACAAGGAGAATTGCTGAATTGTATTTTAACCCAGATAAAGTCATTTTATCATGGTTTTTTTTCCTTCCAACCGGTTTGGTTTTTTAACGTTTCTATGAAAACTTTAAAACACATTAAGAAGAGATGTTTGTAGATGTATATTGAAGGAACAAAGAAGCACGTGGTAGCACAAAGGAACACATGGTAGCACCAAGAAGCACGTGAGAGCACAAAGAGTCTTGTCTCTGCCGGACCCTGGGGGGAGTGATGCCTAAAGAGGCCAACCTAGAAACAGAGACTGGACAGGAGTGAGGGAATAAAGGTGGATATTTATTTGAAAGGCCTTCAGAGGTACACCCTGGGCAGGCCAAAGGCTGCACCCAAGATGGACCCCGAGTCACGAGTTCTTCACACTTTTATAGCTTTGCTCCATTTGCATCTCAACCCAATTTCACCAATTAAACTTTAGCTAATGATGGAANCACTCAGCAGAACCCTCTGGAGAGGAGCCTGCCCAAAGCTGAGAGCGTGTGATCACCCCACAGAAGGACATTCAGAAAGTGCACTGCTGACTTGGCAGTGTATGATGGGTTGCTTAGTGAGAGCTACCATGTAAGGAAATCCTGTGCCTTGAAGAAGTGTATAAAACCAGCTCATTTCTTTGAATAAACGATTCCCTGAATCGTTTCAGTTTCCCAGTCTGGCTCTGTGTCTCCATCACTACAATACTGCACAGACCAATTACCTCAACAGATTAATATCTGCTTTTCGTTTTTCTCTTCATTTTCTTCTCCAAACATGAAAGCAAACACTTTTGGGAAAGAAGACCTCTTCCTTTGTCAGAAGCTGTGGTAATTAACACAAATAAGCAGAGCCAGGCTCTCCTTGTTTGATAAGAATGGGTTTATAGGCAGAGTGTTTGCTCCCTAAGGAAAACTTGCTGGCTCTCTGTGGAGTTCCTGCGGTGGCAAAGGGAGGCAGAGGGGAGGTAATTCCTTGAGCTGGGAGATTGGCTAGTTTTTTCCCTGCACTTAATGTAGGATGCCCATGGAGAGGGGAGTGCTGCTCAGTTAGCCTCCAGAAGGAACAGAGACGAAAAAGGGAGAAAAGTACAGTGGGGGAGAGGAAAAAGGAGAAGTTTTGCCTTTGCTGTGCTGGTCAGAAATTACCCGTGAGCAGGCAAGTCGTGCCCTTCTGCCATTCAGTACCTCCTTGGGGATCTAAAGTTTTACATTATTTTTTTTAGCTTCCAGGTGTATATGAGCTGTTCCTCCACCCCCTGCCTATATTTTTATTTTATGGTGATTCTCTTTGAGTTTTTAATGGGTTATGTCCTCGCTGGCTTTGCTATGTGGCTGACACCAGCCTGGCTCTGTGACCTTCCCTCCCAGGCTGGGCTTTTTGGGAAGGCAGCACAGAAAATTGTAAGCTGGTTGACTGGCCCATGCCTGTGGGTGGTCCTGTTTTATCTCTTTTTGTCCTTCAAAAAGCTGCCCTTGTGTGAGTGGGAAAAAGCTATACCTTCTGCAGTTCAGTGCCAGTGCTGAATTAAAAAATATGCATTTAATTAGATGACAGAAAGGAAGGAAAAATCGAGATGTTTCCTGAATAATCAGTAGGGGATGAACCTGAGGAAGAGGAGAGCTGAACCAGGCTGAACTTTGGAATAGGAGGAGGTTTAAGGTGGGAGTCCAGACATTATCACAAGAATGTTAAAAAATAATGCTTTGTCCTGCATTGTTGTGTTACCAAATGTCACATCTGCCCTGACGTGTGTGGAGGGTTTTTTGAAGCTCAGGAGCTGTTCCCAAACAGGATGCCCCAGTTTTCAGCCTGGGAAGGAGCAGGTCACTTCCCTGTGCAGGAACAAATTTCTGCCTCTCCACTTTCCTGAACACACGTCCCAGGTGCTCAGGAGCTCCTGAAAATTCTGCTGCAAAGTCGACTTTAATTTCATCTCAGCAGTAAGAGTTTTGGGAATTTTACATTGCTTTTCTCTTTTTAGATCATTATTTCTGCATTTTACTGTCTGCACATTTTATAACTTTTCTCCTGATAAACCCATCTACTTTAACAACTATTAATCTGAGCATTTTGAAATCACTGGGGGTATTTCTCATTTGCTATTGAACACTTTAGGAACCATAAATGTGACATGATGTAAATCTGTAAGTGAAATATTATCTTTCGCATAAAATCTGCATGGATTTTTTTGCTTTGGTTATTTTATAGTCTGTTCTCTGTGGTCATTTTTGAATCATCAATGTCTTTCTCCTTGCCTCTTGAATATAAAAAATTCTACTAATTATTGAACAGTCTTTGTAAGTTAAGCCAAATAAGGACTTAATGACTTCTCAGATTCAAGACTTCATCCATCTAATATTTCATACACATATTTTAAATGCTGTTCATTTAGTTGAAATATCCTGAGAATGGCCATAAATTGATGTAGTTTTTTCTTCCCATCTGTAATCTGGAAACAGAAAAAATAAATTACCCTCTTTTTTCTGTTTCAGTGGAGAATAGGTGTTTTCCCCCCTCTCCTCTCAAGTATCAACGTCCTTTAGCACCAGAAATCTTTTTAAGTTGTGATAACCTTAATTCACCTCTGATTATTATGCTGAGTAAAACTCAAGAAGTTTAAAACTTGAGATGAATACAGACTCCTGGAGGTGTTTCATCTAAAATATTTGAGTCTCGGGAAGATTTCTAAGACTATTTTTTTCTTAGCCACAAATTTCATAACAGGAATTTTCTGTGTGGGATAATCCATTTTACAGATTAGAGTAATAGAACTGTTTAGAAACTTCTATTAGTCTCCAGAGGGGAGTAAAAAAAAAATTAAAAAAAGACTTTTGCAATTTTTTTCTTCGTTGTATCTACTTTTGAAGTTCTTGCAGGAGGAACAAGATAACATAGATCACCCAAAAATGTGGAGATGTCTGGGACAGAGGCCATGATTCAGTTTACCTCCTGCATGTCACAAGAATGATGATTGATGGACTGAGCACAGAGATGTTTCATCCCAATAAATCAGGAACTGCAAATATCTGGCTTGGCAGGGACTCTGCCAGGCTCTGGAATTGGAGCTGACAGAATCATGGGACTGCTGGGGTGAATGGACACATGATAAATTTATACCACTGCAAATGAGAATAGAGCTTGACTGAGTATTTCCAAAAGACAAAAACAATTATTTTCTGTTAGTGTTTCCTAGAAGTCTCCCCGTCTTTTTAGTGTTGTAGCAAATTATTAAAAAAAATTTGCACAGTGAATGTGGCTGTCATCTGATTATTTGATGATGTGATGGCAATGTTTCTGGTCAAAGTAAATGGTAGTGTCCCTCACAATGTGTTTTAGAAAAGGTCAGCAAAGTCTTTAATCTCCTAAATAAGCTAAAGATTATTTTGGCTTTATTGGATAGCAGGATACAAATGGATCATTTCTAGATGAGCTTGATGCCTCGTGTGACATCTGCACATAAAGCATGGCATTAATGGAAATTCCAGCAGGGTTGTGGGACCTTGGACTGTCCTTTCCAAGAGCTGCTGTGACACTGGGAGATGATATGCTGCAGGATCATCCCAGGATCAGGAAAAGATCAGGAACACCCCTGCCTGACCTCCCCAGGCTGCCTTGCGGCCATTCTGGGAAATCATTCTGTGGTAGTAGATGTTGAGGAACATATGCCTCACCAAAACTTATTCAAACCCCAAACCGCCTTGCCCCTCAGGGAAAACAGGGAATTGTGGTAGGCTGCAAACAGTATGCATTTGGGGTGACAGAAATAATGAAGTGAAAAGTAAAAGAACTAGTAATCAAATCAAGTATGTTAAGGATCATAGAATACTTTAAAAGCTAAAAAGATGAGTTGGCATTTCTGATTGTTTGTACTATAACTATAATGTAATTTTTGATGCTGAAAATATGTTCTAACTGAAGAGGTAAAAGGTAGGTGAGCTCTCTTGGAAAATCTCGCTCTGGTGTGAGCTGAACAAACTTGATGTGTGTATAGAACTTCTGTCTTGTTGCTTTCATGTGCTTTGAAGGGTTTTTTTCTCTCTATATTTCATCACCAGAGCTGTGCTCCCTGCGTGCTCCTGAGCTCACTGCTGTCTGTGTAGGCAAGAAGAAAGGCACAATAAAGGGGCATTCTCTGCTCAGAATAGGGTGATTTTGTGCTAAACCCAGATACACATTTAACACAATGATTTTTTCAAGGTATGTTTTTCTCTAAGCGGCCTTAGAATAAATTTCTTCTAATGCCACTTAAAATAAAAATAAATACGCATCGGCATGATTGGAGCTGAAGATTTGTTGCTATCTGCCTTCCTGGGATGTCAAAGGCTTGAGAGGAAAGTGTTTGGCACAGAGGAAGCCAGAACAGGGAAGAAGGGATGCAAAGACATCAAACTAAGTGCAACTTTTCTGAAATTAAATCCTGCAGGTTAAATTAGAAACATACCCATCAAGGTATTCTTACCACATATAGAACAGCTAATTTAAATACCGTTATAGAAAGTTAATTAAGTATAATCTGCAAAAACCTGAAGTATGAAACCAAAGGACTAAAATTAATAGTGTAAGAATGAGATTCATTCAGTTTTAAACTAATGGTTTTTACATGAGATCTTCTGTTAATGCATAGTCTCACTGGGGGACTGCAGGATAGTAAATTTTTATCAGGATTTAATTTTGTTTAATTTAGACCAGAGTTCTATAATAACATTTACCACGGAATACTCAAATTAGGTTAATTATGCATGTCAATTTTTGTTCATAAATCATTCTTAAAAATACACTTGGGACTCAAGGTGGGTAACACACTCCATTAGTGCTAATGTGGTTTAGAGTGCTGGTTTTATTTGGATGCAGCAGAAACTGATGGTGCTCATTATGTGTTTGTGAAGACCATGAAGCTGTGAGTGGAAACAACCTGGTATTTGATGAGATGTCCCAGGATTCAGCAGGGCAGCCTGTCCTGGATGGCCGTGAACCAAACCCATAATGCAGGAATTAAAGTATCCTTGGAAATGATGTCTGAAACACGACCTGGCTGTTCTTCACAGTGATGGCACACAACTTTTGTAGGAAAACCATCATCAGTCATTTGGTCTCACCTTTGCAAACCATTTCCCAGGAGTTTGGGCATTGCAGGCAATGTCCTTCAACAAGTGGATGACAAAAAGGGGACCCTTTTGAGCTGCAGGTGTCCCCCAGAGTGACAGGGTTGTCCCATTAGTGGCCTGCAGTGCCTCTGGAAAATTAATCCATCCACCCAAACACTCTTTCTTTGGAAAAAAAGAAAGAACTGTTGCTTTTCCTTGCTGACACAGAGAACGTGCTTCATTCTCCACTGGAGGGGTGTGCAGACATCCTCCTCCTCTGTTCCAAAAGCAGATAACCTTGTTTTAAAACTCAGTGCAGATGCTGAGTGATTGCAGTGCACTTATCTGCCACATTATTTACAAATCTCAAGAACTTAACAGCTAGAAAATGATTAGTTAAAGGACATCATAAATCTTCACGCAGCCCACACAGTGAGTGTGTTGGCTGGAATCCAATCCTTGCAGCTGGGCAACGCATTTTTAATGTGACCCAGAAAAGGAGAATTTAAATGGCTTTTACATTCTCTCAGCACGGAAAACTCACCAGTTGTACCCATGGAGTGGCCTGGGGTGTGTTCAGAGCACCCCACATTGCAGCCTGTGGCCTCAGGGGCTGCTCCCAAAGAAAAGGAACCCCCTGATACCCTGGTCAAACAGCAGCTGTGACAGATTCTGGGGACTGGAGGAGGGCTGCGACATGACCAAGCCAGCAGTGTTTCACCAGAGAATAAACTCATCCTGATAAACAAGTCAGGAAGATTGATAGAAAGGGGTAATAAAGCCAATTTAATGACCTGTAGCTGGAGCAAGAGATCTGATATATATTTCCGCTCCAACATAAAGGAATATTTATTTCCTCACAGAACCTCCTCTGGCCTGTAGTTGCAGAGGTGAGGTGTGGTGCTTGTCAGCATGATTTCTGCAGTGGAGCATATTCTTTCCAAGGGTAGCCTTAAAGTAGGTGCCTCTGGATTGGGGGTCCAGCAGTGCTGGCAAGTAATTTTGGGGTAATTTTGTCAGATATGGCAGCTTCTGAGAAATCTCCAAGGCACATTCAAATTCTAATAGAAGGAGCTCAGTGGATCCCCAGACAGTAAATCTGGTATCTGACTTATTCATCTCTCTATTGATTGATCTGTCTCATTTATCTAATCAGCTTTATCACCTGAATCGTTTAAAATCTAATTTTACTTAATTCACCTATGTTTTTTCTAACAATCCTACTTCTGCATTATTTTAGTGGGGAAGCTGAAATAAATAAATGAAATGGCAAAAAGGAAGAAAGATTGATTTTTTAAAATATTATTTTATTTATTTTTAATTTCACACGTTTTCATTTTATTCTGTATCTTCTACATTCCTCTGTTCTTAGAACAGTAGGGACAGCTTGCTGATTTTTTTTTCCTTCTACATAAATCTGGAGTTGGTAAATGCTTGTCCTTAATGAGACAATTGCCAACACCCAGCAGAGGTCTGATTTGTCTGGGCTTTGTGGTAACTCCATTAACTGCAGCGATTTTGCAACACCTCTTTAGGAGTTAAGGCTCTAAGTGGAACATGATTTTGGGGATGCTCAGAGAATAAAGATTTGCCTGGGATGGACAACAAGCAGAGCACACGTGGATAAAAACCTGCACATGCACAGAGACAAATCAATGCATTCGGGGAGGGGGTAAGTGGGCACAGCACAATAAAGAGGGAAAAACAGGATGGGTGCTGCTGTGACTGCACAGGGGGAGCTCCTCTGCTGGTGAATGAACCCATGGGAATACAGGGACCCCACCAGCTCAGGATGGGAAGCCACAGCAGTGGGAACTTGTGTCCTGTTCACAGAACCACAGAATCAATGAGGTTGGAAAAGACCTTTGAGGTCATCGAGTCCAACCTGTGACTCAACACCACCCTGTCAGCCAGCCCATGGCACTGAGTGCCACATCCAGTCTGTCCTTAAACAATTCCGGGGATGGTGGCTCCACCACCTTCCTGGGCAGCCCATTCCAATGCCCAGTCACCCTTTCTGTGAAGAATTTTCCCTAATGTCCAGCCTAAGCCTCCCCTGGCACACCCATGGGCTGTGTCCTCTCGTCGTACTGCTGTTTGCCTGGGAGCAGAGCCCGACCCTCACCTGGCTGCACCCTCCCGTCAGGGAGTTGCAGAGAGTGATGAGGTCTCCCCTGAGGCTCCTTTTCTCCAGAACAATCAACCCCAGCTCCCTCAGGTTTGTCACAGCCAGCTCCAATCTGTCAGAGCAGTGCTGGGCTGGGGCTGGGGAGGAAAGGGACTCCCCTCTCTGGCAGAGCCTTTGCACACACAGTGAGGCGTTGTTCTGCACCCTGCTCCCTCTCTGAGGACACTGCCCAGGGCTTTTTGCTCCCCCCTCCCAGGCAGCACATCTGTACATCACTGAAACACCACCTTACCACCCGGGGCCAGGCTGTGCTATGGCACAAACGTGGCCACTCTTGGTTAATTCTGAATAGGGGGATTTTCTGTGCAGCTTTGGTTCTCAAACGACCTGAGAGTCAGTGAAGTGCAGGTGGGTGGCTCTCTTGGGGTGAGGCTGCGCTGAAATTTGGAGATGGGATTGTCAGGGACAGTGTTTAGATATACTTCACTCTGGCTAAGAGCAGGAGAGATTGACTCTCACCTGCAATTGGAATTCCTGGAGAGCTTGTTCAGCTCCTGCCCAGCTCCTTGTTGCTGTTATTTCCTGAACTGGTTCATTTGGAGTCTGTGCCTACACATCCTGCACATACCCCCGAGCTCCAAGGAAGAGCTGCTCAATGATGTTTACTCCTCTCAAAGCCTCTTCAATTTATCCAGCAATGGCATAATGTGATCCAGTCTCTGAAAGTGAGAGCTAAAAGCATTCAAATTGGAAATAAAAGGCCAGCTTTTCAACAGTGGGGATAATCAATAATTGACATAGTTCATCCAAATAATAATTTCTGTTTTCACTGAGCTGTTTGAGAAAGGTGAGTAATTATCGCTTAAAATATGGGAATGTCTCTGGAGTAAAACTCGTGTGTAGTAAAGGAGCTCTTCCAGCTGCATAAGGAACGTCAGGCCTGTAGGAGTCATCCTCAGGGCTTTGTGCAGGGTGCACACAGAGTTGTAAGTGCCTTGTGTCAGGCCAGAAGATGGGCCAGATTCTGCTCTTTGTCCCTTTTTGGCTTTTCACAAACAAGTGGTAGGTCCTTTGCAGGTGCTGGCAAGATGTGCAGCTGCATTTTCATCCTTCAAAACCCCACTCTCAAGACTTCTGTGCAGAATCCCTGCTCTTTGTTAAAGCTTTCATTGTGGGAGGTGAGGTGTGTGCTCCTCCGGCTTTTGCCATCGGAGATTTATGTTTGTGTTTATTGAAAAACTGTTCACCAATATGGATTGAAAGGTGTAGTATAAAAGAAGAATCCAGCGCCAAAAGTTTTCTGCCTTCCTAATGCCACTTCAGAACTGATACATGATTGTATTTAATTAAGAAACAGATGACTATTTATGTTTTTTCTCACCTTTCCTTACCCAAACCTTTCTATTTCCCATTTATTCTCTCCCCCTGTAGCACAATGCTGGCTGTTTGTCAGGTACAAGGCTTTCCTGCTGAAATAATACACTATTCATTGCTGGAAGCCTGATAATGGGTAAAAGATCAGCTCTGGCTGAAAGTGGGTTTCACCTTGGAGGGTTGAGTTGTTCTCTAATGAATGTGTTTTATGTTATTTTTCCGAAAAGGAGGAAAATTAATATGAAGTAAAATATTCCTTGAATATTGTTTATGTGTTTTCTGGAGGACATGAAACTCTGGAACAATGCTGACAACTGAAGCAGAATCTCCAAAGATTCTGTGCAGCTGCTATTCTCCTCCTCCCCTCCACACTTTCTTGCCACTCACATTGGAAATCCTTATTCAGCCTTCTGAGCACTGTTCATGTTTCACACAGGATTTTGGCTCTTACTTTTTCAGTAACATGCTCACCATTCTCTTATCTTTTTATTTTTGAGCTGATTTCCAAACTGTTCCTAACTTTTGGAGAGTAAACATAATTACACCTAAATTTGATTGCTTTCTCCCTCACAGTACTTTCCATTTACTTTCCTCACAATACTTTACGTTTGTGTTTTGTGCCTGCCAAGAGAAATTGGATTTTATCTTCTTAGGATCAGCTTTTGCGTGGTTCATAGGTGGTCATTGCATGCAAAATTCTGGTCTTCTATAGAAAGCAGTGACTAATATTTATTAATTGGCTTACCTGGTGCAACTCATTTCACTTCCAAATCTCAGGAGAGACAGCTTCAGTGAAGCCAAAATTCTTGCTGCCCTCAGGAGCAGGAGAATCAAATCCCAGTCTATCTTAACCCAGGCTGGGACTCTGCCTTTGTTATCAGCTTCCTGTATTTTTAACTGGTGGTGAAATGATGTTCTTGAACTATGTGTGAACAGTGTCAGAGTCCAGAAGACTCAGGAAAGAGTTTCCCATTTAGAAGTAGATCCAAGTAATGCGAGAGTAATGAGATCAGTTTGTTCTGGTCTTTCACTGACTTTCTGATTACTTTTAGCTCTGGCTAGAATCCAGCATGGATAATTAAATTCTTCCTACCTAATTCCCCTAGTAGTTTCAGTTGCATATGGCATTCTTTGGCTTCTGTTGGTTTTTTTGTTTGTTGGTAACTACTACACTGTTCCACAATTCACCCCAAAATTGGCTGCATTTCAAAAGCTCATGAAGTGTTTCATATTTTCTATTGTTTATTAGGCACCTTGAGACTAATGTGTATTAAGGGTCCCACCTGAGCTGAAGAATGTATTATTCCATTCCCTGACTTAATTCATAACTCACAGGTTTTAGAATCTTACTAAATATCTCCCCATAGAATTAGTGGGGTTGGAAGGGAACTCTGGAGACCAAATAGTCCTTGCTTGGAACAGGGTCAGCTGCGGTAGGATGCTCAGGATCGTGCTGGGTTTTGCATATTTCCAAGAATGGAGACTTCATACCCTCCCTCAGCCTCCTGTTGCAGGGCTTGACCCCTTGTGGGCACTTGTTACATCTCTGGCAGGACACAGAAAGTGTTTTGGATCTGTAGGCAGTTTTAATTTTGAGTCTTGTTGTATCCTCTGTTCCACAGCTGTTCCTGTGGTCTCACTCCCAGGTCCTGCCATCCATGGCATTCCCTTCTCCAGGAAAGCTATTTTTGTATCCCAGTGGTGATTGTTAAAACTGTGCTGTCATCGACAGTCACAACTTTAATAATTTAGTTTATTTCACTAGGCTGCTGATCTGGAAGGAAATTCCCAATGGGCAGACCCTGTAATTATTTTGGAAAGACGCAGTCAATGGGCTCTGTCTGACCAAGACCTGGAACCTTCACCTGGTTTCACTTTATTGAGTGGAACGAGTGTGTGTGAGTGACAATCAGAAGTCTGTTTGTATCAAGGTCCAGCCAAGCTCAAGCAGGGTCTGAGGGATGAGGAGTCTTCTCCAAATGTTTGCGATGGGAATTGTGCTGTAGTGGGATCTTGCTTCCAACATTGCACTTCAAACAGAGCTGTAAGACAAAGTGTCATCTAACTGAGTTCACAAACTAAAAAACTCTGTAATTTTGTCAATTTGTAGCCAAATACCATGTGTTTGGACATTCAGTGAGAGTGGAGAAACTCATTAGCATTCCACAAAAGAAGAAACACAAAATTTAGCATTGCAATGTAATTCTTCATTACTGTCATAGAACCATAGAATAAAATCATAGAAAGGGTTGGGTTGGAAGGGACCTTAAAATCATCCAGTTCCAACCCCCTGCCATGGACAGGGACATCTTCCACCAGACCAGGTTGCTCAGAGCCCCGTCCAGCCTGGCCCTGTCAAAGCAGAGCACTCTAACTGACCATATAAAAGTGTTGAGACCTTGCAAGTAGTAAATTCTTTTTTTTGTTTTAAAATCTTAGATGGTCTCAGAATTGGGTAAAACCACCCTCTTTTACCCTAGCAGTATTTTGAGTGATAACTTTGAACAGCTTTTTGAATGAGATTCAGTGTGAGGTGTGAATTTTCCTTTCCAGAAGTTCAAAGTCCTTAGAGCCCCATGTGCATCACATTTCTTACCCTCCAGAAAAAAAAAAAACTTCCTGGCTGTTTGGCTAAGACAGGGGGTAACTAAAGCAGTTCTCTTGCCTTGCCAAGCTAATGGCACCGTGTGGGCTCATCCCTCATGAGTGGTGATGTCTGGGGAAAGCAGTTTCTGCCTCCTGGAGACTCCCATTTGACAGGGAACATCCCCCATTGCCATGCTGCCTTTATCTCCTGCCTGGAGCCTGGAGATTTAGGCTGCTTCCTTAACAGCTTTGTGTAATCCACACTTGTCCTTGTGATGTGTATCTGGGAGGCAGGTATTAAGTATTAATAAACCTGCTATTTAGCTTGGGTTTGCAAGGTAGGGAAGACTGAGATCCTTATTTGTCAAGGTATTTAAAAGCATGTTAAAAGTCCCATTAAAATCAGTTCAGCTACTCACACGCATAGATATAAGGCTTTATCTAGACTGAGACCAGTGCTCAGTGCTTGACAGAGTATAACCTTAGATATATTGTCTCTGTATTGCCACATGCTCTAGATTTGCACATTAAATAAATCAGTCATCCTTACAAGATTGCAGATTGTAATAAAGCACTTAGTATCAAAAAGTCATAACTTTTTAATCTTGCACAAGCATCCTGAAAACTTAAAGTTATTAGATAACTAAAAAATAATTTATGTTGCTTGCATATGGCACAGAGTGCCTGCGGTCTGTGGGTTTGAATTTCCACGTCTCTTACTGACAAAATACAGCATGTATTTGGATCCAGAAAATGTTATTTCATCCCACTTCCCCTCCAAGAAAAAAAAAAGAGAACTCAGAAAATAACAATGCAATTTAACAAGACAATTCAAAGAAAAAGTAGATATCACTGCAGAAGTGCTCAGTTATTTTGTAAAGTGGCATTGTGCTTTTCCCATGCAAGAGTAGATTCATCAGTCATCAAGAATTACACAAGTACCTGTTCATTCTTTCCTCTACAAAAAAAAGCATTGCAGGCCAACAGAAATAAATGTGAGCCAGGGTTTGATGGAACACTCCCCCACCAGCTCGTGGGAAAGATTTACAGGAGAGGTGCCCTCACTTATTCAGATGGAGATCTCACTGATTCTCTTCAGGGCTGGAGTAATCAACAAGGCAGGCATCAACCTGGGCACGAGGCAAATGCAGCTCATGGATCTGCAGCTGGGCTGGGACATTCAGAAGGCCCCATGAAATGCCCCAGAGCAGGTGCCTAAGCAGAGAGCTCAAATCCCATAAATGGTGCAGCAGGAACGAGGCGAGGAGATGAGCCATTGCTGATGGGGTTTGAGTTGCTGTTTCATTTCCTTGTGTCTAGCATCGCTTTGAGTTTGGACTTCTGTTTATTTTGTTTGCTTATGCATTTTAAATGCAACCCCTCCAGATAATTTTATTACGAAACAGCAGTGCAGTGAATCAAGTTAAATCCCACACAGCCTATGGTTTGGGTTCTGAACCAAATTTTCCCAAGATTGTGAACTTAGGGTCCCACTTCAGGGAGATCATTAATTTAAACATTAGATTTGTCCTTGAATACTGATGTTAAATTAGAGTTTTCTGGAAAGTGCCACAAAAATTCTGAATCCTGAAAAATAAGGTAAATTAATTGAAAGGAAAACTGCTTTCTCTTAAAGCAGAAAAATTTCTTTGCTTCATTCACACCTTGTGCTTGTAATTTTAATTTCCTGCTTTCCAAACAAACTGTGTTATCAGAGTTTTGAGTCTACTGTGCTTGGTTGTTTGTGATGAAGATAACACTTCCTGACCATACACTTGACTGCAACAAAATAACTAAAGCCAATAAATTTGAATAAGGAGAAAATTAATGATGTTATTTACTGCTTCTCATTAAGGGCATTAAAACAGATGTGCATCAAGGAAAAAAAGATTAATTAATAGAGGCCAACAAGTGCAACATTTAAAATGAAAGCAATTTAAAAAATGTTTAGTTGCAAATAGCTTATAATGGAATATTTAATTAAAAAAAGCAACCAATTAAAAAAGCATGGAAAAAATTAAATTAAATTACAATCAACCTGACGACTTCCAGCAATTAAAAGCCTAAACTGTAGGTCCCATCTGCTTAATAAATATTTTGTCAGAACAGTGTGGGACAATAATTTAAATGATGTGGGTTTAAGAATTCAGCCATCAGCTTCCTGGCTGTTTCTCAGTGCTCCTCATAGAAGGTATGATCCTTTCAAAAAAACCTAAATCTATTTATTCTAGCTGGATGCCTTTGTTTGAAACAAGAAAGGTTTCAGCTCTCTGGTAGGTGCTGGGGTGGTCTTAGGGAAGATATCGAGCTCTACCTTTTTATTATTAAGAATAACTTTCCTGAGGGAAGTAGAACGAAGTTAAATCATGGAATTGTTGAGTCTGGAGTGACCTTTTGATAGGTGGTAACTAATAACATGAACAAGTTGGTACTTTGCAGGTAGTTGGTGCAACAGAATTGGGCTGGGGCAGTTACAGCCCATACTTGAGAAGGAAAAGCAACAACAGCTCTTCTGTGAGGCCAGCATTAGTTGTGGAAATCCATTCCTTCCTGAGGGTAAGCCTGCAATATAATCAGAAAGTTTCAGACTATTTTCCTCTAAGTTTTTTTTTTTTTTTTATTTCGCCTCTTCCCTGACCTTGGACAGAAGGTTGGAGTCAATAAAGTGTATTCCTCTTTTCCGCTGTGAATCCTTCAGTGTTGAGGAAATTTGGTTTGGTCGAGGTTTTCAAAACTTTCTGGTTGCATTTTTTAACTTTTCTTTCCATGCATGTTTTCTGATTTGACCTGGCAGAATTATGGCATTAAAATTTCCACAATGAGAGAGTTTTTGATGTGGCAGTTATAAAATCTTTATTAGTGAGGGCTTATACTTTAGAAATTGGTACCAGAAAACGCTCCTCCAAGTAAAGAGTATCCCTTCTTTTCTGTTGTGATCTCTGTAATAATTAAATATTAGCTAACTCTGCTTGACAGAAGCAAAGGGAATGCTGCCTGTGACCCATCAATGCCAGTGGAAAGCCCATCACTTGCTGTGTGAGCTTTGAACAAACCCCAGGTTTGGGAAATCATCCTTGTCCATGCAGGCACCAAGAGCGGACTTGGATTTAACCACAGAAAAATCATTTCATTTGCCATGTCTGAGACTTCTGTCAACTCTCACAAGTTATTATTTGGCTGAATTTTGGGTCTAGTGAAGGACAGAGCTGCGGGAGGTTTCAGTGGTGCACAGCCAGGCAGCAGCTGTTGAAGGTGACAGCAGCAGCGTGACGTGCTGCTCGAGACTGTCTCGCTGAATTCCCACTGGTGTCCAAACCACCACCAACATCTTTGCAGCTTCAGCCAGAAAGAAACAAATCTCCAAGGCTTGGAGTGTATCTGTGGCTTGTTTCTTCTGATTGGGGTAGGAATAAACACTTTGAAGGAGTAGTTTTGACAGAAAAGGTAACACCGCTGAGTGATGATATAAAGGAGTGGATGGCTGGTGTTTGTTTTCATTTTCTTCCTTGGGAGGAATAGGGAGAGAGGTTAGGAGAAACAAGGGGGCTTTAAAAAATAATATCTAATATGTAATTCGGTATCCAGCAACAACTCCTTACTATATATATATATATATATATATATGTAATTCAAAGTAAACAGAACTGACATGATTCAGAGTGTTCAATAACAGCAGTGCAAGGTCAATTAGCCTCAGTACAAATTGCAAACACTTGCAGACATATAACAGATCCCCTAAAAAAAAGCAGCTCATGGGCAGATTGAGCAACATAACTCACATGTACATGTTTACCAGCAGGCTTTCTAAGTTAATTCCAAGACTTTTTGAAAAGTTTGGGACCTAAAAGCAGCAATGGCAGAAAAACAAGTCACTTGTTTGGAGACTTCCATTGCTTTTCTCACTCCAGCACCCTGGCAGTGTTTAGCCCCTTGGGATCAAAGTGTATTTCAGCTTTTGCCAGACCTTGGAAGTGAATTAAGGTGGCTTTTTCACGCTGTTTCCATGCATTTTCTTCACTTGCACTGCAATTCCCAGTGTGGATTCACATTTCAGTTTGGATGCCACGTACGATACAATGGCAATTACAGTAATTATTATGGTCCTGCTCCTAGGCTGAAATCTCAGGAATCTGACAGCAGGGGCAGAAAATACATGATTTTTGCTGGTTTTGCTGGCTTTATTGTCACAGTGCTTGGAAGGATGGGAGACTGCTCTTTCAGTCTTAATTTTGATCAGAACCCAATCATAGCACAGGAGCATTTAAAATGGATGAGCAGCATCAAGCATCAATCTTTGTTAGCAGTTTTTCAGTGGTAAAAATAACCCCCTAGTCATAGATCTGAGCTGGAATAACATTGGGATTGATACTTGCTGCAATGGAAATACAAAAGTAAAAGGAATTGCTATTAACATTTAGAGGGAAGGAAGAGCATGCATGTAGGCATGACATGGATCCATCAGCCATTGCAGCAGGCATTAATTTAACTTTCTGCAACACTTGGACAGCTTGGATATCAGCCTGGTGTGGAAGATCACATGCACATCAGTTTAGCCCTGCCTGCCAAATTGGAATAGCAATTCCTTCCAGCACCTCAATCAGCTCTATCAGGTTATCAAATGCAGGCTGGTGGTGCCAGGAGCTGCTCTGTTGCACAAACTGATACATTTAAAAAATGAACACAATTCATGTCAACATGTATTGGAAATACCCAGAATGGTTTTTCCAGCTATCACTTCTCCGTGTGTTTATGAATAAGTTTATGGGGGTTTGTTCTGTTTTTGGCAGAAGGGAGTGCACTTTTGAACATCCACATTTCCATGAAAACAGGATTTCAGTCATACCTGGGGAATAGAACACATCTACTATTCTATCAGTATGAGCAAAGCTGGGGGTGTTGTTTATGGCAGAGAGGGAGTACGAGTGAAGTGCTTTGATTTAGGGGCATGAGAGGAGGGGTTGGAGGGTCTGAGGGCATATTTTATTTTGCAGAATTATTTTAGGATACAGAGGAGAAGAGAAGCTATTCCAAACTGAGTCTAACTGTAGCACTAACTTCCAGTTTTAATTTACTGCACAGTTCAACTGAATATTTCACTATGAAGATACCAATGAGCTGGATCTTCATCTTCTTGAAGGCAGTAGAAACACGTGTCCACAAGGGCCAGTGCCCATAGGAGCTGATTTATTTAGTGAGAGAAGGAGGGAAGGAGGTGGAAAAGAGAAGTAAAGAAAATACGAGTAATGTTGCCAGATTTTGCCCTCTAGGTCAAGTAATTACATGAAAGCCCTGACTATCTATTTTTCTACCTGTATCTATAATTATCTTCAGCTCATTTAAGTATGTCTGTGTTCATAACCATGAAAGCCTTAATCTGGAATATTATCATATCATGATCGTAAGTTCACGGTTCTGCTCAGAAACCAAATTAATGCATTTCAGCATTACAATCACTGTATATATGCACAAATATACATCCTTTGGATAGAAACCTGACTTGGGGAGTTCTGAATTCTCAGTTTGGCCATGGCTTGATAAGTTTAGAATGAGAGAGCCTTTTTGGAGCTGTACCCCATTTAACCAGAGCCTGCTGAAAGGCTCTCTGAGGACCTACCTGTGAGAGGTCCCCAGAAACTTTTGCTAATTTAGTCCCAGAAGAAAGTATGCAAAGAAATACTAAATACTTCCAAAATTTGGTCTCTGAGACTGACTTTAAAAAGCCATCCCTGAAAGGCCCCTCTGAAAAGCACTGGAGATTCAAAGGGCTGGGGATGGGGAATGAGGCAGAGCAGGAGGAGGGTGTGCAATGCAAACAGAAATGGGAGCAGAAACACAGCCAGGAGGGGAAACTGTGAAAATGAGGAGAAATAAAAGCTTGATCTTGCTGTGTCAAAGAATAGAGGAGTCAATGAGGAGATCTGAGAATTTCTAAAGACTTCCTAATCTTCAAAGACTTAAAAAAATATTAAGCGTTGGGAATTTTCTTTTTAGCATTTATAACGTTATATGAGACAGAGCAGATATAAAAAGTGTTTAGGCACATACAAGATAAAAATATTTAAAATAAAATCAAAACAGCATTCAAGGCCCTTCCGAAAAGCAGCCTACCACCCCCAGGTAAGAAGCCAAGGCTGACTTTTATCATCTTATCCAAGATGAATACAATTTCAGAGTTTAAGCACAGCTCAGTGGCAGTTTAGAGCAGAAGGGCAGTGATTTCCACTGTGAGAGTGACAACTGTCAGGTGACAGTGACCTGCCCAGCCCTGGGAGAGGAGCTGAGCACAGAACAGGAATGTTCTCACAGAATATCCCCTCGGCACATCAAACAAAGCTGAATCCCTCATTAGCATGCCTTCACTTCCCTTTTGCCATTGACATTTCTGATCCCAAGGGAGCTATAATGAAACAACACACTGCAAACTGCCCCAGTTTTGTTACTGTTTTTATTGCTAATCCTGTTTGGAAGGAATTTGTGCTTGACCTTTCACTGGGTGGGTTTACAGTCAGGTCTCAAGGAGCAGACAATTAGCAGCTAATCAATAAAAAGCATCATTGTTTCAGTAGTGCCTTTTCCTGCAAGGTTTAGACTTTTACTGGTCTCCAAACATCTGTAGTTTAGGTTGTATCAATGCCTCGAAGGTGGGAAGAACGTAGAGCAGAAAGCAGAAAGCAATTCTGCTTGGCTGCCCAGCTTGACCAGTCAGATGCAGGTAGTAAATGTTACTTTCAGATCTGTTGACTTATTTTCACTTGCTTTAGAGGCAAACAGGCTTTTCAGACTGCGTTGATGCACTTTATCCTCTGAAATCCAGCCCTGTGTTAGGAAGAGTGAATGTGAACACTGAATTCATACATATCACATTTTAAAATGAAAGTCTTACTGTGGTAAATGATAAAAAACAGCTGTTATCATGAAATCACTGTGTTCAAAACAGTGCAATGAACAGCACTGGGGGATTTGAAAAACAAATCTTAAGCTTGAGCTCATGTAAACTTAATGGAAGTCTGGGGCAGTTTTTGTTTGGCAGGCCCCAAACTCTCAATGACTATGATCTAGATTTCTCTAAGCTGATATTCTGATGGTAATTGTCCCTGGAAAAACCTCCTACTTCAGAAGGTTTCTCTGAGTGTAGAGCTCCCAAAAGGGAAGGAACACTCAAGAACTTGCAATAAGTTCACAGAGAACTGGTGAGGATAAATAGCTTTGTCTTTAAATTACTACCACCACCAAAATCCTTCCTGCACTGTGAAAATGTCCTGTCTCTCCCACGGGGTCTCACATGTGAAGCACAGGTTTGATAGACTCTCTTTTACTGGTTTTAAGCCAACCCATAATTGAACATGGTGTCTTGCAGTTTTAGATGAGAGGTCAATCTATTTGCCAAGTAATTGTCTGAAAATTACAGGAGCAATAAAACACAAAGTTGTACAGTTTGTAACATCCAAGTTCAGGCTGGTAAGAAATGTTTTTGCATTTACTTGACATTTAACAAAATAATTACAAGTCCTTCAGGATAATTAGAATACACACTGTATTTGCAAAGTGCTTAAAATACTAGTTGACCTTTAGTAAGTGTGTTAATCAATAACAAACATATAACTTGCTATTATGCCAATTAAATGCCTGTGCATTTTGTTCAGATGCTTAAAGGTGAAGGTTAAATCATGTTAAATCACTGCCCTGTCAGGATGGGCCTTTGTCTCTGATGTGCTGCTTCCAAAGAACACAAGCAAAATATCCTCTGAAATGCCCCAGGGATCTGCCTGATGCAGTTTTTAATTTGCAGCAGGGATTTTAGAGCCTTGTACTCCTGTGAGTTGCAGTCACAGAATTCATTCCCAAGATGCAGAGTTCTGAAGAGGTGATCCTTCTTTTGTCTCTCCAAAAATGTTAGTGAATTGAAGAGTGTCTGCACTGAATGGTGTTTCTCCTGCAATGTCTTCCAACATCCAGAAAAATATAATGACCTTGGATATAAGGCATCTTTCACCAGAAAGATGAATATCTTCTCCCAAGATAGAGATATCACCATGTTTTATATGTACTAATGAGTTCATACAATAAAGGTCAGTGTAGAGATAAAAAATATTTGTCTTGTGTTCTGCTTTTCTGTAACACTTGCTGCACAACCTCAAAAGCAAGAGGTGGAAATGTTTGCCAGTTGCAATCAAAAGTTGTAGATTTGATGCCAAATTTAGTCAGGTAGCTTAAAAGAAGAAAAGGAAAGCAAGTACTATTTTTCTTTCTGCTCTTACAGGAATTCTTCCAAGTTGTTATCTTTGCAAAAAAATCTATTCCTGACACAAGTGATCTAAGAACAGAACAGCGACTTGTGTGATGCAAATGAGCATTGCTCCACTAAGCTATAACTCTTCTATTTTGTTCAAGAGCTAATCAAATGTATTTGAGAAAGGTGCAGTAAATTGATATGGCCATTCTCTCTCTTTTTCAAGAGTAATATGCCTCTGACTTTGCATAAAGGTCAATGAAGTGTTAAATTGAGGGTGATTAAATACACGGCATGAAGGAAATGATTCTAAGGGAGAAGATATGAATGAGGATGCAATAAAAATAAGGGAATCATTGAATGATGAAAACAGCTTCTGACATACAGAGCCCAAAGCTGTAGTGACACATATGCAGGGGAAATATCAAACAAAACCCTTTCCCAGCCGTGTAATTGAGGTTTCTATATAGTGCTATGAAAAGTATTTTGTAATTTCCAGTATTGGCTCTGTACCTAGAACTCACATGGTTAGAAATTTTAAGAGTCAAGTAACTCAGTATTGGTTTTTAATAATATTAACCCCAGGCCCAGATCTTCCCAGAGAATTCTTTTTCATAACTATATGCTTACCTAAAGGTTTCTGTTCCTGGTCCTGCCTTTACATTGCTATCACAATGCAGCTAGGCGAGATGCTTATGTTTAATTTGCTAAGGACATGCAAATCAGATGGGGTATTTTCCAAGTGATATGTAAATTACAACCATTATAAAGCAATTTTGTGTTCAATTTCAGTGTGAGCTAGATTTTACTGAGGAAATAAGGATCTCTGTGTTGCCTTAAGATCCCAAGGAGTTCCCAGTTAATACTGGAGCCATTCTGGTCTGCAGGTTCCCATGATGCTCCCACGTGAGGTTATGGCAAGGTACAATTCCTCACATTCACTTGTTATATCCATCCTTTACATTCTAAAACATGGCACAGACAAGAAATCAGACCATCAATATCTACATTACCCATGTGAAATAAAGCCTGGTTTTGCAGATAATGCCTTCTGAATAAAACATTGCTCCCAAGTTGTAATCTAATTCCCCAACAGGTAAACAGGGAATTCTGCAGCAGAGCTGCTGAAACTAAAGTGAGACTCACATCAATAAAAACTGTCCCTAAAATATTCCTAAAGTGGAGTAGTACACCTTGGGTTTAGAATACACAGAAGTAGAGATTTATAGTCAGTGAGAACTCGATGATGAAAAAGTTGAGAGGTTTTATGAGCCCTGAGGCAAAAAAATGCCAAGATATTGCTTAGGCCATTTGAAATAAAAGCTCAGAAATCACTCTCAAAGAGGGCTGTTGATTTTCCATGTTAATAATTGATAAAATAATGTACAGACATCTTAGCTGTAGATGTAGCTGCCAAAGGCTGTGAAGCTGCATTAATATATCCTGCATTGCTTTGATGTGAAGATTTAAAATGTCGCTCACACACATACTGGAAAGTTTTATGCAGATATAAGCTACTAATGATCCGTTCATGAAGAGGTACCAGTGATTTGATCTTTATGAATCACTGGTGTGTGAGGTGGAGCACAGTCCTAAGGGTTACATTTCTCTGTAGAGTGATTTTGCAGTTTTTCTTCCTGCTTCTGTATTGGATTGCCTTGCATTAGTTTTTCTGAGCTTATGGGAGTCCCATCGTTCCCATTTCCCTAATACAGCTTTGATATATCTGGAAGAATGGGTAGAGTGCAGAAAGAGGAAATACTGGTATCTGCTGGCTGGAAAACTTGCCTAAGGAACTTAGATTTTTTTTTTTTCCGTAGCCTGTAAGTTTCCTGTGTGTGGAGGCATCTGGAGGAGCAAACAGAGCTCACATTGACTTCAGCAGCAATTACAGATCACAACCATTGGCAGGATTTGCTGAGCATCCCCTGTGCCCCTAAAGCGCAGACCTTGTGGCCTTTTGTCACACAGGTGTCACTGCCTGAAAGAGCTCCACTGTTTTCCAGAGTGCTACACCTGCAGAAAGAGACCCAGCTCTTTTACAGCTCTTTGCAACAAGCACGTGGCACTTCCCCTTGTCCTTGGGGTTTTGGGGTTTCTGTTTTTCACCCTGTGATGTGGCTGATGCTGGAGTCTCCAGCTTTGCAAGCTCTTTGCAGAGGGCAGGACAGAGAGAGAGCAACAGTGTGCGTCCGCAGCCTTCCTCAGCCAGAAAAACTTGACTTTTCATGCACTCAGCACTGTGGCCACCAGGCTACAAATGGTGGCCACCAGTCTAAAATGCACTCAGCACCATGGCCACCAGGCTAAAAAAAGAACACTGGAAGCAGCATCAAAGTGTACAAATTTACTTCAGATAAAATAAATACAGAACTAGAACCAAAGGAGGAAATGTTTTGTCTTCTCTGTCCGTGGTAGCACAGACAGTGCTTTGACATTTGAGGGATCTATTTGCTTATGGCCTGGCAGAGTTTGGGGTCTTGGCAGGTTTTGGAGATTTCACCTTGTGAAATACTGATGAGATTAAAATACATGTGGGGGTTTTTTTCTGAGATGGATCTACTTAATGCCCAAAATTTAATAGAGTAAGGTTGCTGTGTATGCAAAGATGGCACTTTGCTGAATTTTTAAGTGAATTTACTACAATAAATAAATTCACTTTCTAAGTTGTGACATTGGCTCATTGAGGCTGTGGGATTTTTGTGTGTGAGCTTTTATTTGGGTGGCACAAGCTGAGTAGATGTTTCAATAGAGAGTGAACAGAAATAAGCCATTCCTGAGTCCAAATTACCCTTATTTTTAGTATTTACATTGTCCCAAGCTCCAGGACAAATCCATTTTACAAAATAAAAGAGACTTAAAGCTTCGAATGAAAAGTTTGTTCCCTGCTTTGCATCTCTAACTCTTAGTTTAAATTCTGCCTTTTCCACATGGCATATATTAAAATAAATGAAAATATATTAGGTCTGATTCTCGTCTCAGCAAGACAGATTTCCCAGTTGTGCAATTCCAATGCTTGCAATAACGGCTTTGCTAGCTCAAATTGCATAAAAGAAAAGAAAAATCAAATCACAAAATATTTATGCTTAAAACTGTACAAGAGCCTAATGGCTCACAAGGATGACTGAAACAATGTAATAGCCCATAAAGTGTTCTTTGGCATGACTTTTTACTTGTTTATTTAGTGATCCTGCTGAAATAGAAATATTGGTGGACCTTAGAAGGTTTTGGGCTATTCAGACATGTACAGCAAGTGTCTTTTCAGATCTTCCACGAGGAAAGCATTTATTACAGTTATTTTGGTGACATCCTGTGGAACTGTAAATTATACTGTAGTTATGTCAAAGGCATGCTCAAATAAAATTACAGAAAATAAGATATAAAATGAAAGGCTCAGCCTTTTACAGTCTATAAATCTGTAGACTGCTGTGAGAGTTCCTTTATGGCCAGCAGATGTCAATGTGGTGATAAACTGAAGCTCACTGGGAATCCAACCCAAGCCTGGCCACGTTCAGAAGGAAGGCAGAGCAACCACTCCCATCCCCAGTGCCAGACTGAGCTGCGCTCTCCCAGCCCACTGAAGCATTCATGTAATTTCTTTGGACAACTCCTCAAATACTGGTTTTGTTTGTCCAACACTGATTTAACTGTATTTAAAAACGCTTCATGACTCCTCTGACATAGGACATCACTTGGCTTTTCTCTTTCCATTTCTCCTCACCCTCAGCTCCTGCAGATATGACGGGCTTTCTTTTCACCCACGTGCAGAATAATTATTGTAGGCTTTTGGATCCAGTGCTGGTCAGATTTTCTCCCCAGACTGATCCAGGGAACTCCCTCTTGTGCTGTTTGTTGTGTTATATGTCATTTCAAAGAGTGGGTGTTTCACTGAGGTTAATGATGTAGGAAACAGCAGCAATGGATGGTGGTTAACACTTTGTAGGTGGATAACTTGTTCTCTAAGTAGTTCTTCTGTTTAGTCTTTTACTGTCATGTTTGAACACTCTATTGATTTTCTTTAAGTTCACCATATTGTTTAGCTGTTTCTTTACTGTACATGATGTTTGAGCATTGCTATATTGATTTCCCAACAAGACATTTTAGTTTCAAAATATTAATGACTCTAAGTACTGCTACACATGGGTTTTGTTTCATAAAATTAATCAACGACAGCCAAGGAACAGAAAACCTTCCTACCCTTCTAGCCTTTTGTTTGGAGTCATTAATCTGGAGCATTGGTTAACAGCAGACTTCTTCCAATGAAGAAGAATCAAAGTGTCACAAAATTGATTAGGAAGTTGTTATCTGTGAAAGATGGGGTTGGGTTTGGACAGCTGTCCCCTCAGTGAGGAGTCACTGTACATGAAAGCTCAGAGCTGTTCTGCCACAGACATCTCAGAATCGTGCTGAGAATTGTCACCTAGGCACAGGCTGGAGTGGCTACAGCAGTGATCCCATGTGCTTCCCTGCAGCTGAATGGCTTCATGGCACTGTTTCCAATATTAATGGAAAGTCTACATTTGTCTCGAACTCTGAAAAAAAAAAAGGAAATTATATTTTGATTTTATCACCCCACATCTCTGCCTCTCTCCTTAGTAGGGCTTCCACTTGACTGAGGCAATTTGTCAGCTCCTGGAACTGGAGGTACCCAGTGGACTTTGTCCAGCATTGCTCTCTCCCGTGGCTGTGAGCCCTGGGCTGGGGCTCTCCAGGGAATAACTGCCAATAAAGAGCCGTTAAAGCAGTAGCAGACCCCCCTCTCAATTCTCTTTCCCTTATGCTGATCTCTGCTTCCTCAGATAAGAAAGTGGTCATATGCACATAAAGGAACTGTTCCCTCCTGTTGAATATTTCATACAAGCTTCCTGTTGAAAGATTGATTTTTGCCACAGCTCTCTGACTTTATTTGTTGTCAAGATGCACATGCACATTGTGTTTTCAAAATGTAAATATGAATATTTGCTCTTTTGTCTGTGTTGGAGAGCCCTGACTGTGCCGTGTCACGAGCCCTGTTTTCTACAAGAATCTGAAACTTGCAAACAAAGAAATGTTCAGGTTGAAATTGCCATTCAGTTCAATCCTCTTGAGGACTTCTGACACCTCTCTATGTAAGGTTTGCATAAATTCTTAGTCTTAGACCAACATTTGTCAATTCACACAGGGCAATAAGCACCATAAGTAGATAAAATATACTATAGAAGACACCCAAACTAAAATAAGATTATTATACTGGCTTATCTACACCAGTAATTGTGCATCCTGAGATTTTTTTTTTTTTTGAAACTGTACAGTATAATTGTGGCTTAGCATAATAACATATTTTCATTACAATACAGACATTTTTGCACAACAGTTTCTCTGACACCAGCTGTCACAGGGGACTAAACCAGGGGAACTTGTATTGCTTCATTTTATGAACACCAGACTCCATATTTTAGTATAACAAGTGCACTAAGGCTGCAACCTTGGGAACTTTGGGGAATATATTTGATTTCCATCACACCCAGTGTATCAGTTTTATTTAATTATTGAAAGCATCACTCATGAGGATGTGCTTGTTATACCCACTGTTAACACAAGTGCTGTCCCTTACAATTCAGACTTGGAAGGTTCCCTCAGAAGGGAGTGCTACCATAAGGAAAATCTCCCAAAGATTTAGTTCTTGGTGTGTGACTTTCTGACATCATAATTCCGATATACAGAGCCAGGATTGCCCATCGTGCTGCTGGGGTCCCTCTGTCCCTGTCCAATGACCCCAAAGTGTTCTAAATTTTCCAATGTCCTGCTGCAGGCTTCTATAAAATACCTTTCTAGGTTTTGTCCTGGCATTTGGCATTAGCAGAAAGTGTTTGTTGTGAGGCCAGGACAGAAGCCCCCTGGAGCAGTGCGCTGAGCTCTGGGAGGGCTAAACCAAGTCATTCTGAAGTGCTGCTCCTGCTGGAGGACATTCCCAACTTTCAGTGCTCCAATGAAGCAAAAAGCCATTGGTGCTCACAAATTTTCCAGTTATATTTTGAGGGGTATAATGTGCACTCCAGCAAACTCTTCACCTGACACTCACCTTCATTGCCTCCAACTCCGGGTCAGGAGAGGGGGGTGACTCGGGGTCAGAGCAGGACCAGGGGCACAGCAGCTCCAAAGGTCATTAGGGTCAGTCAGATAAGCCTGCTGTAACCTTGCAGATCCCATTGTAGGTCCCAGTGCTGCTGGTTTGGGGGAGATTTTCTTTTCAAATAGCTTGTGTGATTGCAAGTACCATAAATCCATAAATAATCTTTCTTTTCAAAATTAAAAATTGCTTTTTTGTTGTTTTTTCCCTCTGTTTTTGTGTTGCTGAATGCTCCTCCTGGGTGCTGCCAGCCCAGGAAAGCTCTTTTCAAACCTGCCAGGGGATGGGGCATCCCCCAACACTTCAGCTCAGCCTGGGCAGTGGTGCTGCCTTCAACCAGACGTGCACAGCACGCCCCACAGAAAAGTTATTTACTTGTTTGTCTTCACTTAGGAGGTGACACGCAGAATAGTTACCACCCCCAAAAGGATGGGTTGTTTTGGTTTGTGGGGTTTTCCCTTGTGGGTCTCATATCTAAGGAACAGACCAACTTATCTGTTTCTATTCCTGACAGCACAGCATTCCAGAGCAGCTCCAAATGTATTCATCCCTCAGTAGAAATATTGCAATATACCAAGAAAAAACGTGAAAAATCAGTGTTATCCCCCAACACTTCAGCTCAGCCTGGGCAGTGGTGCTGCCTTCAACCAGACGTGCACAGCAAAGTGGTACCCTGTCACCTATCCCTGCAGAAAAGTTATTTACTTGTTTGTCCTCACTTAACCACAGATTAATTTTTTGCCTAATAGCTGTGTGGAACCTGGGAGGCAACACCCACTGGGATCTGTCTGCTGACTTAGACCAAATTTTAGTTCCAAATACATTTACTGTCGCTTCTTTTATATGGGACTTGTAAATCTTTTCATGTAGAAACAGTGTGGAACTAAAGGTCTAAACTCTCCCTTTGATGTCAGTAAGAACTTCCTGCTTGGCTGGATTGCTCTGTAATATTATATATCCACTGGAAATAAAAAAAAAAAAAAAACACCTTGATAATGGGTTGTTAGAAACTTTATAGGAATTTTTAAATAAAACTCGAAGAGAGCCTAAACTTGGAGATAAGTAGGTATAATAAGCTCTGCTGTAGGCTTGTGGAAACATGCATAAATATGCTTAAATGATGAAATCAAAAGTAAAAGTTATCTAGATATCCCCATTTGTGTACAACAGGTTTTGTCATTCAGCTATACATGTGATTTAAATCTTAATTTAGCCGAGGATGCCATATGGTTTCAGTGTGTATCCAAAACATTGCAGCCTTTGCTGAGGAAATGGTATTAAGGAAGTTTTTTCTCAGTTTATTGCAATATTTCTACTGAGTGGTGAATACATTTGGAGCTGCTCTGGAATGCTGTGCTGTCAGGAATAGAAACAGATAAGTTGGTCTGTTCCTTAGATATGAGACCCACAAGGGAAAACCCCACAAACCAAAACAACCCACCCTTTTGGGGGTGGTAACTATTCTGTGCCCAACTGGTGCCTCTCTCCTGACTCTCATCAAATCTGAGGTTTCAAAGATAATCACTGAGAAGTGTACAGAGCATTTCTTGTTTTCTGATAAGCATATGTGATAATCATCTCGCTTGGTCAGATCCTTTTGTCTCAACATTTTAAGGTCGTTTCCAGAATCTTTCCATATTTCGAGGTATGCAGATTTTTATGTAATACCATAATGTTTTGACATATAAAATTTCATTAATGCTTTTGGATATTGATCTTCGTGATTTTGTGCATATAATGAGATAAATCATTCTTTTCCTTACTTACTGGGAATCCTGGATAGCACCGAGAACACAAGCTGGTAAAAAGTTCCTTGCTCCAAAGACACGATGTTCTTCTGCAGTGCCACAGAGCTTAATGCAATTCCTCAATTAATGTAGGCTCAGTGCAAAAATGCATTAACTGAAGATTTTCCAAAATGCTGATTTCACAGTAATATGAGTTGATTAACACTTAAATGAAGGAAATGATAATGCTGTGCACTGGGACTCTGATGTTTACACTGCATCATATGCTGTGTGGTTTATGCCATCTCTAACCACTCTCTATATTTTCTGTTCCAAAATTTTTTCTGCATTCCCAGAGAGCTGAATATGCTCTTTCTTATTAAGAGTCAATATTTCAGCTGTCATCTTTTCATAGGGCAACAGCAAAGGGGAAGAGAGAGAAAAATAAGAGCAATAATAACTTATTGTAGAGCATCTTTCATCTCAATCTCCAAAGCCAAACATCATTAGAGAGATGGGACTGTTGGTTTTATTTCTGACCCACATCCAGGCTGCCTTTTCTTCTGATCCTACTCAAGGTAATTAGGGAAAGGAGAATAGATGGGTGGCCAGGAAGAAGGTAACTCAGATGTTTGTAGGAGCACTGCTGAGTACTTATTTTTTCCAATTTCTCCTCTCCTGTGAGGTAACAGTGTCCTTTCCTAGAAATGTCCGAGTGGGGCATAAAATTCAGAATCTAAGGCATGCTTAGTCCTTAAATATATGCAGATTATTTTCTAAGAGCCAGGTTCCATCCATTTACTTCCATTTCAGCTTCTGATGAACTTCCTCAGTTTAAATGAATACAACACGCTCCCTTCCAGGCCCTAATTAATGTGTAGTTGTTTAGTTTCGTTGTGAGATGTTGAACAGTCTCTGATCTTGTCTGGAGGATCAGCTGTGATTTCTGCCTCTGTGATGCAGCAAAGCTTACACAGGTAGCAGAATATTTTGAAACCTTTTGCTCAGTAGTATGGTTCTTTCCAGCTTTGAGTCTGCTCGAGTACCAAAATAAACCAGGATGTGTTCAGTCACAGTGATTATGGCTTTTCCCCTCGTGGCAGTGGACCTACCCTTGTGCTTTCAGCATGGTAATGTTAATTTTTGCACAGATAAACTGAAGCAGAGCATCTTAACTGAATTGATCCTGGCAGATATTCCAAGATAATGATGGTCTTTGAGTACAGCACCAACATCTTCACCTCCTTCCCTCTGGTGATAGGAGGAAGCACGACTCGTGCTGATCAAAACTTTCCTCTGATGGGACTCTAGCTATTGATATTGTCATTATCAATAGTAATTATTGATCCAGTTTGTCAGATTGCCACCTGGTTTTGATTTTACCCAGTGAAATGAGACACAGAGGATGTCCCCAGGCAACGCAAGTTTGTCTTCCAGCCCTCATGTGCTTTACAAATGGCTTGTGGTGGTTCTCCCAGTGCAGTCCCCATCCAGCAGTCTCTAAATCAGATACTTTTATTTTGTGCCACATAAGCTTGCACAATCAAAGCCACCTCCTCCTTGGCTGCTGGGGTTTTGTATTCACAGAGGACCAGAACCCTGGTTTCTAGTCTCATTACTGATCCCACGGCTGTTGTGATGGCAGCAGCAGTGTTTAAAGTTGACATGACTTAGTACTTATAAAAAGAAACCAAGAAAAAAATAATAGGCATGTAACTTTTTATCCCTTTTCAGCCTGATTATATATTTTTTTTTTATTCTGCCCGCAGTGAAACAGCAGCCTCAGGCTCTGCTGCAGCCTCTTACCCAGGGAGATAAAGTCAAGTATATTAGGGAAGCTCAGTAATCTCTAATCACAGAACTACTTCAGACAGCTGTTTAAGAGGAGCATTGTTTATGTAAACAGTGTCGATGCAGCTTATTACAAGTTTGTTTGCTCTCTTCAGAGATGCTGATCTTATCTTGCAGCTATCAGGGTGCTGAATCTTGCTGGCGGTTTTGATTTCCTCCTCCCTTCTCCTCCTGTGCAAAGTGTGTAAAATCTATATGGTAAGGATAATTTCTGGATGGCTTCTGTGTGCTGCTCCTGCCATCAGGAGATCCCAACCCAGCAGCTGGGGACTGTGGCTTCACTGTGGTGTAGGTACAAAGTACAAATTTTGGTTCACATCAGTTTGGGTGAAATCTGGTGCAAAAAACCCTCAAACCACCTTTCCAAGTGGGGAGAAGTTTAGTGATAGATTTCCCAAAAAATTATTACAAAAATTATTACAAAATTCCTCCTTAAAATATATTAACAATAGGGAGAAGAGAGAGAGGAATACAGCCCAAGAAGGACAAATGATGCCCTACACAATCACTCAGGGGTGCCCAGCCCATCCCCAGCAGTGACCAGTGCTCCCCAGCCAGCCCTCCCCAGTTCCTGCCCTGGACAGGATGCTCCGGGGCGTTGTAATGCATTTGAACCCTGAGAGTGTGCCCCACCTAAACCATCTTTAGTTATTCTTATTAAAGCCCTCAGTGTTGTAATGTATTTGCTGGATTGTGGGGATACAAGAATGGGTTGGAGGCAGCCTCGATTTTGATAAGTTACAGCTGTATCCCTGGGAAGAAAGAAAAACAACCTGGAATGCAGGTGTGTTGATTTCTGCAACAAGAAGCATGTGAGTGAGATAAGAGGAAGCTATAAAAGGTTGTGCTGAAGCACAATAAGGTGGCTTCTGTGAAATCATATTGATTTGTTGCTCAGAAGTCCTGAGCTCCTGCACCAGGGTGTGGAATATCCCTGTGGCCAGCTGGGGTCAGGTGTCCTGGCCGTGCTCCCCTGTGGCTTCCTGAGCACCTGCCCAGGGCAGAGCTGAGAGACTGAAAAGTCCTTGACTCAGAGAAGAGCATCCTTAGCAGTGACTGCAACATCAGTGTGTTATCAACATTATTCTCATTCTGAACTCAAAACTCAGCTACAGAGAAGAAAATAAATTCCATCCCAGCTGCAAGCAGGACACAGAGCATCAGTGTACTCTGGTGTGAGTCCTGCTGCGGGTAGAATACAAACACAGAGAATCCAAAAGAGAAATGGGGCTGCTCTGGGATTCTGGAATGTGATCATCTGTTTCTGCTTTGCACGGGGAAAATAAAATAAATCAGTGCAATGTGAACTGGAAGGAAAGTGTGACAGCCATTCTTCAGTTAAAGGAAAGGGTAAAAAAATGTGTAAAATCTTTTTGCTATCCGAAAAATGACAGAGAGGAACATTATGAGCAGGGTCTCCTATTTCCCCAGTAACTAAATATTGCTTTGGCTTTATTGCTCAGTTGACTTACAGAGAATGGATTTGTGGTTAGACGAAAGAATTTTAAAATTGCAACTAGATTACTTTTTCTTTTTTCTTTTTTGACCACAGAACTTTTGATTTAAAAAATGGCTTGAAGCTTAATTCCATTTTTTAAAGGAATTCTTTCTTCAGTCAGAATTTTACAGTCCTATTTAAACAAAAAGTAGAAATTATAATAAATTATACACTGATGTTAGTTTTGCTCCTCTTTAGCCCCATATTTTTAAATGGAGCTTGAAGGCAAAACTAATTAATGTGAAGACACATATATAAAATTAGTTCAGAAGTACAGAAATACTGGTGTTGCCTCAAGCAAAGAGCTCTCAACACAATGAGCCAAATATAGACTGTTTTACTGGAAAAATTTAAGTCTTCAAATCAGACCTTCTCCTTCAGCCTCCTTCCTTTCAAGTCACCTTGTTTAAGATGAATCGATTGACCAAGACAGAGTTTTCCTGAGTGATTTGCAGTTTGGAGCAGCCAAGTACTTTCAGACTCTCTGTTTTCATTTCATTAAAGAAGTCTGAGCTTTAAAGGGAATCCTTCTGTCTCGGAGCAGAGGAAGAATAAACTCTTCTGACTTGAGAGTCAGGGAAATGGGCTGAGTGAATCGCCAGGAGCTGTTGAAGGCATTGCTGTTACAAGGTCCTCGCCCTGTTCAGACCAAATGAAAATGAGAGGACAAAAAGAGAAAAAAAAAAGGAGAGAAATCACAAATATTGTGATGCAAACTATAAAAACTGATAAGGCATAAAGACTGAACAGAATTGATAGGTCACACTTACCCCGTCTTTAAATGCTTGTGCTCCCTGAGATATCAATATTCTTCTGGAGGTCTGCACGTTGTTTGCAAATTCCTGAGTGACAGTGCCAACAGGTGGAACCTTTGAAAGAAACTTTGAGATTTTGGTGGGTTTTGTTTCCACTGAACATAAATCCAGTCATCACTGCATTTTTCACCCCATTGTACAGCCAATACAAAGGGTGCTCTTTTGCAAGCTGGGCCGTGTCGCTCTAATTTGGAATAATGGGAATTGAAAACAACCAGTAGCATTTCTCTGGGCTATGAATATATTGCCTCTTGAAAATGGGAATACAAATTCACATCTTCATCCTGGATTCTTGTTCCTATGCCAGCAAAGCATTTGATATCACAATAGAAAAGAGCATTTTATTTATTTTAGAGCACGATTGGTATAATTATTTTCTCTTACAAGCAGCACAACCATAACTTAAACTGACAGTGCTAAATACTGTGGTAAACCCGAAAACAATTCCTTTGTTGCTTGATAAATTAAACTGACCTAAAATAAGAATCGTATTCCAAAAATGTGTCCAAGCTATTAACATAAATTTGTCCATAATCCAGCAACGCTTAAGCAGTAGACCAAGAACTGTTTTCATCCACCTGACTTCAGTTACATGTTTTTCCAGGAGGTTTCACAAACACAATAACGAAATTAGGCTAATAAATCTTTCCTTTCATATATGTCTGACTGGATATTAGGAAAGGTGGGATGTGCTTTCTGTAGCTCCTGGTGGCCATGTGCCTGTGAAGTGCAGAACTCCTGCACCTCTCTTGGCAGCATCTGAGCCTGACTGCAGCCAGAAACCTGTCCAGGTTGTGCCACTGTATTCTCCAAGTCCAGGTAAATATTTCATGGCAGCATGCAACAGGATTTATCAGCTGGTCTGGGATTACAGGTGTGGCCAAGTTCTTCCCTACACTAACTTCCTGAAGTGTTGGTTTAAAAAGAATTAGCGGTGTAGAGGTGCTGAGGTCCCCCTGGGGTGGGAGTGCTCCTTGCATGGTTTTGCTCCATTTCTCAGCCCAGCCTGTCTCTGGCCCTGTGTTAACCCCTAGAGCAGGCTGGGGTTTCCCTGTGCCCTGCATGAGCCACTCAGCCACGTGTCCCTGTGTGACACAAAAGGAAAGGGTGAACAGGAGAGTGGCAGAGCTGCAGCCGTGGGAATCAGGGCTTGGAAAAGCTGGGACAGGGCATGATGTGAGCAGGAGCAGACACAGCACTTGAGCAATGAGCCCAGAGCCCCCAGCCAGCCTCATGTGTTCTGTTCCTGCAGGGAAAGAATCAGATAGGAAAACAACACTGCTTAGCGTGTGCTTTTGTCATCCAGAAACATTTAAGCTGCATGAAATAAATTGTATTTGGTATGCCAAAGGCATGAATAACTCCACAGACTGAAAGGGAAGTGCATAAGCTTGGATGATTACCAGTGTCTAGGCAGCAGGCTCCCCTGTTTGCACTGGAGTTTTATAGAACAGGGAAGGAAGAAATGTCCATAATGAGAAAGTGGGTCAGATACCAGTGAGGAAGAACAAAAGGAACAAGAATCAGAGAGCCCACAGGCTGCATCCCATCAGCTCTGATTCTGGGGACAGAATCTGTGTAAGCACAAATGTCACTTTTCTTGCCCTTAACAAAACCTGACAGACCTTCTACGTTGCTGTAAAGGACGCTGGGTTCGTCTAGCAGCTTTGTTAAGTACAGAGCCATAAATGCTGCAGACAATGCCTCAGATTCTTAAAGCTCGATTTCTGACAGTAGAAAAGTGTTTTTTTCTGTTAAGCAGGGCAGGTTCTCTGACCTGGGAAAATCCTTAATTCTGCTGGTGACAGTTCCTTTTAACTGCCTGGGTCTGGCTTAAAATACTCTTTCTGTGAGGAGAGTTTGACGGATGGCAACGAGGCTGCTCCTCACTTTGTTGTGCCTGGTGAGCTTTCACATTGTTTTGTTTAAAACACAGGAGCAGCCTCCTAGCCCGGAGCTACCAGTCTGTCCTGCATGGAGCAGTGGAAACACTCGGCCCATTGCTGTAAAAATAAATAAGGTGCCTGTATTTTGTGCTCCAGGTAACGTGGTATTTTGTATGCAGACCTAGGCCACTCGGGAGGTACAGCATTATTCCATAGCCCAGCAAGAGAAAAAGCTTAATGAGACAAAGGAAAAATAGAAATGACCCAGTAGAAAACACAGGTGGAGAGCTGTTCATCCATCTGCCATGACACAGAAACCCTGGCTGGGCATAATTTAAGGTGTTTTCCCAGCTTGCTCCCCGTTGTGCCTCTCTGACCCTTTCCTCCCTTGGCAGAGTTGATCCTGCTTCTCCAAAACATCAAAAGGATGTTTAATGTTTCTAGAACACTGGTGAGAGTCTTTCCTGTGCCACAGGCTCCCTGAGCAGACTCCAGGCACTCAGGGCTGGGGCTCTTCACCCTGACATTTTCCACCCCAGAACCTGATAGTGGGAAGGGACACCTGAGCAGGTGATCCTTGGAATGTGTCTCTGCTGTTCCCAGCCCTGAGCTGGCTGCCTGTTCCCCGTCACTGGCAGATTATTGAGGCCAACAGCAGGTCTGAAGGCTTCACAGATCTTAATTTGGACATGGTTAAAGACATGAGAAAAGCCTGTGAGAAGTTTAACGATTAGTTTTTACCCACGAAAATGTAGTATCAACAGAAGCAAGAAAGTTAAACAACAGAAAGAGAAAAACAGCAACATTCCTGCACCTGGTATTTTTCTGCATTCTTGAAAACTTATGCCATAGGTGACCAATGGTAGTATATTGTAGTTAATAATAGCCAATATTGTCGTAACTTACCAGCCAATGACTGTGTAACACGAATGGTAACAGACAAAAGTCTATAAAGCAAGGCTGCTTTGTTAATAAATGGCTTTTTGGCCATGATCGAGGCACTATCCGTGTGTACCTGTGTCATTTCAGCCGCCCCAACAGCGAGAGCAGATCCCCTCCTGTGGATAATCCTAGCCATAGCATGGCCTCAGGGGTAAGCTCTTCCCTTTCTACCTCCTCTTCTAGAAGGATGTTAAATTTGCAGTGGCTTGTCCCAACCCTGAGCTACAGATCCTTGTCTTACCTCATGACAATGACACAGAGATTTTTAAGTGACAGCTCAGTATTTCCCACATTCCCTTATTTTCATTTTGTAATTGCAGAAAACTTATGATCCCATTAGCAAGTTGCTTTGTGGTTTTTTTTGTGTCTAGAAGTTGCAGCCTTTTGATGAATGTGTTACTTACATGCTGACTGATTAAATATGACAGTAAATGAAAATATATTCAATAATCCAGGCTTGGGATGGCAGCCAAAGTACTCCTGTACAAACCCAAAGAACAACAGAGGACATGTGGGTTATCCTGGGCCCTGCAGCAGCATCTGCAGCTCAAGGAGTGGCAAGTTCAGAGAATCAGCCCCACTGAGGGGTTTCGTGCAGTCACATCTACCAGGGTTGGCTTGTCTGGTACTCCAGCTCCTGTGAAAACTCCCTCCTGTGTCCTTCTCAACAAGAGCCTGAATTCTGCTGGGTTTTTGTTTGGTTGGGTTTTTCCCTTGAACAAATGAGCATATGGAAACTGCATGAAATGCAGGTGAGCCCCAGGACCAGGGGTGATGCTCCTCTGCCCTGGGGCAGCCAGTCCCACTGCTTCCCATTTCCCCCAGGCTTTCTGTGGCATTGAAGGACTATTTGGGCTGAACTGTCTCACAATAAAAAGCAACTTGTCCAATTAAATCTCCTGTCTCCCCGGATTAAAGTCATTGTGGAGCTGTTGCTGAAGCCTCTTTACTAAGCTAGAGTTGATACAAAATGTGCAAATCCAGTGAGACCTGTTCTACCACAGAGACTGAGAAAGAAGCATTAACACTTTCCCTGTCAGACTTCAGGTGGTTCCAACCCATTTTTCTTTCATATAAGAATAGAGAAATACAAATGCAGGGAAATTGTGATGTCAAATCATAGTCTAAGGTCAAGATCCAGAAGTTTTCATTGGCTTGTGATATCTTAGCACTTGCATCCTTGCCCCTTCTCCATAGTAAGCAGTCTGCAGAAGGCTGTAAACCTTTTTTAAGCAGTTTAAATCTTCCCATGACAGTTTTACATTTTATTTCCACAGGTCCCAATTTTGCAAAGTCGTTAAATGTGCACTGTGCATTGAGGGTGATCCCAAAGTTCTCTGCAAGTGATTTGTATGCAGGAGTAGCAACTTCTCCTGTTGAAAAGCAGTCACCAGCTGAGGAAAAAGTGCATTATACTCTTGGTATTTCAATGTTATAGTTTGAAATAAGCAGGGGTTTTGGGTTAAATAAAAAAAAAAAACATTCAAGGAAAGGGAAAAGAAACTTTAGTCCTTAAGTTAGATGGCAAACATAGTCTCTTTCCATCCTGTTTAAATGGGAGACAGCACCTTCCCTGGCAGTGACGTGGATTTTTTTGACAGACAGAGATGCACATATTCTGAGATGTGCTCCCCTGGCCAGCCTTTGACCATCCTCCCCTCCCTCTGCCCACACAGCCCTTGGCTGGCAGAGCTCTTCCCTCTCCTGTTGCCCTGAGTTTTGCAGTTCTTCGATGTTTTCATTTTCTGTAAGAGTTTCTCACGCACTTTCTGTAAACATAGCCATGCTTTGCTAACTGTATTTTATTGTTTACATTCCATTTCTCCTAGGCCGAAACATTTGATAAATTTTTCCTTTGACCAGTGTGATTGAGAGGTGGCAATTTCTCCCTCCAATCCACGGTAGTTTCTAAAAACACATATAATAAAAACTCGGGGTCATCGGATCCCCTTTTTTCTACTCCTCTCTTGACAAAGTGTCTGCGTAGTTCTTTTCGTGTCCAAGTGCAGCACTCTCCCACCCCTGTGCAATCCAAATTACCTCACCCCATGGCCTGTGAGGAACAAAGCTCAGTCAGTGCTGAAATGTAACAGAAAGAGGAGAAAAGTCAAAAAGGGGAAGTTAATGGCCCAGCAAACCCTGTTGGGATCTCTGCTGGAATGGTTATTCCGGCCCTATCAATCACAGCTTTGATGGGTCCCTTGCTGCTCCTCCTGGGGGAAGAGCCAGGTGAGGAATCCCTGGCTGCCTGGCAGGGGGCTTGTTAGCCAGGGACAGCTGTGGCATTTATCCCCCTGTCACCTCCTGCTTCTTCTCTCTGCTTGCTCAGTGAGGTTTCTCCATCGACATCAATGTCTCCTGAAGTGCTCATTCATTTTGAATTAATCAACACCCGAGCGCTGACGATTTGTTTTGGGTAAAGCAGGCTGGTCAAAATGCTGCCGTGGGATAAAAGGTTGCTGACAGGAGTTATGTAAAAATATTTCAAAATCCACCAGTTGTGGCTGGTGTTCTTTCTAGAGGTTTAGTTTTGTGCTTAGTTTTCCTTTGAAGTAGGTTCTGAATCAGTTGCAAAGATCACTTTATATAAATTTATTGGACCTCTTTGCACTTAAACAGGCTAGCCTGGATCTATGGATGCTCACACATTTATAATGCAGCTCTTGAATACAAACGTGTGCCTTTGTTGATGATATGTACATTTTAAATAAAATCTGAAAAAACCCCTTAGTTTTCCTGCAAAATGTTGTGTAATACAAGCTGTAAACTTTGTCCTGGAGATTAATTCTTTGTGCTTGTAGTGTTGCCTTTCCCTGGCCTTAAAATCAGAGCCAAACATGGTTAAAAGGGAGAAGGGGTTTACCTTGGTATTTATTTTAAGGATCCTTAAGGTGCACTCGGGTGGAATGTGCTGAGAGAACACACTGAAAATGCACCCACACAATGTGTTAAGGCTTTGCAAATTAGCATATCTATCAGAGACTCCCCAATGAGAGGCTGGAATGAACCCCCCATTCCGAAGAGTCCCCCCTGGATGGGCCTATCTCAGTTTACAAAATGTGTTTTGGAGAGGACCTTGGTGTCTGGGGCTTTCTGACCCCCAGCTTCGGGGCCTTCAGGATGTTTGGTCTCTTGGCTTAAGGAATATCGGGTCTCAGCTAAGTTATCAAACTTAAGAAATTACAAGTATGTGGGCTAAAACCACTAAGGGTACATAAAAGCTATATAAAAGGGTGTATAAGAGGGGTATAAACAAAAAAGCAAAAAATCATCATGGCATCAGTAGGCATGTGCTGAAAGGATGCCTAAATATTTGTACAGAGTGATATGTCTTTGATATATCCAGTTATTTGTCATTATTTTGAGTTTTGCAGTTAGATAAAGAGCAGTGTGTAATTGTTTTCTGTTGTACCTTGCTTGGCATGAGCAAGCTGTAAAAAATCAAACCATAAATATATGGTCTTGCATAGAATTCTACCAGCTTGGAATAAAATAAGGTCCTTTCTAGACTAGCTCTTCCTGGCCCACCTCTATCACTTGCATTAATTAGAGCATTCTGGTTTCGATGTTTCTATGCTCATAGAGCTTTATGAGACCCACATTACCAGGGTTTTGTTTGACTTTCACTCTAAAGCCCTAATATTTGCAGAGATAAGCAAATGCAAATATTTGACTACAAGCATCCCTTTCAGGACGTGCAGTTTGCTTTCAGTTCAGGAAATGCCTTTCCCTGTTTTATTTTCCAGCAAGGATGTGAAATCTTCTGTTAAGTCATCAGACAACTCTGGAGTCTCGGGGCTGTGCTCTTCCTTGTTGTGCTTGCTGGGTAATGATTGGTGCAAATACAAAGGAAAATGTTCTGAATTGGTAATTTTAAACTCCTACAATTGACTCCACAGCAAGTAGAGAAAGTGGGGGAACAGTTTTCCAATATATTACAGATGACATTTGACTGGTGTGAGACCAGAGGAGAGCAAAAGGGGAAGGTTATTGTTATTCTTCTGCTGAAAGTTGGGGGTTTGAAAGACTTTGATGAAATTATTCCTTGCCATCTCCTCGTGCTGGGAATGCCCTGTGTGTGCTGCCCTGTGCAGCTCCTGCAGCAGACCAACATTGTGCAGCAACAGCAAAAGTGACACTGGCAACGTACAGATTTGATGTGTCTTAATGACTTCCAGATCAAATTTCCTCAAATTGCAAATAGATCCTATTTTCTTATCTGTTTTTCTGCACAGCTTACAGAAGAGCCGGGTGTCCCACCAGCTGCCTCTCCAGCATCTCTCTGCAGCTCCCTTTTTATTGCTGCCACTGCTAAACTCCTTGGTGTTACCCAGCAAGGATGATCCACGCTCGGGCTGCAGAGAAATGTGTAATATGAATTGGGAACAATATTTGGAGCCCAGGTGCACAGAAGGACACAAAGGAAAATAAGAGTAGATTGCCTGTTGCCACTGTAACTGTAGTAAATCTTGTTTCAAGAGATTGAGAGGATGGATTTAATATAAACTGCAGAAACACGATGTTTAGAGTAGCAAGTCATCATGAAAATTAGAAAATATATTTAGCCCTTACAAGGGCACTGCATTTTGAGTATTATATTTTTAGACTCTCAGTAAGCCAGGCACACACTGTCTTACATCCCCTGACATTTTCATTATTTGAGGCTGGCAGTGGACATAAATATTATTGCAGAATAACAAAGCAAAACCCAGCACTACCAACTCAATTTACCTTTGAGTTTTAATAATTAATATTTATGCATATATGAGGGGAATAATGACACACTGTTTTACTGTAATTGAGCAAGAACTTCCTGAGAGCCAACCCACAAGATCTTTGGCTGGGGACAGCATTTTAGCAGCACTGGAAGCCACCCCAGGGACCACAAAGGGAAACCCTGAAGTGCTTGAGAGCATCCCAAGGGCAAGGAATGGGATCAGGTATCACAGCTTATGGATGGGCACAGCCCAGAGGCTTGGTTAATGGATTTTAATGGATTTTTGCATCTCACAGTGATGGTTTTCCCTGTTATCCATTACTGAAGTAAGCATTCCCTTTAAAGCACTTGAACAGGTCTGGTGTGGGTTGTTGGGTTACACTATGTGGTGATAGTGATAGGCCTTGAAGGCTGGAGAGAGCCTCTTTCCTGGGCCCGGAGGTGACCCTGGGACTGGATCCAGGTCACCGGGGGTGGGCGGAGAGAGGATCGTGGTTTGTGGACAAGGCTGGAGCTGTGAGAGGTGATGATTGCAGTTTGTGACCTTCTAGGGTATTATTTACCTGTTCCCGTAACAGGCAATGTCTGTGCACTGCCCCAGGTGATAGGGGACACTGTGCTGAACATCTTTCCTGTTTCCATGATGTTCTATCCTGTTGTGTGGGGGTATTTAGGGAATTTGGGCTGCGCAATGAACGACTTTGCACCTCCAGCCATGGTGCAGAGTTATTGCCCACGCGTGAACACTGCAGTGGGTGTCCCCTGACCCAGCTGTGCCACAGCAGCAGCTGCAGGAGGAGACACTGGGAGGTGGGCTTGGCCACAGCAAGGTCTCCATACAGGCATTTGAGATCCAAATCCAGTGGATGTTGTTGGGAGACTGTTGGATTCCTTCTGCTTCTCCTCTGACTGCATCACCAGTGATGTCTGACTACAGGAGCAAAAGAGATGTGCAGAATAAAACCCATCTTGCCATTAACTTCTTTAATGTTTAATGCGAGAGGAAGTACACCAACAGGAGCAAATTATAAAAATCACCCATCCCTGACTTTGATGGATGTTCTCCTCACAAACTCACCACACACTGTTTTATGAACTAGATTGTTTGCCTAAGTCATCAGCTTATGATTAATTAGAGAAGCAAAATGAGAACATAATCACTTCTACATATCTTGCTTACTACAAATAAGAAAGTTTTGTACAACAACTTATTAAAAGCTGATTAGATTAAAACAAATTGTACAGTTGGAGCCCTGACAAATGGTTCTTTTGTACTGAAATCCTTGATGGTTAAGTGATGTTAGCAGAGCAGCTAACTGCTAACAGAGGAGGACTGGCTCCATGTCTGCATCCACGTGCTGGGGCAGGAGTTACTCACTATGGGAGTGATCAGGGGACAACAAGGAAATTCAATTTTTGTGTCTATTCGATGCCGACTGCCGATGACATCACTAAAACAATTACTCCTTTGAGAAGTCAGGAAATGTTCTTTCTTGCTGTTTTTTAATAAGTGAGAGAGATGGGATTATTGACATGGAAAAAAATCCTAAATCGTAATTTTTCAGAGCTTTGTGGTGACAGCAATTTTTTAATGTAGACATCCTGTTTACAATACAAATTCCAGGTTTGATGAATAAATGCATACATTTTATTAGAGTGTGTGGAATAAAATGTTAAATCTGAAATCTAGGAATTAAGCTGGAATACATTTGTTCCTCTTTCCCAATGGTTTTGCAGGATGTATTTGAGCCCCAAATGCAGAACAAGTACTGAAGCAACATAATATAACTTGTCAATTTTAAGGAAAAAAATATGGTCATGCTAAGCAAAAGAGATTAAACACTATGAAAAATGAAACTATATTGAAGAGCTGTAGATTTTAAGAAAAATACGCTCCCAAGGTGTCCAAAACTGATTCAATTTAATCTATAACCAGTCCTGAGTAAGAGGGTAAAATTGACACTTGAACATTATATGAATAAAAAGGATCGTTGGGCAATGTCCTGTCTTTATCAAAGTCTTATGAACTACTCAATTTACTTTCAAAACTCAGTGTCTCTATCTCTCTCCTCTCTCTCAAATTGTGAATGATGGGGAAATGAGTAAGAGAAAGGCCCTGTTCTTCATTTGGAGAGGACAGATTGCCTTTCTTGTCAGATCACTGATGGTGGGATGGGCACAGTCTAACGTAAGGAGGGATGTGAATTCCCTTCCACCTCCCAGTGCGTGTAGAAATGAGTCACAGATTCCCAAATTACACCCCAAGAATGCAGTCATCTCTAAAATTAACTTGCCATTGGTATCTGCAGCCTGGATATCTCTACTGTAGCAGAAACCATCTCATTGCAGCAGATCCACCAAATTCAAATGAATTGCAGTCGTGGTAGGACAGAAATAAGATATGGTGGAGGTATTTTAGCTTATTTTTTCTTTTTAATAGGGTCTGAAACACCGTGTAAGCAGTCCTGATAGGATGAAGTGTTAGTGACTAATTTAGAGTGTCCCTAAATTGAACAAATCTTTCACACTGAGTTAAAAATCACTTTGTTTTAAATAAAAGGAATAATTTAACTTAAGTAGACCTTTTGCTGCATACCATGGTGGTGGGTTTCTTAGCAATATCAAGAAATTTGTAAGCTCTTCTGGTGATACTTTACCAAACTCCTCTTTTCCATGAACATGTTTTCAGCAGGAAAAGAAAATACAGTAGTATGTAGCAAGAACTTGAGTAGTTTTATTGCATAGCCTTATTTGCTAGCTTTAGATGCAGAATGATTTCTAAGCATGTAATTAAACTTACAGGCACTGATGGCTTCTTACTTAAATGGCTTAAAATTAAGCATGTACTTTTGTTGATTGATAGACTGGTTAACAACAAGGACCCTGTTTAACCATCCAGCTGGCTGCAGGCTTGGCATGGCACAGAAAATGAAATTACATCTGTAAAGTTGCTGTGGTCAGGGCGTGTTACAACCCAATTCATCATCGGGAAATTATCAATTCAGCTATTGTTTTAAATTTTTTAAAAAATATTATTTATTTTAATAGGGGAGAAAAATACTCAAAGCTTTATTTTTCCATTTTTTTATATATTTATTTCAGCTCTTTATAGTGTCTGCCTGTTATCCATTATAAAGAATCCCAACTTGTTTCATATGAAAGACAGGCTTATTAATGTCTCAGTGCTGCTCGACACATCATTAAAGCTCAGATATAGTCATTACCCCATGCTACAGTGCTTCGGATTATTAGTATTTCCAACACTGTGAGGACACAGGAGATGTGCCACTGATGCATGCATTTCTAAGCCCTGTGATGGATTAAAGAAGTGATGCCTGGATACAAAGCACAGTAACACTGTCCTGGCCTTTTTTGCAGGCTTCTTTCAACATTCAGGGAGGTTTTTTCTGTTGTTCCACCAAGCGTGTGCTAATTAAACCGATGGGAGGACTGAGAGCTAATTGATGACAGGATGGGTTTCCAGAAGTGCTGTGCTAAAGGGAGTAACGTTAGATTTGCTTTTGAAAACTCAAGGTTTTGAGTTCTGACACGTGCAGGTTCAATAGAGCAGAGACTGAATGGGACCTAATCCCCAGAAACTCAGCAGGGAGGCTCTCAGGAGACTGGAAGTGTCACAGTTGCTGCCAAGGAGGTAAAGTTGGCAGAGTCCACGCTACCATGAATTTTGTCCGAAGTAAGAGAGTTTAATGGAAGATTGAACAACTTTTATATGTTAATATGCGAAAGTGTGTTGAATGGCATAAAATGATTGGTCCCTCAGACACCCACCCCTTGGGGTGATTGCTCCAGTTCTGAGACATCCGTTTCTGGATGTTTTTCTGGCTGAAGCCACAACAGTCCTTGAGAAGTAGGTGCAGGTGCAGAGATTTACAAAACTATAACATTGTTTTAAATTCTTCACATGAGAAAGAGAATCTTCACAAAGTCCTGCGAGGGCTAAAGAAATTCCCAGCCTGAGGCCTTTTTAGGAACCCAAAGGAAGTTCATCCCATAGTTTCTGGCAGATGTCCTGCAGAGCAGAGAGGGCAGAACACGTGAAAGGATCTCTTCTTCCCAGGAACATGAGCTCTGCATGATCCACGTGGAGACTGGAGAAGGCAGATCTGACATCTCCTGAGTGCAGTGGGAATTGTGCAGCTCTATGTCCCAGACCAGGAACTCCTCCCTCGCCTCACACAGAAGAGTGCACGATGTCAGACACAGCACACTGACACTCACAAGCAGCCTACAAAGCTGAAGATGTTGGGTTACAATTGATGATGTTGTGTAATAATTTTGTACCACTGCATGGTGCAGTGTGATAGGTACAGATATATGGTATATGCACTTCTGTAATGGGAGTCAGCACAGTGCTGGAAATGGGAGAAATCCCCGTAAAGAGGGATTTTAGCAGCATAATTGATGGTATTCCTCAGTTTAGAACAGATTTTGGTCCCAGGTTGCTTTAAGTAGAGAAAAGTGGTTGCAATGAAGTTTATAACTCTGGTGGAAATTACTTCTAGACTAGATGAGATAACCGAGGGTTGTCCATTGTGTTGGTGTGTCCCTGCCTGGGCCCTGGGTGTCCCTTCTGTCAGTGTGACTAAATCCCCTTTTTGTTTTCAGTTTTGCTCAGGGACTGATGAGTCTTTGATATGACAGAGCAGATTTTTATCACCAGCCAACATGAGAACTTTAGTTCAGTGTTTGGCTCATTGAACTCTTCTTTGGTACTACACAATGGTTTTATAATTATTATCGACTGAATTGTCCTTTTCAATACTTAATCCCCTTGTACTTTGCTGACCAAGGCAGATGCTCTTATCTCTAATATCTGCAAGATACCCCTTGAGTTTTCTGTATTCTTTCCTTGCTGCAGAACAAACTTTGATTATGGAAGTTTCATGTATAAAATGAATGAGAGAGTAACCTTGCTGGAAGAGGGTAGTGTGGAATGGAGAGAGAAGAGAGCCCTGAGACACTGGAACTGGAATTTAGTCAATCCATCTTCTTCACCAGCTTCTTTTCTTGCATTTTCAGTTTAGAAAGTGGCTGAATGTACATTCTCTCTTCTGAGATTTGCATGCTGTCTTTCCCAATAATCCCTCTTTTACTAATGCATTTTAACAATTAAATTAAACTTCATAATTGGCACTTTTTATTCCCCCTGCATAGAGGCTGGCAGGGCTCTATTCTCAGGTGGCTGATTCTGCCTAAGCCCTGTAGTGCTGCAGTTGTGAAGTCTGTGGATTTCTGTTGTTTTCTAGGAGAAAAAAAAAAATCACCCTCCTATATAATGGTAGAATTTTTTTATTATTATTACAAATTATTTTTGCTGCAGCACAATAATTTCTTTTTAATTGAATGTTGCTGTTTTGTCACGGGATTGTGCCATCTTTCCATTGTAGAGGGAAATGGCACCACTTTCCAAGAACCTCTTTGAGAGGAACTGCACCAAACACATTTTGACCAGCACAGAGAGGAAAAGCAGCTCCATAGAACTGGTAGTGGCTGTTTTCTGTGTGAGATGAAAGCAAAGCACACAAAAATGAGGGAGAGGTAAGAACAGTGCCATACTGGGATAAGCCATACACTGGGCCAGGTTGCCATCCTGGTGCAGGGAACACTTTTGTCTCCCTCCTTGAGATGACCCAGCATCCTCAGAGGAGTTGTTCAGCTCTGGCAGTGGATGATGTCTGGAGCTCTGAGGGTCCTTGATTAAGGAGAACGTTCCAAGGAGTGGGTTTGAACTCAGAGATTCTCATTAAGCTTCTTGCTGTTTTACTTCTCCTTCTGCAAAATAAGTTCTTGCCTAATGGCCCATTTACCCAGTGTTTCAGAGAAACCCAGAGTACTTTGGCATCTGGCCCCCATTGACTTTGCACCTTAGTTATGAGATGGGTTAATCCAGATCAGTTCCAGGAGCATTGCAAAAGCAATCATCTCCCCAGGTCAGCTGCTCCTGCTGCTGTCTGTGTTTATGGACTGGTGACAACTTCAGAACTGTTATCTATCATGATTCCTGCAGCTCAGCAGGTAGTAAACATCCTCTTTACTATAGCATATTGAACAAAATTGGTATGCAAGTCTATTAGCAAAGCTTGTAAACACTCGACTAAACTATGTGGCTCAATTAGCAAAGAATAATGGAGCAATAAGTAAAGTGTGTGCAATTTTATCAACTCTTTGCAGCTCAGTGACGTCTACAGCATTATCAGGAAAGCATAAAGAGCAATTGTCAGTATATCTCACTGAATCCTTGCCTATTACCTTTGACTAAATCACAAAGGTACGTCAGAAAATCAGAAAACATTATTAACAGCATCAGCACAAAATGCAGCACAGTCAGGTGCATTTGTTCATTATTTAGCAAACGTGTGTGACTTGGTTAATTAAGAATATTAAAATGTGACATCTGAAGTGTGCTATTAAATTATTGAAACAGCAAGGTTGATCACTAACATACAGTACACAAACAGCTCCTTCATGTATATGTACAAGACAATTTTTAAATTATGTAAATATGAGCGTGTTTGAAATAGTGCTTTATAATCAGCACGTGAAATGGGTGCTGCCAGGAACTTCTCTATTGCATCCAAGCTTGGCTTGGCCTAAGGTTCAGGCAAATATTTGAAGACTAAGATTTTGATTCAGCTGTAGCAAAGCACAGGCAGCTGCCCTCAGCATTTCATTTTCTGCCAGCATTTCCAGTTGCTTTTACACCTAGTTCATTCAACAGCCTCATTTCTTGTTTTTATGCTGTGGATAAAAATGAAAATGAAATGTGCGGGCAAGAGCCTGTGATATATAAACCTATTCCATCTTGTGCTGATGCAGAATTGCTCTTTAAGGACCTGTGTTGCAGTTCTGTGCTGCATTATCAGAAGTCTGATGTTCTCAGCAGACTGTGCCTGTTGGAATGAAGCTTTAGGGGTGTGCCAAGAAAACCAAAAGAGAAAGGAATGTGTCCACCACCACCACAAGTCCTGCAGAACACCGTGCTCCCTGCAGGGTGCTGTACCCAGGTCATCTGAGGGAGGGATTATATTCCCTTTTCCTTCCCACCAACAGTAAATCAGTACCTGACTTTCCCTTTATTAAAGATCTTGATGCCAGCCCAGCTGTGTTTAGATCTGCGATTAATCTCTCTGGAAGCACGGATCAAAAAAAAGAATGAAGGTGGCACCTGTATTTTCTGCATCCCACAAAAAAACAGTTTGGGTTTAGTCTTTGACCTCTTTGAAAATAAAAATCAGGATCTGGTATAATGTAAATGTTAGAGGTGTATAAAAACCTCTCAGGACTATTGGAGACTTTTGCAATATCTGTAGCAGCAAAAGATACATTGATGGTATCAAGAATTTTGACTTTAAGACATTTAAAGATCTCCTTCATTAAAGGATTATTAGCCATGAGGTTACTGGAGACTTTTGCTTCCCTTTAGTTTGTCTCCCCACTTTCCTGCCAGCCTCACCTGGCTCAGGAGCTGGGAGTATTGCTCCCAATAAGAGCAGTAGCATCAGATAATAGTATTAGATGGGTAGGGATCTGTATTTTCTGTCCCATCTCTCATACTCATCCCTCCCAGCCCATTTCCCTCTCCAGGAACAGAGAGCTCACAGGCAGGCTGCCTTTGGGCATTTGCTGTCCAAAGCCTGGCCCAGCAGCAGCCCAACAGCTGATGGCTTCAGTCTGAGTTTCACCTTCCTGATGAAGCCAAATCATCCCTAGTGTGGTATTTCAGGTGGAAATAAAGCAGAGAAACAGAGAGAGCACAATATTCAGACTTCATTCACTCACCGTGCACTTGCAGAGAAGCCATTTCCAGTGGTGCCATCGATAAAGGAAATTAGGAACACTCTTTCTTGTGCCCTAAAGTGAGGTGAATTTAACTCCTACTCGTTCATCAGTTGAACTGTCAGGTAGAAAATTTTACCTATGCTCTATTTACATGCTGCAGTCCCATTTGGTTGAGCTATACGGCACATTCACATGTGAATATTTAAGTTATCCAAGCTTTTGCTCAGCAAAATCAGGGCTGACTATCCCCAGCCAGGGCAGGGATCTGTCACGCTTCATTAGGTGACTGCATTTCTTATGACAAAAAGAACAAGATTCCTTAAGGCCACAATAAACTGGCAGGGAGACCTCTGGAGCACCATGGATCTTCAGCCTGGGGGGGCTTTTTCCATCCTGAAGCCATTAAATGTGGCATTAACTACAGCATATGAATGGGTTCCACAGATTATAGCCATAGGAGGTACTGGGAAGCTGCCCCCTCTCACATTGTTTGCAGAAATGCACTCCTGTTGTGAGGATTTATGTTTTCATTACAGAACAATTCCCATAATAACAGCCATTGAATAGGGATGCTTAATGTGGAGTTCAGGAGGAAAAAAAAAATAGAACCACGCTTCGAGTAATAAGTTTTGATTGAATGAATGGCTACTTTATAAACTTTCATTACAATGATTTCGTCTGAGGGAAATAGCAGCCTGTCAGTTTTTTTTCCAATGGAAAATTTAATCAACAGAAAATGACGCATTAGAAGGATGAAAAGGCTGCTGGCATCATTCTGCTGGAACCTCACAGCTTTTCTCTGCCTTTCTCTGCCTTGAACTGTCACTGAAACTGCGGGAAAAACAAAAACCCTCCAACAACATTTTCAGTGTTAGAGAATCAAGGCATTACTTCATTCTGGCAGGATGAAATAATACAGAAATAATTTCATCCATGCATAGCCCATGTGTGCAGAGAAAAATCCTTCCATGACACATGAATTTTACCGGATTTTTCACAAACTTTATACAGTCAAAACCCATAGAAATTCAGTGGTTCAATGTTCATTGGTCCCAAGTTGCACAGTTCTTAGTATTTGGTTTCCTATTGGATCTGGATTTCTTCTCCTCTGATGCTAACTAGGGTCTCATTCTTATCTCTCCCAATCCAGGTGCCTCTCACCATGCCAGGGGTGATGTCTGGAGCTGATGGTCTGTTAATGGTTGTTATCTTTAGTGTATCTTCTATGCTACCCCAGTCTGTTGAGATATTCAGCTCATAAGGCCTTCATCTGGTGGAAAAAATGCCCTGGAAAGAAACTTAAATTCCCTTCCACCGAGGCAAAGGCGAACATAGGTTGGGCTTGATGATATCAAAGGTCTTTTCCAACCTAGTTCATTCTATGATTCTGTGAAAACTGACTAAAGCAACATTAAAAAAAAAATTAAATTTTGTATGATCTCCAACATAACAGCTTGGGGTTTTGGGATCCTGTCCCCTTTTCCTTGGGTTGCTGCTGGGATTTTTGTGGGAGCTGTGTTGGGAGCTTTCACAGAGCCTGCAGAAGCTCTTGAGAACTTTTTTCACCATCCTCGTGCAAAATGTGATGTTCAGTCACCCCCCAGACATGGAAACTGGCACTCCTGAGTGAATAGCACTGGCCTCCGTGGCTCTTTGCTAAACCCTGCTGGACATGAAGCTGTCCAGGGTGAATTTGGGTTTATGGCCATGCTGAAGTCTCCAGAGCATGTTCCTTTCCTAGCCCAGTGGTGCCTGGCTGTGCTCAGTCTCTGTTTATGCTGTCTCTGTGTAGGACAGAAGTATTTTTACTGGGAAATTCATCAGCACAGTGTCATTTTTAGTAGAATGGTGACTTTGAAATAGTTTTGAAACATCACTATAACTTCACAATCTGCTTGGTTGTTTCACTACAATTTAAAATTTTCCAGCAATAATATATAATGCTAGTCAAGTTCTATTTTCTTTATGCAATATTTTGATCAATAGAGGGTTTTTCTCTTGCTAAGGTATCTGATTGCCAGGTAGGTTTTCGAGGATCACATTTTATCCCTCTGATTCAACAACATTTTTTTTCCTCCTCTCGTCTTTAATCTTTCTTTCCAGTAAGGAAGAAATCACAAAGTTTAACCAGATCCTTTATCTTTCCTCTAGTTTCAGCATAGTGGAAAACAGGGAAACACGTTTTAAAAAAATTAAATTCAAACCAGAGGAAGTCTCTGGTATTCTCTCAACTAAAAGAGACCTTGTAATATACATTGGCAGAACATATGAGTGATATCTATGTACCTGCTGGTTTTTCATCTTTATTTTTCTCTTGGCAATTCTACTACTTTTATTCTGCGTATCTTTTCTGTTTGTATTTCATCACAGGCTCAGTCATCTTTGTTTACACTTTTTTTCCTATGATTTTCTTCTTTTCCCCGTGTTTCTTCTGGTTGAAAACTCTGACTTTGCTCACAGCATTAAAGCATTTTGAAGAAAATCTTCCATATCTGCCCCAATTCTAAATTCTCATAGCAATTTGCTGGTACATTTATCTTTCATTTAAGTCACTAAATGGTTTCTTTTCCCTTCTGTTGCACTGTCATTTTTTCCCAATTATCCATCAGTTTCAGTATTTCTGTGCTTTAGAGATGAACAATAACAACTTCAGGCAGTGTGCTGTACTAAATTATTTATTCTGCTGTCCTTATCAGGAGTCTAGTAGTCTACAAACTCAGAAATGTACAAGACATACAACGAAGGCTTGGAAATTTAGACGCAGAGTGCTTTTGATCTTAGAACTATGGATTTAAACACATGAAAACAAGGGGTCATGCAGATAAATTTACCATTTAAGAAGATTTTTGGACCAAGGTATTGGAGAATCTACAGCTGGTTATCACAGCACCCTCCAAAGAGCATCTCTAGAACTCCACTCTTACAGGCTCCTCGTGGGTTTTGGCCAGATTCAACATGCTTTTTCAAACTACCCTTTATCTAACAGCTTCTCCCATTATTTGAATTACTGATAGCTGGCTTCACCCTGTTTATATTTATCATGGATATGATTAATCTATATTAATATAAATTAGTAAAACGCCACTGCAGCAAAACACAGTGAAGCACATTATAAGTGAAAAGCTAGAGTTTAGGTGGAGAGTTTTACCCTGTCATTGGATGTCACCTAACACGTATTGCAGTGGCTGCCAGCATCAATTCAACACTTCAAATGTGCCTCTGATGAGACCTGTGTCATCTGAGGATAAATACATGAGCATGTCACAGCTTGAATTCTGTTTGGCTGCCTGGAATAGTCTGCAACTCAAAATCTTCCTCGTCTCTGGCAAGAAATCCTCATCAAGCAGACAAACCTGTGCAAATCTGGTCTCTGACGTCAAGAAATCCCAGACTTTGGGTGCCCCTCTCAGCACACAGGGCAACTCCTGTGCTGCTGGAAGCTGCAGCTGCTCAGCTGAAGTAAAATATTGAAGACACTCATTATGTAGTTGCTCACCTGTTGGGTATATGACCCTCTCAATCACTGCCTTTCTTTATCTGCCTCTCTTGTTCAAGCAGCGGGTGAGATCCTGCAGGCTCTCAGCTGGAGCTCACCTCTTCCTGCTCCTGTTGCATATGGATCAGGGAATGATGCTGCAGCTCTGCCTTCAGCTCTGGAATCTACTCACTTGCATGGGAAAATAGCACTGTGCTCCAGCTGTACCATTCTACAAAAAAGTTGGGTTTTATATTGACTCCCACTTTTCGTGGAAATTGCACATAGACCTTAAATAAAATAATATTTGTTATTAAGATTCAAAACTTTTAATCAGGCCGGATACAGAAAAATCCACGGTTTTCCCCTGAATAATTTTGTCTGCTTATAGACCTGAGCAAGAGATACAAACTGATTTCTTCATATGCTTTTGATAAGGCCCTGACTAACCTGACTAAGATCTGACTAACCTTTGTGGGCACCATTCTGGCACTGGTGACATGATGCCCAAAACTGGGCAAGAAAATAAAACTCTGTAGTCAGACAGCTACAGAGCAGGTATTTGTTTATTCAGCCCTGGGGCTGTTTATTCAGTGAGGGGGATCTCTCTGCCACAAAACTCACTCAATCATCTTTAGCCTTCAATTACATTTTAAAAGTCTTTCTATGCAACGTCACAATTACATATTCTTATCATTAGCATACTCATATTTGCATAATGCTGTGTCATGGTTTACAAGAGTTTGTTGCTTCCACACATGCATCAGTTCCTTCTGTGGTGGTCATCAGCCTTTTGGGGGTCTTTTGATGAAGGCTTCTGTAGTCTTGAACTTCTCATGTTTGAACTTTTCACCTCTATTTTCAGCGTGTGCCTGGCGCTTCTTGTTTTTCAGTCTAACTTGTTTTTAGCTAATTTTGCAATTTGCAAGTTCCATTAAAAGTTGTTATCTTGCTCTTGATGGCTCATGTTATCTCACTGTGCTTTGCTATCTCGCTTGCTCTGTTATCTTGCTTGTGTTACCTGCACATCTTGTTACGATGTTACTTGTGGCTAACCTTTTGTTACGCACCACTCGGGCTTCAGAGAGAGTAATGATATGTTCCAGTGGGATATATGCAAGTTCAGTTCAAACCTCTCCAAGCAGGACAGGAACTAAATGCACCACATAGCAGAGGAACTTTTTAACCAGTGGCTACTAAGCCTTTCTTCCATAACTATCTGTTGCATCATCTAAAGAAAAATCCTGTAAGGTCTCTCTTGTTTTTCATTTTTTGAAAAAAACCCCAAATTTCCAGGTTCACATTGCTGACAAAGCATCTCTTTTATTTTCCATCCACCCTTACAGCCTCAGCACAAGCAGTACTTTCCTGATCAATACATTTATTTTCCAGAGCAGTTTTGACATGCAGAACTAGCTGAAACAGAGCTATACTTCAGCACCTTCTAAGACACCCCTGTCAAGTCAGGATTTAGGGAAGATCAGGAAGTCTGTATGAATATTGCCAAATTTAAATTGTGCAGAGAGAAGGAACCACATTTCCATGCGCCAGAGTCAAAGTTTTCACATTAGTAAACTAAAGGCATGTGAAAACAGGGGGATGGTCCCAAGAAACACAAAACACAAAGCTGCATCTCTCTCTATGTCTAGTCAGGCCACAGGGCATCTTTGACAATCCTCACGTAGTTTAACCTTCTGTATATTAGGTGAGAAGTTCTCTGCTGCAATTGCAAGATCCTGTTCTGGCTGTACAGAGTTTCCTTCACAGAGACAGCTCCATTCACCCTGCTCTTCTGAAGTGCTGAAGTATAAATAAAACACCTACAAGGAGAAATAAAAAAGGAAGGAAAGTTGGGATTATATCCCATATCCACTTGCACTATCAGACTTTTCCTGAGGGGTTTCAGACTGGTTTGTTTTTTAGAGTCTCTGCCTGTGCAGTGCTTGATAACAATGTACTTGGGACACCTCTGTCATGCAGGACAAAGCTCTTCCACCAGTAATGGCTCATCTTTCTCAATGGCGTTTCCATCTATGTTTTGAAGCATAGGACTTAAACCCATCCTTCAAACACTTGGATAAAACTTCACTGGTATTTGATGAGTGTATCTTCAGGTGCTGGAAGGATTCTTACTGCAGGGTGGCTTTAGGGTGCTTCCCAAACCTGGAACCAGAGGGCTGCTGCTGCTGGGACTGAGGCAGTAGAAGAAATCAATGCAGCTGAACCCAGTGAACCTCCTCTGTGTGAGCTCCTTCCTAAATCCTCACCCTGCTTGGAAACACCCTCTCCTATGAAGCACTGAGGATGTATAATCTCTTTACAGAATTTGATCAGAAAACAAACTTTGTTTCAGAGTGTCCTTGCTGAGCTGTCAGCGATGCTGTAATTCAGAGTGCCTTGGTGTTCATGTGGACACTGCAGCTGTGACAAAACAGATTTTTCTGTATAGACACAGATGGAGCTGGGAGCCCTTGGAATCCTGAGCACAGAACAGAAAAGCTGAGCCTGTGCTCAGGCAGGTGGGGTGAGGATGGGCAGAGCAAATCATTCCCCTGGGGCATGACTGCTCCTTTTGTGAACTGCTGCTGCGGTGACAGAGCCACAACAGCCTCCAGCAAGCTCAGTCCAGCCTTAGGAGGCAGATTCCTGTGGGTAGGAGTCATCTGTGTCTGTCCCATGTCCTCGTGTGTTTAGTATTAAGGGAAGTGAGAACAAGGTTTACATGATGAAGCTTTGCCAGGGACAAGTCAAGATCAAGTTAAAATTAGAGTTACAAAGTACCTGCTCACCTCTGAACCCCTCCCCTTTCCCATCCTTGGGCCCAGTAACACAACTATACAAATTATCATAATCCATATCAAAATTATTTCCATGGCAAAGAAAATCTCCATGCAGACAAGTCCTGAAATACACACCAGCTTTTGCTGATAGAACCTTCCCTTTAAAGACAAGCCTGTGGAAAGTCTGGTCGGTTTGTTTCAAATTCTGCTTTTTCAAGGAGATTTCTTCCTTCCTGAAAAGCACTGGGTACTTTTTTGGGGGGGGGGTTCCTGGGTGTATCAGCAGCTCCTGAACATAGGACTTTGACAACCTAGGCACTTTCTTGAAATATATACTCTGACTCTTTCTCACCTCCTACATCAATCTCCTTGGTGACAGAGTGACACCAGGCCACTTTGTGCTCTTTGTGCCTTTTCTTCTTCCAAGGGATTTGGAGTTTCCCCCTTTTTTATCCTTTGTGTGCTCATCCCATTCATTGGTCTCTGTTTTTTGTGTTTGATGATTTATTGATAAACAAAACGTGTCCTGTTTCTCTATACAGTCTTGATCTTCAACCAAAACACCACAAAGCTCAGTAAAAACCCAAGCCACCAGGAGTAAACCCAGGAGATAGGAGCAGACAATAAGAATGGAGAAGGGAATATTCTAATAATATTTTTTTTCCTAAACACTACTTCCTTGTGCATTTATATGAGGTTTTCTAGACCCAATGTTGACCATGAGATATAAAGTACTAAATCATTTCTGTTTCAATTACTAATTGCTGGAACTTCCTTTTCTGTTGGCCTGAACATAGACATATTGTCAGGAAAATTAATCCACAAACACCAGAGGTTTATGTCCAAAAAGGAGACAGAGGCGTCCTGTTACTTTATTCGAATAAAGGGAGAGGCAATGGGGCATTTCATGGGGTCTCTCAAATTGTTAGAGGACACAGCCTCCTTTTTATCCTAATTTCCCGGCCACATTTCCCTCTCTCTTTCCCCATTGGCTGAGATACTTGAGAGGTACAAACTTCCCAAATTGCCTAATACAGATCTCCTTCTAATGTTTTCTTTTCTTATGGAATTTATTGTTCTTTCCATGGCTTCTTTCGCCTCTCAGTATCTATCTTTACCTATCAGCAAACCCACAGTTTGTTTGTAAAGACAAATCCCTCTCACTCCTTTCAGTATGAATATTCAAAAAATATATATGCATTTCATTCTCTGCTATTTAATTAATGGATGATCAGGGTCAGAGTCTGTCAGTCAGATTCAAATCTTTGCAAAAAAAAAAAATTTAAAAGATTTTCACAGCAATAGAAATGTTGAAATATCCAAGCTTTCAAATGAGCCCCTCTGTGCAAGCTCTGTAATAAACACACCTTCAACATATTCTGACCTCTTCATTTTTCATTGCAAAGATTAATAATAGGTATCTTAGCAACGATGCTGTATTGTCAGCACATGTTGGGGACTTGGCAGCATTCAAGGTTGATCTGCAATAAGCTTAGATTGAATGCCATTAGCTGGATGCCACTTTGCCTCTGGATTTTATTGCTAAATTTTTATTCCAGAAGGGGGAGAAAATACCATGCTGACACAGTTAATATTTGGACCACAGCAGAAAGGTCTGGATCACTTACATGACTAGTGTGTTGTAAAAGCCCTGTAATAAATTATATTTTAACCATTTGAAAACTGAATCTATTTGGAGTGATTTCTGCATGGAGTAGTCATTAAACTGCATGCAGTTATGAATGCAGTGGTTATGGGTTTGATTCACAAGAAAAAGGGTTCGAATGACAGCTCTGAACCTGGAGAATCAGGTACATTTGGTCATCTGTTGGCTGACTCCTCTGGGAAAGCCAGATCCCCAAGATGATATTAGTGCCTAAAACAGGGATGATGTAAATGCATCCAAAACTTTTAAATGCAAAATCCCTCTTTAGCTACTGCACAAGAAGAGCCATCAAATAAAACCTGTATGTGGCTGTTTGGGCAATGATGGGTTTTGCTGAAAAGGGGCAACAATTAAACTCTGTTTATAGTTTTTAGTCTTGCAAAAATCTGAAATGAGGGATTAATGCAGTCAGCTCATCCTCATGGCTACAGGAGAAAAAACCAATATGAACATTCTTGGTGCATGGTCGTCCCCTTCACAATATTTGATCAAGCCAGCAGTAAACTTCCATTGCCTTTTGAGGGACGAGGGATCTCAGCCCAAATTTGATCAGTTAAGACTGAAAAATGAACAAAACTCTGGAAAGTGATATGGATTGAACCTTTAAGGGTTTCCAGTCCCCAACCTTTAAACCTGCTGTGACCAATCAGACAGGCAGAGCTGTGTAATTCTAGGGCAGTTTGCAGAGTACTAAATAACACAAGACAAAGGGTTGGAAATTTATTCCTGGAATGCTGTAACATTTAACATCTGTCCCTTGGCTAATCCCTGCCCAGCGATAGCATGAGTTCAATAATTTCCTACAGTTTTGGAAAAGCTCATTCATTTTTTACTGCTCCATAGGTTTAGCCATGTCTGTCTCTGCCCCAGCGTTTCCCTTTCCCCAAATGCCTGTTTTTGCAGGTTTTCATGGGACAGTCTGACTCAATACCAGAGTCAGACTTGGATGGGGAGAACAACAAACCCAATCTGGAGCAGGTTTCCAAACTGTGACACATGAAGTAGGTCAAGGGCCCATGACCCTTGAGATAACAAGCGTTAGCTGATTTCCTTAAACTAACTCCTTTTTCTCCTGTAATTTCCATGTTTCCAGTATAGAGAATCAATTACCAGTGGAAAAAATGAGGAATTATGACAATAAAACAACTGAGCAAAAGTCAGATCAATGCCCCATTTAGTGTTCCTTCTACCACACAGTTAATGGCATGATTGAATTTTTCTTTCCCTTGAAAATGTTTATACTCGGTGATATGTCATTTCTTGTGCTTGAGATTAGAGAAAACGCAATTATAAATCCAGATCTGATGCATAATTTTCTAATACAGTCAACTTTTCCCACTGTTCCTATACTACAGCCATCTCTAATTTATTTCTCATTAGGCTCTGGCATCACTAGTTAGGAGTAAAGCATTCAGAAGTAAATCAACAGACCTGAGAAGAATTTTTAATAATTATTCTTTAAAAATACACCAAAAGTTAAATTATTCAGTCATATAGGGTTTTTTTTCTTTAATTTCTCTCTCAGAATTTTTTTAAAATTCAACTGTCCCCTCTTTTTTCTTCACATCCATTAATCTGTACCCTGGGTAGTGTGTCCCAAGTGCATTTATCATAAATAGGTTATCTGAAATCGTTATCACCAAAGAAAATGAAACCAAAGTTTATTCCAGCTACTCATGTTATATTTTGTATTGTATATTCCCTGGAGACCAGATGATGAGCTTTGAAGTCTCTCTCTTGAGAAGAAATAGCTTTTCCTGGTTGGCATTCTATCTTGCTTTGCTGGTTTGGAGTCAGGCACATAACAGCAGTGCTTCTCTCTCTCTGTGGTGTTTGACATATTACAGACAGTGAATAAACTGAACTGGAATTTTGGTACCAGCCAAAGAAAATGCTGGAAACAACAACAACAACAATTAAACCAATAGTATCAATAATATAACAAAAATAAAGATGATACCAATGCAGTGATCTATGGAATCACTGATGGTGACAGAAGAGTATTAAAAAATAGAATAAATAGGCAGTTAACTTTATAACGACACAAACTGTTCTGCATTATTTGTATATTACTTTTCCCAGTGTGTTGTGGAAGCAATAGCAAACTAATAGTGATGCATAATATGAAAATAACCCACTGCCAAATTAACATCTGCTTTCAATTAAACAGGTGTATCAGAAATTCAGCATGTTCATATGCTTAATTACAGACTGTTATTACCAGGAAGTAGAGAGATACTCTAGTAATTAAACATAGTTGAAGATTATTGTACTCTTTCTTTATAAACTTATTTTGCTTGTTTAAAATAAATTGACTGTTCTCAAACTGATCACGTTGAGGAGTACCTTCATAATTTAAACAAAATTTGGGAGTGGAAATAGTTTATCTTTAAGATGCACCTTCTTTATTATTTTGAGGTTTTTGATGAATGATTTTAGGCCATTCATGCTATCAGTGCTTTGCTAGAGGTAACATCAAAAGCTTTCCTCTCAGAAGATGGTGAGTTATCTCCCTTCCCAAACACTGAATATCGAGTGCCAAAAGTTCAGCTCCCGCAAATGGAGACACATGAAACTGGAATTCCCATTAGCAAACGTTGACCTTTTGCTCGTGTGTTTCCCTAGAGGCATTTGACTGAAGAATTCCTACGAGACAGATATTGACCAGGGATTATAGACTAAAATGTCAGAAGTGCCTGAAAAATTTATTGCCAGTCAGTCTTGGTTTTGATGAGCCAACTTGAGATGACCCATGAGTCATCATTGCCCAAAAGAACAAACTGGCAGCGTCTGGGGTAGGATCTGGAAGCTGATACAGGATTTACAGAGAAGCAAAGCCAGGCCAACAAACAAGAAAACAGGTACTGTTACAAGGTAATGTTTACATGTAGAGTTAAAAAAAAAAAAGGAGCAACAACCCCTCCATGTTATTTTCTGGTAGAGATTTGTCCAATATCATCCTAAGTAGCAGAAATCTCCTGGAGAGGAGTTCTGGCCCTGCCCAGCATGTGTGAGAGTCTTCCTTGCTCACTTTTGGACAACCCCCACATGGGGCCAGTCATTGCTCCCTTGGGCTTTCTGAGGAGTGCTCCTTCCTCTGGACACCACACCTATTCCAACACTGAAACAAGCAGTGGGTTAGTCAGCTTTTTCTCTCATGGGAAAAAAAGGTGTGTGGGAGTCTCTTACCCAACTTGGAGAGCCAGATTCAGTCAGAATGTGAAACAAGAAGTAAACATGTGTTGCTGCTTCATGAAATCATGGTGGCTTTTCTTGATGGGCCTGTACTTGGGGAGGAAAAAAACCATTGTTGACATGGTGTTATTTCATATTTTCCTGCTCTGCTGCCACTAGTTTAATTGACCCCCTACTTCACTGCTGCTCACAGACAACCCACTCGTGTCCATTCCTCTGTGGTTTATGCCCCACTCCTCATCTTCAGCTGCATAAATTGGCTGACTGGAAAACTGCTGATACAGACCTGTCATGGTGTTTTCCTCAGCTTTGTAAATTATGTTTTCCAGGTGAAGGACATTGTGTTAATGAACATTCTGTATGTGCCTGCTTCACTTCAGGCTGTGTTGCCTGAGAGATGTAAAAGTCAAAGCGAACTTCAGACAGCTGAACATAAGCAGGGAGAAAGATAAAAACAACAGCTGAGAACCTCTCCAGTATGAATGGAAAAATAATTAGATTTCCCTCACAGACCAGCACCCAAATCTTTTTGTTTATATCTTTCTCACCAAGGAATTAGCACAGAAAATTCTGTCATCAATTTTCAAATTAAATGAGCCTTAATAGCAGCTTCTTCAGCCACTTCTGCTGTGGGGTCATGGGCACGGCTCAGGAGGTTCACAGAATACTGAGCCAGGCACCAGCTGAGCTGAGTAATATAAACTGTACTAAGCTCTTCCTTATCCCTGGACATTAATGTGGGGAGAAGTGGATTAACCTAATTAATTTGTAAACCTCTGTACTTCCTCTAGTTGTTCTCCCTCCTTCCCCCAGTTTTCTGTGACATACCCATGTAGCATCTCTGTGTGTTATTCCAGACTTTACACAGTGGAAGAGAAATAGTTATTTTCTTTCCCTTCCCTCTTACCCAGCATACCAGGCTTAACTCAAGCAGGAGTGAAAACAAAGAGCAAGTGCATGAAACACGACCCATGTTCATGTAAATCTGCAATAGTCACCAAAATAGATTGAAAATGGAATTTTCATCCCATAGGCATAGCCTTTTAACTTAGAAACCATACCAAATGTAAAAGGGTTGAGGGAAGCAGAGTTTAAATTTAATGAGATGTTTTAATTTCGTAGTTACAAATTCTGTTTCACTTCAGTGACTTCATTGTTTCTGTTGGATGGTACAGCACAGCTGAGACAATGGAAATGAAATGCTGTGATAATGCCACTGAAACTGCGGGAAAAACAAAAAACTCTCCAACAACATTTTTAGTGTTAGAGAATCAAGGCGTTACTTTATTCTGGCCAGGATGTTGCTCTGGCCAGGATGTGCAACAGAAATTATTTCATCCACACATAGCCCGGGTTGTGCAGAGAATGATCATCCCATGACACATGGATTTTACTAGACTTTTCACATACTTTATACAGTCAAAACCCATAGAAATCCAGTGGTTCAATGTTCATTGGTCCCAAGTTTTGCAGTTCTTAGTACTTGGTTTCCTGTTGGATATGGATTTCTTCTCCTCTGATGCTAACTAGGGTTTCATCCTTACCTCTCTGTTCCCAGACCAGTTGTCTCCAATCATGCCAGGGGTGATGTCTGGAGCTGATGGTCATTAATGGTCATTAATGGTTGATATCTTTAGTGTATCTTCTGTGCTACCCCAGTCTGTTGAGATGTTCAGGACATCACACCAGGCCTGGTGGAGCAGTCCCCTGAAAAGATACTTCAAGTCCCTTCCCCTGGGGCAAAGGCGAACAAAACTGACTAAAGCTACATAAAAAATTTTAAATTTTGTATCGTTTCCAACAATAACTTTCCACACAGAAGACTGAGTAATCTGATCTGTTGTCATGTGTTCTGATTTTTGTAAATCAGTTTTATTTGGTGGAGCAAAGACCTGTAGGAAAGCTTTCAACCAACTCCTGTGTTCACCCAGAAGAAATAACAGATTGTATTTCAGACAAACCCGCAGCCAGAGTAACCCAGCTGAGTTACTGTACAAACTGCAGAGCTGCTTCAGACTTCCACAAGCACAAGGAAATCCATCCAATAAATCCATTAACAATCTTCTCCTGTATCCTTTCACCACCATGACACAGTGGACATACAAATTACTGGGTTCATGCAGTTTATAATCACCTTTTAAGCACTCAGTTGGCACTTGCAACAGCCGAATTTAGCTGGTTTATTAAAAAGCTAGAAGTAACCATAGGTATTTTGTCTATTATTCTGGCTTCTTAGCACAAAGGCTCTGACTGAAGAGTGCTTCAAACTATTACCAGCTACTCAAAAGGTCTGTGTTCCCTGTCACTGCCCCACAGAGAGCACAGATTATTTAGGTTGGGGGTTGACGTTAGAAGTCACTGGTGAATGAGATTCAAGTCAAGTTGGAAAGTATTAATTTTTAATTTCTTTAAAAAGAACTAATCAAATTGTAAATACATGAAGTAGTATTTGCTGAATTGACTTTTTTCCTCCTATTGATCCTTAGCCAATTTATAAGGTGCTTTGAAGTAGAATAGCTTGAAAAAATGAGTTGTTTTAGGACGTTTGGAAGCATCTCCCATCAAAGAGATGCAGCTTTTGCATCTCTTAGCAGCAGCATTTGGGCTCATTGGGAAACCCAGCTGTTTGTCCAGTATTGTGAGGTAGAGAAGTTCATGAAAACTTTATAGAATGCAGGTGAGTGAGCTCATCCTTGTGTCTTTAGTTCAGCAGAACTGAGTGAACTAAGAACTAAGCAGAACTAAACTCTTCTGATAGACTTTTACAGGGCTTTTATTTCTTCGTACTGACACCACTAACCTACATTTGAAAGAGAAAGGTGTGTTTTAATTTCTATTTTTATTTTCACAGCAAAATGAGTGCTCGTCATACTTCATAGAATGACCAAAAGATTAAACCTGGTCTCACTTTCACAGCTTTTAATTTGGAACAACTTCAAGGGAGCTTGTCCAGACTTGAATATTTTAAGTGGGAGCAGGAAAATTTGACTCAGTACAGGCTTGATTCTGATTTCAGATGTGGTTGCCATCACCACAGCTCTTGATTCAAAACCTTGGGTTAAGTGCATTGGCTGTGTGGCCCCATCCTCTTCAGGTGGAAATTACTGCAGGACCATTTAAATAAACTCTTAATCAGGTGCCATACAAACTCCTGATTAAGGTTTTTAAATAACAAACTTGAAGTTAAAACCAGCAGGGCATAAGAAATTCCCAGAGCGGTGAATACAGAATCATTAATCTGAACCACGTTCAGTTTCTGCTCTGAATATGTTAGTAGAGTGTTTAATTAAACTGGGATCCTATGCAGGAGCCACTGAGCATCCCAATCAGGGGGATGAGTCCACTAAAGGGACACACCCTGAGAGATCTCCCCAGGTTAGGCTGACAGAAAAAGCCTCTCCAGGATGTTTTGTTCTACTGTGCTGACGTACCCCAGTTCTGTTCCCCCGTTTGGCCCCTTGGTTTCCCTGCCCCTTTTCTGACTCAGCTCCAGAACATTCCTCCCTCCCTGTTCTCCCACTGGCCCCTGTCCCTTTGTCCCTCCCTCAGAGTGTCCCTATGGTTCTCTTACCCCAGCCCCGCCTATGGACCACCCCTGTGCCCTCAGACCATTGGTCCCTGGTGCTCTCCACACCCCCATATAAAAACCTGGGCTCCCCATTGCTCGGGGTCTTTGTCCGTGGATCGCTTCACGTGTGGCTGGAATAAATCTACCCTGTGGAACTCTATACAAGGACCCTTCCCATCTCTTTGCCATTGGTTTGTCAAAGAAGCTAGCCAGTGTGTGAGTGTGTGTAATGGCTTTGCCAAGCACCTTCAGAAGGAGACGCTTTTGGGAAGGTCATGGCACTACACCAACAGCCACCCGCCGCGACAGTCCTGTTCTTAGAAAAGTATCTGCTGTGAGCATGATGCCTTGGGTTTTAACTTTTATATGTTTCACATTCTGCATTCCCAGTGTGTAACTCTGCAGTGTCCTGCAGCCTGGGAGCTGCTGCTCTCTCATGCTGAGACACACAGAACAAAGCCTCTCCAGGCTGCTCTCCAAGGACACCCAGCCCGGCCTAGGCCCAAAATGTGTAACCCAGCATCTTGAGAAGGGGGGCAAGCTGAGGGGAAATTCCATCATTAGCTAAAGTTTAATTGGTGAAATTGGGTTGAGATGCAAATGGACCAAAGCTATAAAAGTGTGAAGAACTCGTGACTCGGGGTCCATCTTGGGAGCAGCCTTTGGCCTGCCCAGGGTGTGCCTCTGAAGGCCTTTCAAATAAATATCCACCTTTATTCCCTTCCTCCTGTCCAGTCTCTGTTTCTAGGTTGGCCTCTTCAGGCATCAAGCATACATTCACTTTTTGCTAATCAGAGATGCTATGCAATAGAACTCACAGAAACAAGTTGTCATTTAGTATTTGAATATGGAAAAAAAGAATTTCGTGGAAAAGATTTGCTTTCTCTTAAGTAGCAATCGCTGCAACATGAGACCAGCAAGAACATCGGTATGGAGGTCTGAATGTATACCAAATCTCCCAGAATTGTGTGGACTAGGATAAGGACAGGACTGAGCAGGGCTCCTGCACATCCCTGTGGCTCCTGTTTGCAGTGATGCAAAGCACAATTAGCAGAGATTCAGTGGAGTGAGGTCAATGGAAAAACAGAGTAAACCAAGTCAGAATCAGAACCATGAGGTTTTTTACATTTCCTTTCTATTTACCAGCTGGGTTTGCTGCTGTTCACAACCCATTTCGTGGAAGAAGCCATCACAGCAATGCACAAATTTGATGCTGGGGAGAACCAAAGCAGTGCTTTGTATTTTGGCCAGGATCTTCTACATTTTAAGTGCAGGGTACCCTTAGGTGCAACTCAACCTCAGTTTTATCACTGCTGGGGAAATACTCCCTGGTCCCCCACTCAGGTGGCTGGGGTCAGTTGTTCAGCTGAGGTTATCTCTATAATCACATTGATGAGGAGGAACAGGAGGAACCCAAGTTCTCCTGGCAGACAGAGTGGGTAGGACACAGCATTCAGGTGGCAAAGCTGCTTCTCTTCAGGCTGTAAACAGCTTTCCCTGAGACATCATCTGGAGGAGAGCTGGGATTCTGTGAAGCTCGTTAGCCATCTGAAGAGATAGGGCGTTAATGATCTTTGGTGTTATAAGTATGCATGGAAGGGGGATGAACAGCCTCTAAATTACTGATTGAACTGCTTCTGTGCTGGGCTCTGCAAAGATTTCTCCTACACATCTGCTGCTGCTCTTTTCCAGACCCTTCCATGCATTTCCTTAGTCTGGGGGTGCCTGGTTCCTGTCAATCATTGGGATGAAGGGTGCTAATGATTTTTGACAAGGGTGGCATTTCCCCCTGCACAGAATTGCCCCCAGCGAGCCAAATGTGAGATTTGTGCTGGTCAAAACTGTGTCTTCACCACTGATCTTTCCAGTGTCAAGGGACACAACAGGGACACAGCCAGAGTTGGTCCAGGTGGGCTCAGCATCACCTCCAGAGAATCCCAAGCTCACAGACACAATGATTCTCTGTAGGTTTTGGGATTTATTTTTTTTCTTGAATTGTGACAAAGCCGAGGAGTTCCAAATGGAAAATTCAACTGCTGGGAAGGAGGAAGAAAGGATTCTCCAGGAAGAACTAATAGGTCACTGCAGGAAAGTCCAGCCCTGGAAGTCCAGCAGGACTTAAATCAATGGGCATGGTATCAGCTCTGGGCTAATTGCCCTTTTCCCCGTGTTCAGTAAATGTGCACGCCCCTGAGTTTAAGACTGGATTTAGATTCTGCTCTCTTTAACAAAGCACTTCTCCACTTCTCCATTGAAGTTTCAGTAATTCAAGGCTCCTGCAAAGTGCCTACTGCTACAATTTCAATTTAGTTAAAAAGGGGTGAGCAAGCTCAGCCCATCCCAGGAGATTCCCAACTACACTTTCCAGGACTTAGGGAATTTCTAAATTCCCTCTAAATTCAAAGCTCAAATGTGCAGCTAAAAATTAAGTTCTTTTTATAGGTATTTTTAATATATTCACTAATTTAAGGGAACAAGTTCTTTACAGCAAGTAAACATAGGCTATGTGCAATGAATATTAGAGTGCTCAAAAAAGGAAAACAATATAATATGTTCTCTGTGTGACTGGAGTATCCCCAGTGCTTGTTTTCCAATTAAGTGAAAAACCACAGAAAATCAGGGATTATATAAAAAGAATATATCTGCAGTCACATTCAGGATATTGGTAGAAGCAACTAACAATAAATTTTGTCTCAGAAGAGTGTTGTGAGAATTAACTCATACCTGAAAAAAAAGCTTTTAGTTCTGGGATGGAAGACCTGGACAAATATAAACCATTTCAATATTTTGAACCAGTCTGGCAAAATTTCTTCTGCTCTTTGCTGGAGCTACTTGCACTAGAAGATGGAAATAACAATAAAGATATTAAGGATTTTCTTATATATGAAGGAGGTCACTGCTTGATGGAACTAAGAACTACCTGTATGATTAGATGGGGTTGTTACTGGTTAGCTAAATATTAAAATGGTTCTTGCAATCAGTTAAAACACCATCTTAGGCTTTTTGCAGTACCTGATATGAGACTTTTCACACACAAGTCAGAATTTGACAAAAATTTAGAGATTGGTAGCACTTGTGTTGGTCTCTCAAAGCTGCACACAGAAAAAACAACTGTTTTAAACAAATATGATTTTGAGGCCTAAATGTAGAAATATTAACTTTCAAGGTGGGATATAAACTAACTAATCTTCTGGAGGCTCTGTTGATTTGATTTGACAGTGCAGAATTTTTATCTCATCAGTGAGTGATATTTTGCATATGAAGTTTACAAACACAATATGTTTTTGTCATATAAAATACAGTTAATTTTTCTCACCACCACAAGGGAAATTTTGGAGTAATTTTATCAACGTGTTCTGTAATGAAATGAATTTTGGGGCTCCCAGGCTCAGTAACTTTCTCAGAAGAAGAAATAACACTTCTTAGTCTCACTCTGATGGTTGCTGGCAACTATAAAAGTCTGTAAATACTTTAAACAGGAACATTTTAAAAGGTTAGAAATTAACCACGGTGAAATTTGCTGCTCCTTTCTCTCATTTCAGAAACCTGAAAGAGTAAAAGCAAAGGGAAACAGGTGGAGGGAGTACAGGAGCAAAATCTAGAGAAAATTAATCCAGCTCAGAGCGAGGTGCAGGAGTTTTAACAAAGAATGTGACTAAACCATAATAATTTCTGCAAGGATGGGTGATCCAAGACACTGGCAGCGTGCAGGTATCACATGTGCTGAGTGCCTGATTCACTGCTGGGTATCCCAGTTTTTACTGCATTTATCCCAGCCCATGCCTGGCAGAAGGTCCAAGGCTGAAATCCAGTAACTAGTTTGGAAGAAACCACTGTCATGTAAATGTCAGAGCACGAGATGTGGTGTTTTGGGCCAGAAACAGGCTGGCATTGCAATTCTTGCACATATCCACCTGTCCAAGAGCAACCTGTATGGGTATGAAAAAAGGCCTCACAGATTTCCCTCAGAGACCAGCACCCAAATCTTTTTGTTTATATCTTTCTCACCAAGGAATTAGCACAGAAAATTCTGTCATTAATTTTCAAATTAAATGAGCCTTAATAGCAGCTTCTTCAGGTTCTTCTGCTGTGGGGTCATGGGCACGGCTCAGGAGGTTCACAGAATACTGAGCCAGGCACCAGCTGAGCTGACTAATATAAACTGTACTAAGCTCTTCCTTACCCCTGGACATTAATGTGGGGAGAAGTGGATTAACCTAATTAATTTCTAAACCTCTGTACTTCCTCTAGTTGTTCTCCCTCCTTCCCCCAGTTTTCTGTGACATACCCATGTAACATCTCTGTGTGTTATTCCAGACTTTACACAGTGGAAGAAAAATAGTTATTTTCTTTCCCTTCCCTCTTACCCAGCTGGGAATTTCTTTATCCCTTACAGTACTTCGTGAAGATTCTCTTTCTCATGTGAAGAATTTAAAACAATGTTGTAGTTTTGTAAATCTCTGCACCTGCACCTACTTCTCAAGGACTGTTGTGGCTTCAACCAGAAAAACATCCAGAAACGGATGTCTTAGAACTGGAGCAATCACCCCAAGGGGTGGGTGTCCGAGGGACCAATCATTTTATGCCATTCAACACACTTTCGCGTATTAACATATAAAAGTTGTTCAATCTTCCATTAAACTCTCTTACTTTGGACAAATTCTTGGTAGCGTGGACGCTGTCAACTTTTCCTCCTTGGCAGCAACAGCGACAAATCTGCTTTTCCTCCTGGGAAGGCTGTAGCTCATGGAGAGAGAGCCTTGCAGCCTTCCCCATGGCCTGCAGCTCCCAGGCAGAGCTGGACATGGGGGGATTTTGGTATTTGAGGAAGGGAGGAGGTCCCTGCTCGAGCTGGAGCACGGCCAAAAGGAGGGGAGTAGCTGAGTGTGACAGAAATAATCAGTGTGAGGCAGAACTGGAGGCACAGCCCTGGTGAAGCTGAGGACCAAGAGCTCCAGCACATCCTGCAGCAGAGGAAAACAGCTGTGCAAAATGCTGCCATCCTGTGTGAGGGCAGCTGAGATGCCCTCTGTGGCTGTAGCACCCCGAACGGGTAAAGAACGACACAGTCCAAGTGCCAAAGATGATCAGACGTAAGGAAAAGAAAAATAATGGAAAATTGAACAGCTTTTATATGTTAATACGCAGAAGCATGTTGAATGGCATAAAGTAATTGGTCCCTTGGTCACCCACTCCTCGGGGTGGTTGGCCAAATTCTGAACCATCCATTTCTAGATGTTTTCTAGTTAAAACCATAACAATCCTTGACAAACAACTTGCAGGTGTAGAACTTTACAAAACTGTAACATTGCTTTAAATTCTTTACATGGGAAAGACAGGGCTCTCACAAAATGCTGCAAAGGCTAAAGAAATTCCCTGCTGAAGCTTTTTTCGTATCCATAACCCTCCAGCCTCTGTGGGGAATGAACTGCCCCTGGCTTCAAGCTCTGATCACCCTCTTTGGATGGAGGCCATGGAAAGAACCAATAGTGCCATATGTGTAACAGAAAATTACTGAAATGTCCTCTAAAATAAAGGCTCTGGTAATGTATGAGACATTGCTGTGCTGGGCAGGGGACATTTCTGTGCTGCTGCTGGGCAGGGGGCACTGGGGGGAGGCTGAACCCCTGCAGTCCCATCCTCTGCCTCCACATTTCCTCTGGAAGTTTGGACTTCATTTTGTGCAGCTTTTTACAGCACTGAGAGGTGCTATAAAAGGAAGGTTCCATAAAACAATGCTGCAGAGAGGTTAAAAAATCCTAACACACAGATGGAATGAGGTGAGGCCCAGGTATTTCCATGCCAAAGTTGCATAATCTTAGGCAAATTAATGTTTAATGATTTGACTTATTCAAGATTTGTAAGCTCCACTTTGGGCTTAATCTCTTTGCTCCATTGGCTTTAATTAAACTCATCTGCATCTTATGAGTTTTGGTGAGCTCATTAGAAAGCCAACCAAACAAACAGAACATTGCTCATGTGGATGAATTACCCTGAATTCCCCATTTCTGCATTTTTGCTATTTCATGTGTTCCAATGAACAAACAAATTAGCAGTAAATGTTTGCAGATTATTGCAATGAACGTGTTACTCCTGTCAGGATTGATTGAAGGGAAAAGAGGCTACATTCTGATTTTTATCAACAATATGCCTCTGCACAGAAGTCCTGGTAAGCATGAAATGAGGAATTGAGCACCCTGCTTTCATTGTCAGACTCTGGATCTCAGACAAAAACTCTTTCCAGAGCCTGTGTCTGATAAATTATTGGAACCAGAGTGGCATTTGAGGTGCCTGGATAAAGAGGCAATAAAAATATTTTCTATTTGTTTACACTGAAAAATATCATATACTGAACTGTCAAGTCTGAAAAATTGATGCTTCTGACTTCACAAATATTCAGCAGCCTAATAGAAATGTCAGATGTGTGTGGTTCTGAGAGAGGAAAAGGAGAAAGAAAAGAAACAATCAGCCACATAACAAATGTTCATTTATTTTCATCAGATTTGATACTTCATCATGCAAGTGATAGATCCAAAGACCAAGAAAGTTTATAGAGCTTCTTTTCTTCTTGATTTCAGTGATTTTTGATTAAGCACTATAGAATAGCAGAGTTGAGTTGCAGCTGTTTAACATCACCAGTTCTTGCTGGAAAATTGGTGTCCCGTGGATGAAGATTTGTGCTGTTAAAAGCAAAGAGGCTGGGGCTGCTTCCAGCAAATTCTAACAGGAGGGGCACGGGGCTTTGGGGATCAATTGGAACCATTTTGGTTCTGCAAGATTTCCCCCTGTTCACGTGCAGATTGGAGAGTTGTGTTAAGAGTGGGAGGGGAAGCAATCTTCTACCCTTTCATTATTTTAATTTTTTTTTTTGTAACTTTAGAAAGGAGAAAAGGAAGTCACATAGCAGTGGGAGGGATGAATGGATTTTTCATCTGTTTGGCTGAAATCGCAAAGAGTAGTAACAGTGGAACTTTTGAACTAGAGGGTCCAAATCTGGGAATGTGGAAACTGGGATATTCTGATCACCAAGGATGCAAAGGTGGTCCTTGGTGGGGAGCATCAGCAAACTGGTGGAAATTGGCATTTTTGCTGCCAAGAGCTGCCAGAGCTGGACATTCTGCAATTGTCCCTTGCCTTTATCATGTGCACACAGTGAAAATACAAGAAGATAAAAAGTCTGAAATTGAAGCCCACTGAGATACACAAATAAATATCATTCTCGCTTCTTTCAATTTCTTTGTAAACAGCTTTCAGTCCCTAAATTCTAAGCCAAAGCAGATCAGTTTTATCATGGTCTTTGTTTTCTCTGTAATATCTTAGGACAGATTATCCTTTGGGCAATAGCTGTGTTTTGGTGTAATTATATAATTAGAGCAAATGCAGGTAAATTAGATAAACAGGGCATAACCAGTTATAGGATTTTTGTGGCAAACATGCACGGTGCATATGAAGTACATGGTCTTGAGGTCCAACTAATGGAGCTGTCAGCAGCCATTAAGGGTGATAAAGTTGCAGCTTTCAAGACCTGGCTGTGAGGCACAGGAAGAATTGGATATGCATTAAAAATGCAGCCCCAGGGGGCTGGTTCAGCTGCTGGAGGGACTGGAGCAGTCCCTGCATGTTCTTCTGTCCTGAAGGCACAGAAAGAGATTCGGGTATGAGGAACAGAACAAATTTCAGCTGAGGACACCCTGGACTTCGGAGGCTGTTCATTTTCAAGGTGCCATTTCTGTATCAGCCTGATGTTTAATGGTGGTGTTCAGTGGAAGGTTGGACTTGATGAGCTTGGAGCTCCTTCCAAACCTGAATGATTCTATTATTCTAAATTTCGAAAGGAGCGTGGTATCTGAATATTGAACTAGGTTAAAAGAGTATTTTCTTTTCTGAGGCAAAACTCATGATTTTACCCAGCCCAAGGAAGTTACCCTATGCCTAAGCTGTCCGTGGATATTGGGAAGGCTAGGACAGCAAAACACTGAGACTGCAACTGTGAAGAAGAGTTTTGTCCTTATTCAGTCCTGACTACCACAGTGCCCCATTATGTCAGCATGGAAAAAAGACTTAAAATGTCTTTGAATCCCTGGGTACCAAAAAAAACCCTGTTTCTTTAAATACAGGTTGAGAATTGCATTCTCACAGGCACTCGTGCACATGGTTGTCTATTTTTGTATTTGACCTAAACTTGTTCCTAAATCTTATGGATTGAACAGGAGTTAAGTCAGAGCATACAAGTGGAGAAATTATTGTCTGTATAACTGGTACTCATTTGCTGAAAAAAGAAATTGCTCTTGTAAGAAACAACAGGAAAAGGAAACTGGTCTCAGATGAATGGATATTGCTGTGGCATAATAGTCCCTGATAGTCTGTAACTTTTGTTTGTGCAAGCTAAATGGTGCAATTTTAATTACCATAATGCTCAAATCACTGTAATGGATTACAGGATGTTTGCATTGCTGAAAATCTAATTTATTTTTTTTTTCAATTTTTTAAGTGGAAACTCGTAAGCAGCCATATTGTCATTATCCTGTGGTTCTTTTGAAGAGCCTTGGGAATTGCAGGAGAGAATGAAAGCATAGATTAGATATTGTCGTGCCACAGTCCTGCTATAAATAGCTGAGTGGGGTGGGTTTTGCTTGCAAGCTGGGGCTTCTAAAGGCAGCATTTATGGTATTTCTTTCTCTGAACATGGATGGCTGCAGAGACATGAGGGTACAAGAGAAAAACAAATGTCACTGAGCTGCTTGTGGCTCTCCTGTGCACTGGGTGCCCCTCCCTGCCTCTCCTGTGCAGGTAAAGCACTGTAGTGCCCTTAAAAAATACTATGTACTACCCTTGGAGAGAATGTCCTAAGTTGAAAAATGGGTGCCTTGGACTTTAGGACTATTGAAAGGAAGAAAAGAAAATAGGAAAGTTGATTGAGTCAGGTTATATTGAACTGCCTGGCACTCTGTGGAAGTGGTGCTTTTGGAAAAACAGCAGGGGTACAACAGATAAATAAACCAGCAGCAGAATTGCCAGCAGCTGTCAAATCAAAAGCAGCAGTAAAGCAGAAATATATAGTCAGTATCAGTCTGAATAAGCATTTGTTAAACACACCAAGGACAGACAGACAGTTGTGCAAAGCCATAACGTCAGTGGTGTTTTCAAAAGATAATTGTTCCTGTTGGTACCAGCTGCTAGCTGACACTCTGCTCTGATGACTATGACTATCTTAATCAAATGAGTGAGGAAAAAGAACCATGAAATCTTTTTTAGGAGAAAAAAACCCCGTTACCCCATTAGTTTTGAGTGATGGAGTGATCCTGCCATCCTTTTTTCCCTGAGTCTCCCATAACGGAATCTGCTAGGAAATGACACCATCAAGAGGTGACTGCAGAATTTAGGAAGGTATCAATCTCGTGGGGACCTGACCTGGCTCTGCACTCACCAAGGTGCTGCTGGGAGCCAAAACCATTTTGTTTCCCCACCACAAACGTTTTTCCACAGTCAACAGTGGTGGATTCTCCCAGCTCAGCCTGTGCAGGTTTGGGAATGCTGATCCCAAAGGTGTTGGGTTTTATTAAGATTTTTGAAGATGAGTGTTGCCTTGCAAATCCACACAAACCAAATGCACGGTAGAGGGATGACAACACAACACAGAGGGGTTTAGTACCCACACAAACATGTGTGGGTGATGATTCCATGTGTGGGTAATGGATGGTGTCTGTGACCAGTCCATGTCCATAATTCAGTTTTTGAGTTTTCCAGGTTATTAACTCTGGAAGCTTCTGAGGAACTGGGTGTTCCCTGGGCTGCAGACAAGGACTTGGGAGACAGGTCTGGGCAGCAGTAAAATAATAACTGCTGGAAAACAACTGGGGTTTCAACCACTTCCCCTGCCAGTGAATTCTGAGCTGTATTTTATTAAAATTGAAGTAATTTTAGTTGGATGAACTAATGATACTAGACCATCTTTCTGTGGTTTTCCTATAGTGACTCTCAATTCTGCAGGGCATCTCTTAATGCACATGTTCTAATTTCTGCAATTCCTGTAACTCTGCAGGAGCAGCTCACCTGAAATGCTCACAGAATAATCCTCCCCAGCTCTCAGACAGGCTGCTTTGATAAGTGTGCTCATGAAGAGCTTTTGAAACAGAAGCCAGCAGCTGCACACTGCTGCTGCCTCCACAGCACGGGGAATGTTTCATCAGCTTCTTTTTAATGTGTGACTTTGTTTTCTCATCTGGGATTATGTCTGATAAGGATAATCTAAAACTTCCTCTTGCAGTTGCAGTGAAACCCTAGGCAGATGTGTGCCTCTCTGTATGGGAAAAAAACCCATTCTCCAAAAATGTGCAGCTTCTAAAGCCAACCCAGGTGGAGAGAAGCTGTGGTACCAAATGTGCATCACCAAAGTTCACAGTTCTTGTGGCTTTCTTTCCCTTCCTCTCATCCTTTAGGATTCTGAAGCAGTACACTTCAAGGGTTTGACAAGAAAGAGGCAGATATTCCCTTTTGTGCAAATCTGCTTGATGCTTATGAGCACTGTTCATTCAAAAACCCTATTAAGGTACTCTCCTAGTGTTGTGGCTCTGACAGAGAGAAACAGAATTAGTTCCACATCAGGAAGAAGAAAAAAACCAAGAAAAGCCATCTTGCAAGTTTGTCACTCCAAAGAATATATTAAGTTAATAGTAATTACCATGTCCTGTTAAATAGGGCGTATTGATTCTTATCTGAAGGGGAGAAATGTGTGCAAAAATTCAAATAAGACAGCACAGACACAGGTTTCCCTACCAAAAGTTGTGTGGCCCTTTGGAGTCTGGTCCAGAGCCATTTGTACTTCAGAAATCATTCTCCTGTGCAGTGCAAGGAGTGAAACAACTCCCTGAATCCTTCTGGCAGAAATCTGGTCACCAGGAACACAATAAGGGCTTTTCTGAATCCTAATCTCCCACTTTAGGTGCTGGAATGTTCCTATAATTGTGGAAAATTTGGGGCTCTCTTTTTGGACTAAGTTGATAGTTATATCACCCCAATGAACGACAGGTTCCTTAGAATATGTCCTGGCCAAGATTTACAGAGTTTGGAAACTAAAAGTGTGTGTGTGTGTGTTTGTTTGTTTGTTTGTTTGTTTGTTTGCAAAGGGGCAGTTCCTTGCAGCACAGATCCAGCCACACATCAAAGGCACATTTTATGTGGGTTTGCACAAGAAAGAATGAGTCATTCTTCTGGCCCCAAAAGCCTTCAAGTTTACAAAAAAAGAGACAACAGCAGATGAGTAGCAAGACATGACAGAGGATTTGGTCAGCATCACTCAAAATCACAGACCTCAGAAAATGCCTCTCTTGAAAAACAACGTGTCAGAGTGGAACATCTCCTTTAGCTTTGAAATTAAGACATGCAATAAATAGCATAAAAAGCAAACAGAGACGTCACTTGAATACACAGAGGACTTATTTCATTCTGACAATCAAAATGTTTCTGTCTTATTGCTTTGTCTTGAACTGAAATTTGTCAAAATTGGTATATCCTGCAGAACTTTTCAATTTTGCAGAAAGGTCCTTTGTTTCAGAAAACTAATAGTTGGATTTTTTGTTCTTGTTGCTTTTTTAACTTTGGGGATTTTATCATCCTAAAAAAAGTGGTGGGAGAATACTCTGATCGTGTTGTGAAAAAATGGGTTAAATGTACGAAAATCAGATTATTCTGGATTTCAAATTATAAAGCAGAGTTTGTGGCTTGATTAAGTTTAGTGAGGTTGCTTGCACCATTCTGTTGGTGAATTTTAATGGCTTTTTGTGACTAATGAGCCTTTCCATTAAAGCGTGTGTCATTAGGAAGAGGTGGCTTTCTATGTATTCATAGTTACACATTAAGCAACCTCTTTCCAGTTTAGAATAAAACATGTGTTATCATATTTTGAATATGTGGCAGCTAATGCAACACAGTAGTTGTGCTAGGGAAAACATGGGGCTGAAAAACTTTAAAAGTATAGTGCTTGAAAACCCCAATAAACGACTGTCTTTGCATATATTCCTTACGTATTATAACTGCTGTGACTTTAGACAGCTCTTTCTAAATAATTTTCAAGGTTAAATTTTTTACTACTGCAGCTATGCCTGTCCGAATGCTGAATTATTTAACGATATTTTAAATCAATTATCAAGTGATACGTCAGAGAATATTTTCTGCCAACTCACTGTACCTCTCCAACTGCATGTGAGTAAAAAAATACCATCCAGTATATTTTGTATAATACTTTTAATCAAAAAGAGGTAAGAAAGAAGCAGACATACAGAAAAGAACTGTGAAACAGACTGGCAACAGAGAATTGTGTCTATAGATACAAATGTTGGCACAGATTCAGCCACACTAGCCAGGGCACCAGATATAGATTCCCATCTTTAAGTGTACTTTGCTAAAAACCAGTGAAATTAATTACATTACCCAGTGTTTGTAGGTTGGGATCAAGTGCCCGAGTCTCCAAACATAGCTACTGCTACCAGGAAAGCTGAGTTAGAAATTCCTGAGGGCCACTCCCTAGAAGAGCTTGGTGATTACAGAAAAAACCCAGTGTTTGTAGGTTGGGATCGAGTGCCCGAGTCTCTGCCTACAGTCAGTGATGGCCTTTTTCCAATGCATTGGGAGTTTCCAAATGGTCCTACCTGAGAATTTACTTCACCAATCCCACACCTCTTTTTTAAAAATGAAGGAAAAACCCCAACCCACCAGTCATTTTTTGTCCGAAGTCCAACTAATGTTCTGTTTACGCAGCAAGTGTGAGGTCATGTGTGCGATTCCCGAGGGATGGGAGAAGGATGAGTGCTTGGATCCCTGCAGCACTGGGATTGCTGTGCACACAGCTGGTGTGAACTCAGGGCAGCCTCATTCTTCAGTCCATGAATATTCTTTACCTTAGCAATGAATATGTAAATCTGTAGTGCTGCTCTCTGGTTTGCCATAGAGAGAATCAGACTCTGAACTTTTATTAGTGCTAATCCATCTGCTTTGTTGATAACATGGGCTATGCAAAGTAATAAAGCCTTTTCCCTTTCCCTGTCTTAAAACTCAGATTCAGAGTTCATCCCCATTATTTAGGTTTTACGTGTTTCTTAAAAAACTAAGACTCAAAGGCGGATGAATTTTTGTCATGACAACCTTGAGCCTTGACTTTTCCATAACTCGTACCGTAAGTCGTGGCTTAGGCACCATGACAATGCTGGGGGAGAAAATAATGGCCTCTGGGATTTTGAGCTGCCTGTGGCACATCTCAGGGATGTGTCTTCCCTTTAAACAGCCACAGAGGTGCAGTTTCTTCAAGGATCACACCGTGCAATTACATGGTTTACTTCTTCACATCAGCGACAGACATACTTGGTTTGGTTTTATTGCATCCCCATGGTAGAATGTGGGACATTGATGTGTCTCTGCCCTTGAAGCTCTGATTTCTGCTCTGTTCCTGGCTCCCCGTGGCAGTTCTCACCGGGAACAAGCATCAGGCTTTCCCTGGATTTTTGATACCCAGGTGTTGCAGGTGATGTGGAGCAATCACCAGTTGCCCAGATGACAGGAGACTGGAGCATGCCAGTAAAGGCATTGCCATCCTTTCAGCATCTGTGTTCACCATGTGATTGAATTATTAATTAATTATCCTATTTCCTGTGTCTGTACATCTCCTTTCACTCATTCATTCCCACCTAAATGCTTCTTCCTGCACGTATGTAGTTTTTATTTTAGTAGCACCTCAGAGGCCTAAAATGCAGCAGGCACCCTATTGTTTTAGGGAGAGTTAATTAAGTTTCTCTGCTGTCTCTTTTCCATGTGTTTAATACCTATTAAATGTGCATTATCTGACACATAAGAGTACCTGGCAATGATACAGGACCCCGCTGTGGCAGGTGAGGCTGTTTTCTCCCTGCTTTATAAATTCTGAGTAGATGAGCTGGTTTAGGATGGGGAAGAACAGACTCATTGTGGGTACAAGCATGTGGAGAGGCATGGAAGTTAAACAGAGTAAATCTATGAGAGCCTAGCTGAGAATGCACTTCTCCAGCAGTTAAATTAGAAAAAAATATTATTCTGAGTCACCCTTGGTGCCCTTTCCACCACTGACATAAAGAATACAGTCTAGTGCATCTATTGAATTGGGATTTTTTTTTTTTTTCAGAAGTGACAGCTTAAAATCTGTTTCCATTGCAATGGAGATGATGGCATTTTCCTAGGGTTTGGCTAATATTATGTGATTCCAAACATAACTACTGCTACCAGGAAAGCTGGGTTAGAAATTCCTGAGGGCCACTGCCTAGAAGAGCTTCGTAATTAAAGAAACTGGGGTGAATGAAAAGAAACGAGTATACTGAAAGAAAACTAGCATTTGATGCAGTCAGAGCTCATGAGTGACTGCTGATCACTGCACTGAGAATTTTAGCTCAGACTTCTTCAATCCAGTTATATGATCCTTTTGTAATCTTGCTAAAGTAAATATATTTTTTGAGGACCATGACCTGGTTTTATCAGTGCCCACAACAAATCGTCCCAAATCAGGACCCACATGGGGGCCCAGGGGACTAAATTTTATTTATTTATGTGCATGTGTTTTCTCCTGCAAATGCATTTAAGACAGGCATTAAGTGACATGAGTGAAATAGTGAATGTTTCACTTTCAGAGGCAGTCAGGGAAAATAAATCTATATTTATGAATTTAGTTTTGTTTATCTTTCTAGCTAAGAGAAATGTATTAATTTGTGCACATCTAGGAAGCTGTAAATAAGAATACAGGCAACCTCTAAAGGTCAGGCAGAATATGATCCAAACAACATTTTCTGTCTCATACCTACCTAATTGGAAGGGCAAGCAGATATTCTATGGCTGCTTTTTACACTGTGTGGGTGAAAACACAGTTGGTTTTGGTAAAAATATTACCATCCTAATGATTGCAGTGCAAGCTGGAATCTTCAGGATGTTTATGTCCCCTGCACACATAATAACTTCAGCTCTTCTCAGTCCTTCTGCTTTCACTGGTGGATGGCAGGATGGCAATCCAAATGCCAACCAACATGCCTGCTAATAGACTTTTGCAATTTTCAGTGAATATGATTGTTTGGAAACTAGCTCCTGCTACGAACAGGAATGTCAGTTAAAATTGTGATGGTTCTTCTTGAATCTTTCATAGTATTTCTATCCCTTCCTGGCTCAGTGGTGTGTGCTGACTGACACCTTATAGGTCTTTAATGGCATCCTTTGAAGGCAGACATGGGAATTTCTGGTCTGTGACTATGCAAAAGGAATGAAAATTCCAGGTGCTCAATGACAGGCTATTTTCAGCCATAATATATTAACTTTTTTCACATGTACGTGTCCATGTGGATTTTCTGACTCATGCTGTGTCTCTCCTCTCCCCACTGTGGTGTTTCCTTGCACTCTTGGATTATTTGTTTGGCTGAAGGATGAAGGAGTGGAACGTGGCCATCCTGGGAAAATACAAGGCTGCTTTTGGCTCCTCCTCGTGCACGTGCTGGAAAAATATCAAGGAAGGAGTAAGTGCCTTCCATAGGGCACTTACTCACTTTCACCTGAGAAAGGCCTTGTGAAGATGACTGAGCAGGATGAAATACTGAGAATGCTGAAGGAGAAAGACGCACAAAGGAGCTGCTGAGAGCTGAGTGTCACTGCTGAGGAGACAGAGCTGCAGATCTTCTTTCTTTTAGTTTTTTCCTTTTCTTTGTTTAAGAAAAAAGGTGCAAAGAAAGAAAATTAAAATATTGTTTTGCTGACAATAGTGAGCTGAACCCAAGTTCCTTTACTCATAAACCCAAACAGATCTTTAGGTGTAGTGATGCCATTTTTTTTAACTGGTTTACAGTGCAGCCTGTGGATTGAGTTCCGCATGCACCAGGTCCTCGTGGATCTCCTGGAGTTTGTAGAAACCAGGGACTGACTCAGTCCTTGACGTAATAGTGTATCATTTGGGAACCTTCTCATCAGGAAGGCAAGTGCCAGCTCAGATCTGCAAATTTCTCTCATGTAATTATCAAAGAGAATATCCTAAATAAGTCTCTGCATTCGCTCTTGAATTAAACACAAACAAAACACCTTCGAAACAGTTATCCTTCATGAACAGCATAGAAATCCCAATCTTGTGAGAATCCCTGTCCTCCTGAATGCCTGGCCAGCCATAGAGATGCATTTCAATCTTCCAGCAATCGTATTTTCCATCCTTTTTTCTTATTCTTTCTGAAGATGCTTGTTAATGAACCTTCTTGAGCAGTCACAAAGGAGGATGAAAGGCCAGGGCACTGGGTGGAAAAGCAATGCAGATTGGAAAAGACAGAAAGCTTATTTAATTCTTTCTTTTCCTGATCTCAACTCCCTCAAGTTATCTTTAAAGGATGTTTAAAGCTTACTGTTAAAACTTTCCTACATTTAACTGCAATAATTAGAAGCAGATAAGGAAGCACTCGGAAAAGGGGAAAAATTTCACAACTGATTTCAACCACTGCTGGTCATGTGTTTGGGGGTGGATGGGACCTTGAGCAGAGTTCACAGCTGTCTTTTAACCTTGGTTTTTATTTTTTAATCTGTTTTGCTTGAATTTCATTCGTTAAGAATTAAAGTCTTCATTTTGTGCCCGTTACTTGCCAACCCTCTGAATTCTAAATGGGCACTAATGACTCTCAGCAGCAGCGAGCTGAGCTTTATTTGAGGATGGAGTTTATGATTCTGCCAGTAAAGTGAAAGGTGTGGGTTGAAAGAAGGACCCGGGAGTGTGGGAAGAGTAGAGGGATTGAAACAGTCTTGATCAGGTCCCCAGGAAGTGGCACTGCACTTTGCCTGCTGCTCACCACGTGGATCACCCTCCCAGAGGAATGACCAGGATTGATTGTTCCTAATGAGAACATCAACCCAGGAAGTCTGGTATCATGCCTACATCAATGACTAATTCCCGTCACTTAAAGAGGACATAAAACCCCTCTAATGAATCCACTGATTCCGTAAGGGAAGGGAAGTGCTCATGTGATATTCTAAATACCGAGATCTCAGCTGACATAATTAATATTCATTCTCAGCCACGCTTTTCTCAGGATTGTTAAAGTATCTTCAATGCAGATGAAGACTGTTACAGGTGAATGTCTTCAGCTTTTTTCAGAGTAGATGGAAATCACTGGTCTAATGGCTTCTGGTCAAGCTGAATTTCTGATGTAGTAGTAACTCAAGGGCTCTGTTTATTCCTGTATCATCTTAGACCTGAAGAAACAGGAAAAGACTAAAATATTTCTGGACAATGGTCACTAGAATATAATATACAGCTGGAGTAGGGGTTAGAAACAGGGCCATCTGTGGGCTTTAGGAACAGGGAATAGGGACAGCAGTCACAGCTGTCACGTGTGTCCCTATCATTTACACTGAGGTTGATATCAACAAGAGTGAGTGACTTTATTTCTTCTTTTGGTCATTGCTGCAGCTCTGGGTTGGGACAGGAGAGGACTCTGCAGGTGAGGGTTGGAGGCAGTGAGACTCTGGTGAGGGCTCAGATGGACAGGGGTCACCACTGCTGTCAGCAGGCACTGCTGGTCTGATTTTGACCCTGTGTCCTATAAACTTTCTATTGCATCTCCAAAGAAGGAATGTCCATGGAGTCCCAGAGTGGCTGAGGCTGCATCTGGAGACTGACCTGCCCAGTCCCCGGCTCAGAGCAGCCTCACCTGGAGCAGGTTGCTCAGGACCTTCTCAAATTGGGTTTTCCATTTCTTCAGAACTGGAGACTGCCAAAACTTGCTGGGCAGTGTGTTTTCTGGATGTGTTAAGGTGTTAAACATAAACAAATAAATTAATCCTTGCCGGAATTCCTTGGAAAACAATGAAGTTAAAATTGGCAAGCGTTTCTCTGAAGTGCTTGTTTCTCTTGTTTGCATTTTTTATACAATGCCTTGCTTAACCACACTATTAAAAACATCTTTTCCAAGAGCTGGACACAGTTGCTCAAATTTACAAAAATACAGGGGGATTTGTGTTCAAGAAAATAAATCCTAGGAATCAACAGGCTGCTTGCAGGAGTCCCTGCTAGTGAGAAGGTTTCAGGAGCTGGCACCTCTCCGAGTCCATGGCAGCATGTTGGTTTTATTTGTTCTGCTCAGTCCCGTGTTATTACACAGCAGTGAAACTGCAATTTAAAAACTGTGCACTGCTCTTTTCCCCCAGTGCACTCAGGACAAATCTGCTGGGCTGGCAGCACTCGAGACGAGGCAGTTCTGGAGTTCCAGCAGCCACAGAATCTTGATATTCAATGATTTCCAGCTGCTGTGTCCTCTCTGGCATCAGAGCACTGCCAAGCCTGTGCCTTTGTTGGAACTTGAGCTCACACAGGTTGTTCCCCATGCACAATTTATCCCATAAATCAGCTTTAATGGATAAACACAGCCCTCTAAAAACTGAGTGGGTCCTGCAAAGGCTTCATGATTGCAACACTAAAATCCAAGGGAGTTGTTTTAGTCAGATTATTACTGTTTCAGAAGGGGAATTCTGGATTTTTGGTTTCCTTCCACTGCCCTCCAACTGTTCCCTTACTTGGTCCTCAAAAGGTTACACATGTGGGGCTTTGCTCAGGCTCTTCCTTCTGCTGCTGAGCTGTGGACATTTCCAATGGCAAGAACTGGGGAGGAATTAGAGGGAAGGTGTCATTCATTTTATATGGATGCAGAGATCATAAATAATGGCTCACTAATTCCAAAGGGGACACCAGTGTCAAATGACATCACTTAACAAAGTCAGCCTCCCAAGATGCAGATAAATGTAATCTCCAAACCAGAAGCTCTGTGTTGGGTCCTTATGCCAGTTCTAAAGCTGATGGATTTACAGTGTGGAATACCTCAGCCTGGCATTCCCTCTCCCCACTGTGCTTTAATCCCAACCACACATACCACTGTCTCTTTATGCAATAATTAATAATAAATCTTCAAGTAATCTGGTTACAACATAATCTTCAGGTTGTCACTTCCACTGTATGTGAGACAAAACAAACCAACAGGTGATTTGGAGACTCCTGAAGCAGTGTGAGCTGTATGGGGGTTTTCAGTCACCTCAATATGGAAAGATTTAGCAAGAAATTTGGATTATATGACAGAATGTGTGTCTGGCTGCTTTGGCTGTTACGCTGAAGTAACCTAGGAATAACTTTAATGAAGTAAGTAGACTTCATATACAATCTCCTTGAGGCAGGAGTCTTCTCTCAGAGCTGTGTAGGGCTTGGAAACTTTTAACAGGAGCTTGGAAACTTTTGACAGTAGTCAGCTGTATGTTAGAGAATAGATAATAGATAATAGATAATAGATAATAGATAATAGATAATAGATAATAGATAATAGATAATAGATAATAGATAATAGATAAGCCTTTTCTGGGCCTCTGCAAAGTGGTTCATGGTGACTGCCATGGAGCAGTTGGACACCACACATTGCCCACATATTTATCACAAACCATCAGGTTGGTATTAAATCCAGTGGCTCCATGTGTGGAACTCTCCTGGCACCCCTTCCCCAGTGTCTCACCTGGAGGTTTGGTTTCCATCTGATCCATCAGCCAGGCCGTTCTCCCCCTTGTTCCCCTTCTTTCAAACTCCAAACTGCCCCATTTGCAAAACTGGGGAAGTGTGGCAGGGCCTGTTTGGAAATGCTGCATGCGTGCTTTGGTATCTTATTCACAGGGATTGTCAAATGCCTGCTTGGCTTGGATGGATTTTTTGTGTTTTTGAGAAAGCAAATTCGTGTATTTGGCTGTCTAGAAAGGGAAAACACTCATTTCTTAATGTGTATAAACTGACACAATTAGTGTTACCCACTCTTCCAATCCCTTCCTGGTGCATATGTGTGTCCCAGCACTTACCAATACAGAAGGGAGAAAAAGGGAGAGAAAATGAAGCTGACTTTATCCAGAACACTGATGTAAAACTGCTACCCTGATATGTAAACAGTTTTAATTTAGGGAATTCACTAACTGGAGTGAGGTTAAAGAAGGGATATTTCCAAAGCTTAGAGTGCTGTTTGTATTTGCTGATTAATTCCTAATGAGGGCAGAAGCACTTAAAGGAATACTGTAAAGGTACATTTTCTCTTTTCATTTGGAAACGTAACATCTGAGAAGCATTTATTAGCAAAACACCAGCTCTGTTTGCACATTTCTAGATAGAATGTTAGAGCAACTGAATTTTAACTTTCATGTCTGTAATTTGTTAATACAATTACTGTACAATACAGTTAGGTGCTTTCAAATCTTTCAGTGTTAATTAAAAAGCTAATAACTTGAAAAGCTATAAATACTGAGGTGGAGGGGCTAGTTCTCCAGGAAGATAACCCTTTATTTGTCATTTAGTAGAGATCTCTTGACTAGAAGGCGAGGCTTGGTGCTGCGTGTGGCACTTTGTGACTCCACTCCTCTGTGCTGCCTGGTGCATATTCCCACAAACAGTGCAGGGGTTGATCCCCTAGAACAGATCAGCATAATCAGAGTTAAATGCAAGCAGAAAACAGAACCTACCTCATCTCTTCAGCCCATGAACTTTTCTTCCTTCTCTGCTTTCATCTCCTCTGACCCATCCAGACCCACCTGCCTGTCTATGGACTGACCAATGCTTGGCACAGGGTGAGAAGTTCTTTTCTGGCTGCTAAAGCATCTTCAGCTCCTTTTGTAGCCTGATATGTAGGAACTGTGAGAAACTCTGAAATGCCAACAAGCCCACCATGAGCAGTGGGGTGTGTTTGTCAGAGGATGTGTCTTTGCAGCTCTGAGACTCAGGGCAGCAGTTTTGGGAAATACCCAGAACTGATTGTGGTATTTTTGGTTTGGGGGGTGAAATTTTTCATGTCCCAAATTAAAAAAGGGAAAGGAAAATCAAAAAAGGAGATTCAGGGTTTCTCACTGGAATCTTTGCTTCTGTGAGTCTCCTGAAACAACTCATTAGGGTTCCCAGCAGCATGTCCTTCCCTGGGACTGCCCAGGGGATAAAGCTCCACTAGCACTGCTACATCAGTGTGGATGGGCAGAGCAGCACCCACAGGGCTAATCACAGCTAAAGGGAAAAGCACTCTGTTATCGTGCAGTGCTCAGAGCAGTGTAATTCCTGTCGTGCTGCTGCAAACAGATTGTGGTAGGCTAGAACATGAATCACTCTTTCCTATGCAGTATCTATTCTTTAGTCAGTGGGAATGGAAGGAAGATGTAGTGATCCTGTTCCTAAATTAACTCTATCTGGATGTAGCCTGGTTTTAATACAGTGGCTCGTGACCTTATGCTGGTGAGGGAGAAAAGTGCTTTGCATTAGATATACCGTGGTCTGGCACTGATTGTTTTAAATCCTCTAAAATAAGATACCTCTTTAAACCAAAAATGGACTTGCTCTGCAGTTATGGAAATGAAGCACAAAAAAATGAGGCTGGGCTACCTCACAGAAGTGTTTTAGACTGTAATGAAGTGGTAACTTTATGCCAGATAAACCCAGCCGGCTCCCCACACACAGAGCACAAAGCAGTTGAGGCAGAGTTTTAAAACAATCCAACAAGACAAACGCTGGAGCCGGGGAACAACATCCCCTCTCACCAAAGACAATGCTTAATGGTGCACCTCAGCATTGTCTCAGAACACAGCCATTTACCTCACGGAAATCATTAATTCTGCCCAGCCTTTCTGAGGAATGTGTGATGACGAGATTCCTAAAAGGCACTCAGAGGAAGCCCTGGGTGCTGCAGTTGGTTCAGATGGTTTAACGTTTGTCAGTCCTGAATTGTGTTGGGAGGAGGTGTTGTGAGTGATGGATCCTCTTGCTGTTTCCACACGGAAAAGGCTGCACAGCCGCTCCATGTGCCGTTTATTGCACTGCATTATGGATGAGGTGCTTTTGCCAGCAGATACATAAACACAAAAGGGGAGAGGGAAGAAGAGCACGAGAGGACAAATTCGTGTATTGCCCAATATAGGAATAATTTAGAAAACTTTAAAATGCTCATGTGCAAATATTTTGGAACTGTAGCTCTGAAATGAGTTATTTGCTGCATTCTTAGCAGAGAACACGGTGGCTTTGCCATGAAACCACTCTTCCTTCTGTTGGAATTATCTTATAGCTACTGCACTGCTGTTACAGGACACCTGCAATCCCAACAGCCTGCCCTGAAAACGTGAGGTCACATCCTAAAAAACAGAGCTGTGCTCTTTCATTTCTCATTGCTTTAAGGGGATTTTAGGTGCTAAGCCTGTTTGTAAACCTGCTGTTCAAACTGCTAAGATTGTGTAGGTGTGTAGCAAGTAAGAAATGCCAAATCTATGAAAAGCACCCACAAGGCAGTGATTTCCAAGCACCCACCAAGAATTGATTTCCAATAGGCATTAGGGAACGCTCTGCTTAGGGATTTATTGGTAAATCCCACTGGGCTATGCTGTAGGTAGTCAAATCCCTGTGCTATTCTGTCTGGGAGCAGTCACAGGAGATGCCAGGCCCTTGCATTGCTGGATTCTCCCAGGCTGGCCGTAAATTCCTTTCTGATCAGCACTCAGCTGGTCCAGAGGGGTTCCAGCTGCTCCAGTGGGGCCGGTTTCAGCCAGCACAGCCCCTCGGAGATGGCAAGGGAAGGGTGAGGCTGGTGACAGTCATTGCTCATCCATGGGAGAGCACAGCCCTTCAGTCTGGCACTGCAGCAGGACTGATCAGAATAAATCACCACTTCAAGCCAGGAAGAGTGTCATAATTTGGCTCTTTATCAGTTGTTAGGTAGTGGCTTGGAGCTTGGCATCCATGTAGCTGGGAATCACCACTTGTGTTGACCACAAGACATCGGCATTTTGTCAGGGCAGTTTCTTGGCTTTCAGAGGAGCACCTAACTTGGAAGGGTTCACTCCTATTTCTTTAAATCTCCCAAATGCTGTGCAGAACTGAAGGTCATTACAGTTTTCCTGCATGAGCTGCCATGGAGAGCAACAGGAGAGACAGCACTTTGCAAACCAGAGGTAATACCTGAACATTTTGTCTCTGACTATGCAATCCAATGGCAGAACGTGTGATTTCTCAGGGAGACTGCATGAACACAGGAGCATTGTCAGAGTATAAATTGTTGTTTGTTAGTTCTGGAACGAGCTAACTGATGAGCACTGCCAGAGCACAGGAGCAAGGGACACATTTCATGGAAAGAAAGGGACCTGACAGCCAGCAAAATGTGATACCAAAGCTGCTTCTCCAGATGTACTTCCCTTGTGGGACATAACATATTCTAAATATCTATAATAGTTTTAGAGTCTGGGTTTTTTCAGCATCACCTAATACTTACAGTGTACTACTTCACATGAGACTGTTTTAATATTGAGCACAAATATAGCCCTTTTAAAAAATTAAGTCTTTTGAAGGCTGTGACAGATGCCAAGATGTTTTTTCTATGATTTGCATAAGATGGGTAGAGACATGAACTACCTGTCCTGAGCTCATGGATTTGCTTTGTCAGGATTAAACCTCAAACTCAAAGTATTACTCCTTTCCCATGCATCTTCCCAAAATTTCTAGACCATGCTGTCCCTACTAAGAAAGACGAAAAAAAAGAGAACTCAACAGTCTCTTGGGTGAGCTCTAATTCAGATCCTTGCAGGCTTTTGAGACTATTTATCCTCAAATGTTATGTCCTCAACCTGGCAGAATAAATAAACTTAACTAGCCAAAACCATTTCTAAACTATACCTGGCAGGTTGGATCCCTTCCTTCTGCATGTTGGAATTACTACTAATATACTTACAAAATACCAGTCCAGGGAAGAAGCAGCTTAATTCTAGACAGTGTTAATATTGAATGCAAGAGGATGAGGATTGATAGTCCTTGTAATCTGTTATCTAAACATAGAAGAGCTGCATATGCTGTTCATAAAGCACTGAAATCAATCATCACAGTGGCAGGCAGGTAATTGGCAAGCAAGCTCCTGCTTGTGCACACCAGGAGAGGATAAAAACTTCAACAGGTTTGGTTTTGTTTTTTTAATTATTCCCTGTCTCAGGTTTCAAACTTCAAAATCTAAAGCAAGTCACTTAAAATCTCTGAGTGTGAGCAGTTAGAAAGGCAGCATGGCTTTCAGAACTGCACAAACCTTGTGTTCCTTCCACAGCTTCAGAGAGCTGGGGTTATCCAGCACTGCAGGGAGAAAGGCCTGGAAAGGGGCTCAGTGCTGAGCTGATACCTGGCTGCAGAGAGAGGATTCAGAGTTGTGGATCCTGGTGATAGATAAAAACCACTTGTGTCTGCATGGCCCTATCAGTAGGATCAGATTTTAATTAAGTCCTTTGAAAGGTTAAGATTTAAAACAATTATGTGACTGCACAGCTCCTCAATTTTGACAATCAAGGTCTTGTAAGAGGGATCTTGGAGCATTTAAGCACAGCTCTGTTTGCATGTTCATTCAGATGAGCATAGTCAGAAAGATGCCACAATTAGAGTTTGTTACTAAAAGCTTCTCCATGTATTAAACATTAACAGAATATTTCTAACTATGAAATGAACTAGACCTAACTAAACTTGTAGGAATTATTCACTCTCTGATTTTTCAGATTAGTTACATTAATTTTAAATACTGCTTTCTGCCAGGAAGAGACAGGTAAAAACACGATACTAAAATTGACTGTGCCTCATTAAAACATTGAGAAAAGAATATACTGCTTGCATTTTTTTTTAAATTTTTTTTTTGGCAACTCGTAATTCCTGACTTTCATTGAGATTGCTGGTATTTATCCTCTTTTACAACACCACCAATAATTATTTTGCTTTGTTTTTTATTGCTTCATAATATGAATGGAAGTTGTTTCCATTGCTTAGAGAAGCACAGCTTAGCTCTAAGACGTGTCTGTGGAATTGGCAATGGTCCCACTTCTCTACACAACGTTACACAAGTCCTCTCAGCCCCTCAGATGGGAGAACTTCTCTGTGCTTCCCTAATTCCAGAACAGCAGCTGTTTCCCTTATCAAGGCATGTGGTTTGTTTGGGGGGTTTAGGGTCCGTTTTCCTTTGGGGTTTTTTGTTGCTGTTTGTTTTTTTGGTGGTTTTTTGTTGTTGTTGTTGTTGTTGGTTTGGTGTTTTAGTGTTTTTATATTGTTGGCTTTGGTTTTTGTTGGTTTTTTATTTGTTTGTTTGTTTGTTTTATTTTCACAAATTGTGTTTAGGATCCTGGTCTTGCAAGGAGTGTGTGTGAGGGCAGAGCTGTGCATTCCTTCAGCTCCCCTGAAGTGTGAAATGCAAACTGCTGTTTGCCTCTTCACGTCCCATCCCAGCGCTGCCTTTTGGCAGGAAGGACTGGTTGTATTAATGTTGTGGGTTGCAACCACAGCTTTCTGCAAGTAGAACAAGCTGACAGTTGGCTGGGTGGCAGTGGAAAAGCAACAGAAGATATGTGGGAATTTTATTTCTTTTTTACATCCTGTGATAGTAAAGCATCTTCTTTTAACAGACCATGCGTTACATCTTTGCTGCTGCACGTTGCATTTATTCTCTGATGACTCACGGCATGATGGCAAATCCTGTATTTTCTTCCTTAATATGGTGGTATTTTTAAAAGTGCAAAACAAAATCTCGTGTAAGTTTTCAGATTACGTGAATACGTTACCAGGTTTTAAGCTGTTGCACAGTATGTGTTAGCATTTGTTTCAGAGTTTCTTTGTAGATAAACAAAAGCTTTAAAGGCTCTGGAAAAAGGTTGGCCATCTTCCTTCTCTGGAGACACTGTCCTTTCCTCTCCACTCTCTAATTGCTGTCTATCACCCAAACAGAAAACTCACCCGAGAAAAAATTGTCTTATCCTAGAAATATTTACATGCTGTTCAGCACAGCAGAGTCTTGATTTTAACCTGATGTCTTTAGATGCCACCTTTATGCTGATCAATAAATAACCATCCATAAAAGTACCCATGGACATGAATCTTGATTAAACACAGTATCTGGGTCTGCATCAAAATTTCCTTTTGGCAATTCTTCAGCTGTAATCCAGCATAAACTCTGTGAGATGTTACAGAATAACTCCCTGCTACCACCAGAATGACTCAGCCTGCTCTGTCCAGCTGTGTCTTGCTCCTCCAGAACGCTGCAGGGAAGGTGCAGCACTGGGGCAGTAATTTCATCTTCATTTTCTACTTGGGGTCTGAAACCCAGATGAAATTGGCATCAAAACATCCACTTGGTTTAGATTTAAAATGATGCTTGGTGAGAACTGGGAGGAGCTTTGGTCTCTGCATGAATTTGGGCTGCCATGGGAAGCTGCTCTGGTGTCACCAGGTGATGCTGAGAGCACGTGGGTCCCCGTGGCTCAGATTAGGGCTCAGCCAGAGCCACTCCACATTTGCTAAGGATTTAAGCACCTCCCTAGGGGTGCATGCAGGAACCCTTGTCCTTTATGAAGAGAATTTTACACTTCTGTTTTAAATTACAGGTTAATTGATCACAGTGCTGATTTAACGTCTCATTTTCCCCATCCGCGATAAGAGCCACCCTTCCCTGAACACTTCCCAAGTTAGATTTCTGTTACACTTATTTGGGGCTATTTCAACACTTTTATGGAACTGAGTCATCTTCTCTTCACAAGGATATCACTAATTCAACCCAAGATGAGCAACAGCTTCCACAGCTCGGTGGGTACAGAGCAGTGTTGCTGGAGCACGTGTTGCAGCATATGTGTCCTCCAGGAATATCAGATGGATAAATGTTGCTAAGCTGCCTAAGAGCAAGTGTCAGGCTCCTCAAGCAAGGGCCTGACTGAACTCTGATGCCCATCTGAGATTGCAAAAAGGTGTCCAAACATTAAAGAGAAAAGGCAGCTTGCCACGAGGATTGATCTCATCCCACCCCTCCAGCCCGCTCATGGGGCACGGCCGCTGCTGAGGTGTTCTGACCTCTGGATCTCACAAAAGAATTCAAGCAAGGATCTCTGCTGAGAGAGACAACGTTGCCATGGAAAGCTGAACAGGCTTTGCTCTGCCCTATATCCCTGGCATTCTCTGTTTCTCCAGGCTGATCTGGCTGTGCACACCACAGGGTCTAGCTCCAAAATCTATCAAACAAGGTGCTCCCCAGATTTACAGCAAGATTTACTGCTCCACATCCAGGCTGGTGTTTTCTGATGGGGACCAGGAACTGGATATCTCTATCTCTCTACTCACATATTTTCTCCATGCAAAACTGTTTGGAATTACGTTTAATGCTCATTCAAAGGCATCAGGCCTTAGTCAAGCACAAGGAGTTGAAAGCAACTGTAGTCATGGTGCCTCCATCTCCAGGCAGAAAATGTGAATATTAATTGCTCACCTTCAAGAAATTATTACACACTTAGTGGTTTGGGTCCACAGGAGAGTTGGTAAATAAGGACATCCAAAATTCTTTGTATTTTTAAGTTTTAGTAATCTCAGACTGCCTGCTTCAAGTTAGCAGTCAAAAGGCAAACAGAGATAAATAATTACCTTCTAAAATAAACCTTGTGAACTGGTTTTCTTTGCTTCAATTTTGGGTAAGTTCGCCACTATTTCTGCAAGCATTCTTCTTAGAGCTTTCGTAGCACTTGAATAGTTTTGTAAATAGCACTCCTCATCACTGGAGGTCTGAACCTGCCCACCAAAATGAACCAAAAATCTTATGTAAGCCAAGATGTTAAAAAAATTTCCTGCTGCCAGTACTTGGAAATTCTCTATTCAGAGAACCAGATGACTGAAGAGCATTACAGAAATGGATTAAAAACATTGTTAGCTGTTCCAGTTATCAAAATAATATTAAGTTCTTCCTTGTGGATGAAGAAACACCCACTGCAACTCCATTTTTCTTTTAAGCCAAGCGGGATTTCAAGGCATGCAAAGCCTTTTATAAGAATTCAAAGTTTACATTTGAGGCATGTGAAAACAACATGGTGTTTTCAGCATTTTTGTGTGGTCACCGCAGGACAAAAAGGCTCTCTGGAGCCCCTGTGCTTGTGTCACTGCTATAAATTCTTGTGTCAGTGGCATTACCTTAACACAACGTGACTGATCTAATTAGACACGATGTGTCCCAGCAGCTGCACACCAGTCTGGAGCCTGGGAGAGGCCTTTTCAGGTGATGGCAGCTTTATGTATTCCTTCCCCCCGTGATTAAAAATGCAGCTGCTTTCAGCCTGGAAGCCAAACCCTCTCCACAGTCCCCTGAGGGATGACAGTGCCACAGAGCTGGGTGCAGGCAGTGCTGAGCCCCGTGGGATGTTCACAGCTCCAGCCCACAGCTGTGGGCACAGCTGGGCAGTTTGGGTGCATCCAGCTGTTTACCTGCACAGAGACCCAGCGTGGGATGGGCACATCCGCCTGGCACTGGTGATGGAGCTCCAGGAAAGCTCTTCCAGCACCAGTGTGATTGATAAAGGGGATTGATAAATGGATTGATAAAGCAGGTGGATCTCTACCCTGTCTTTGCCCTCAACCCTCATCTGGTCCCCAAAAGCACATCCATGACCAGCACCGAGGCCACTGGAGTGCAGTGGTGGTGCCCTGCCAGGACACAATGATGTGTGTGAAGCTTGGCAGAAGCTGGGCCTCACATGGTACCTGGATGACCAAATCTTCCACTTTGACCACAACTTTGACTATCAAGGTTTATGGGAGTGAATTGTCTGACCCTGTGAAATGGAAGAAAAGTAGGAGAGTGTGGGAAGATGATCCAAATGATGGGGCTGTCAGAGGAAGGAGTCGCCAGCGTGGAAGATGTCATGAAGCAAATGGAAATGGGTGGCAAGTGTCACATGTCAGGCAAGACCTCTGCCAAAGCTCAGTCCTCCCAGATCCAGGCATCTTCCAGACCATTCTCAAGAAGAGAGAAAACTTTACATGCCAAGTTTTCCCTAATTGATTTGGCTGGGAATGAGCGAGGCACAGACATTCTCCACTGCAGACAGGCAAACCAGGCTGGAGGGGACTGATACCAATAAAAGCTTCTTGGCACTTGAAAGTAGGGGGTTAGACATGTAGGAAAATATTACAGTGTTGTTTCCAGTTATTTTTCACTGTAGATAGTAAAATTGGGCAGTTGTGAGGATCGAACTGCAGGAAAAGGCAACAATTTACAGAAAATGTACCTCGCTTTATCTAGGCAGGTTTCCCCCTTGTGCCTGTAAAATACACACACACACACCTCTATAACTCCCTAGATGGGGCCTGCTCCAGGGTTGTGTCAAACTGCACCAAAATCAAAGTAGTTTTTCCAGGGCAGGAAGCATTTGGAGTGATTTAAAAAGGCGTTGGAGTGCAAAGCACCGTCATCTCTGAGCAAGATACATTTGGGAAATGAGGGTTATTTTGTCATGGCATAAGCAATGGCTTTATTACAGCATCAGCTCGTGTTATTCCCTCTTTCCTTCTCTCTTTCTTTCTTAACTATGTTCTCATGAGACATTAAAGGATGCTGGAACCTGTCTTCAGAAAAATGGTACTAAAGATGATGGCAATTGCCTGGCCGATGGGGAGAGGATGTGCCTGCTTTGCAGAGGGAAGCAGGGGAGTCAGTGCCCTGCATCAGAGGCCTGATGAGAGGAGACTTGCCAGATCAAAGGGTCAGAAAAGCTGCATCCAATAAAAGCACCATCTGATAGTGCTTATCAGTGCATGGCCCAGACTGGGGCATCATTCCTGAGGGGAAATCCTGCAAAAACTGCCTTTTGCAGGGAGGTCAAAGCATCAGGCACATATCTATGATTACTGTTCCTTTTGGAAATTAATTAGCATAAAATACCGAAAGGATAACAAAGAAGTGGATGAAGTTAAACCGTATAAATCATATCTAAGTAACTGATTATAATCATCCTCCATTTCCTCATGCTCCGACTGTTGGTTCCATCCACCAGTTTGTGTCAGCAAATATTTAAATACCTGGTCTGAAGTCTGATGAAAACAACAAAAGGACTTCAGCAGTCTTTGAACCAAACCAGAGATTTGTTTTCAGTGATGAAATTATGAAACAGCAAATATTGTTTAAATGCTGGTCATCTCCTAGTAATCACACACCATGCTTTTCAGCTCCAGTGCACTCTACAAGCATTTATTCATTGGCATCTTATCTGCTTTGTTTTTTTCAGCAGCTTGTGGTGTTCAGAGAAACAATGAGACATAGGTGCTACTTGGCCAGACTGAGATAAAAATATGTTGTTTCCAGAGGGGATTTACCATGAGAAGGATTCCTCCTTTCTGAAAAGAAACTTCTTTGAGGTTCCTTAGGGTTTGTCTGGGATTCTGGTGTATGAAGTGCTGGATGAGGCAGGGCACCACAGGGGCACATGAAAGCAGAAGGTCTCAGTCCCTTGCCTGGGACTATCCAGGCTCCCTTTTCTCTGAGTGTACGAAGTGTTTTCCATGCAAAGCATGAGATGGATTCACTCGTTTGGCTTCCTGTGCTCTGCTCCTTCCTCCAGCTCTGAGCTCCTGCTGTTCTCCTGCTGTGGCCGTATCTGTAACTCGTGGGCACGAGCTGCTTTGGCAGAAAGGGCTGTGGATTAACTGAGCTGGGCACGGTTCTAGAAGCACGGCGTAAATGAGCTGGAACAAAGTCATACCGGGGTGGGATGGTTTGCAGGGAGTAGGAAAATGACTTTTATTCTCTCCCTGTTGATACTCACACGTTCAGGCGGCTGTTTGCAGCTGAGCTCCGAAAGTGACTCTTGAGCACACCCTACTGCTTCCCACAGCACGTGCAAAAGGAATTAACTAAATTAGCTTTCCCCCCAATTTTTGTGTGTAAGTAAAGTGTTGATTAACCTCTTTTCTTTCTCAGATGACCTTAATTTACATATTTTCCTTTGCTTTCTAAACATAAATCCTGTGTATGTAGAGAGTGCAGAACCCCTTCTTCCCTTTACCTGGACTTAGATGACTTCTGCCTGGTTTCCTTGGGTTTGTAGCCACAGAATAAATAGCCCTCTGTATTTTAGGTTTGGAAATGCAGTTTAACCATGTTTACATGTGACCACAGAGCCCAGCTCATAAAGCTGCAGAGATTCAATCAAAATTCCTTCTAATTTTTACTGGCCTTTGGAATGAAACCAGCATCAAAGAATGCTGGGGTGTAGGTTTGCGTGGCTCTGGTGACCATAAATGTTCAATTAAGTAAAGATCCCTAATTAATTATAGTGAGGTCAGCCATTCACTTAGCCTGTTAAACAACTGAAACCGTTTTATGGGATGTGTTTTTGTTTGTAACTGACTGTAGCTGAATGAACAAGAGAAGAAATGGCTGTATAAATAGGACCTGGTTAATCTAATAATTTAATGCCTGATAATTAACCATAAATACTGCTACTCTGCTATGCTTCGAGGACTTAAATCTATTCTCTTTCTACCTGTGTCATTTCCAGGGAAGATTTCATTGCCAGATATTTTACTTAAGAGATTTATACACCCACAGTTCAGATGCCTCTACTCGACTTTAGTGTTTTATAAGGACTGGACACAGACACTCAACGAGTCAGAGCAGTTCCCACTGCAAAGACAGACACAGAAATGTTGGTCTGATTTTCCCGCTGCTGTCTTCCTAGTTCTGACCTGGGAACAGCTTTGACTGTAAAATATACTCATATTTTCCACCCTTCTCTAGTGTTTGCCACCTAATTTTGTCAGAGCAGCGCTGCAGTGCCTCCATAGCTTGATTGAGTCTCTGCTGAGCTCCTGGTTGGGTTTCCTTATCTCTGGCTCCAACTCTTGCACATTCTCAAACTCATGCACTCCTCAAAGGCTTGAATTTCCTCAGCTGAGGAATGCCCAAATGCTCCCTTGAACAGACAGGACAGTTCAACCCATCACAGGTGTGACAGCTGAAAAAATAAAATTAATTCATCCACATTTGAGTTTTGAAGCATTTCATTGCTTTGCCCTCTGCTCTCACACCCATTTGCCTTACCATCTCCCACTCCTATTCAAGCTGCATTTCTGGCTGTGGTACTCCACACCAGACAATCAGCAGCAATATTGTTGCATGTATCTTAGAATCTTTCATTTCAAAATTTCTGCTAGCAGTGCCAGCTCTCATCTCTCACCAAATGCAGGTTTTTTCATTCAATTGTCAGAATTATACCTTAAGTGATTAATCTTTTAGACTTCCCGGAAGCAGAAAAAAACTTGGGAAGCTACAATATAAATGCTTATAAAAAGCATTTAAATGCTGAAAAAAATATTTACAGAAAGTTAATCTCGTGAGTTTTGGCACCAGAAATAGAATATTTAAAAACTTGACTTTGGCAATATGCCAAAATCTGCTTAAACCTTCTTGGTTCAGGCACTTGTGATCAAACCTGTGCAGGGCTCTCCTCAGTACTTTTGGTAACCAGAGACTTTGTTGGCCATTTGAAAGCCTCATTATTTGGCTTTGTTTCTGTCACAGTCCAGTGGATCAATATATTTTCTTGGGGCCCAAAAAAGCCACATCTTGATGTGGTGCAAGGGCTCACCTGGGGCACACAGCAGCTCTGACAGGAGGTGGCCCCAAGCTCTAGGAGGGTCCAAGGGTAGAACTGGCAGTGAAATCAGGGAGGTTCAACCCCACCAGCAGCCCCCAGCTTCCCAAAATGCAGCATCTGGAGTTTCTAGCTCAGTTCTGAGGTTTCAGTCAAAATGGAAGCTGTGAAGAATGGATCAAAATAATCTGTACCCTGTGAAGACAGTCTGAGAGAACAAGACACCTTCTGGTCCTGCCTCTGTGACAGCACTGTGCAATTTCCTCCATTCAGCATCAAGTAGGGCTGAATTTAGCCCTGTATTTTTGGCTTTGCTATTATCTGAGTGTTACAGCTCAGCCTGTTAACATGAGGCTAACTCACAAGGTTTTATTCAGATTTTTCTCTGCTTTCTGCTCAGACAAAGCCCAAGGCAACTGGGATTTTCCAGAGGAGAGAATGACTTGTCTCTAATAATAGCTTTAGTCAGCAACATATGTTTAATGATGCACATCAATATTTGTGCTTTCACAGAGGCTAAGATTTTGCATTTTCAGTATCATCATGTCCATGATCATCCTTTATCTCAGTGCTTTAAAAGTACATGTAAAACACTGGATTTTTGTATCTACATTTCCCAGTGGCTGAAATTCCTCTGAGCTATCAGGCAGCATCACACTGCAAACCATCCCATTTCCTACCTGGTACCAGACTCACATGAATCTTTGAAATATGCACCTCAGCTATGATTTATGAGATATTTGTATAATTTTCCTTTTATTTTTCTACAGAAGCAGGTAATACCTCATAGGGCATGTTGAAAGACTTTATGTTTTTAAGCAATTCACCTGGTTTGCTGCCTCACTCGCTCCCTTAACCCTAGAACGAATATGTGATAAAGAAATATTGTTATTCCTCAGGTTGTTCCTTCAAGTTTTCTCTTGTTTCTACTTTTTTATTGAGTTATTCTTCTTGCGACCCCCTAATCATTTCTTCAGCCAGAGGCTGGAAGGTGGCATTAGGAGAGGTGACTTCAAGGGAAGAGGAAATCTTAGATTTAAGGATCCTGGTTACATGCAAAACTTGCAGTTCTTGGCTAAATAAGCACAGAAATGTTTAAATCTGCATCACAATGTTCTCCAAAGCAAGCACAGTTCTGCCTGCAAAATAGAAAATTCCTGGTGATTCCCTCAGGCATTGGACTGGAGGGGGGAGTTGCCCTCCTCACTGTAATAGTGGGGTTTTACTGAGTGGGTCTGATCAAATCTGCATGGGGTAAGTTTAGCATCTTTTCCAGAGCATTGGTGGGTTTGTTTGCAATAACCCCCATTTGTGTGTGCAGTTCAGGTGTTCTCTACCACAAAATGATAATTGGTCTCCTTCACATTCTGGAGGAAGGAGGTTTGATGAAAATCTACCATATGGCTTTCATTTTTTTTATAGACTTAGGTTTTGCTCGAAGCAATTTATGTTTCCTAAACTCATGGTAAGATGCAAAACATCAGGAACCTCCTGCTTCTCCTGGGCACTGCCTGGTGACAGTACCATGCATCAAAATGCTTGTCCACCTTTTCTATCTGCATCAGCTAGTCACAAAGAAGTATTTGTGTGTTGTGGTGTGGCTACAAATGGGCTCCTACGGCCACTGAGCACAGAGGTTTTCTCTGCATGAACTGTGTTCTTGATATTAAGGAGTGGAGTGGTAGCTGGTGAACAGCTGCTGTGTAATAACCTGTCTGGTTTCCTCTGTGTCTCACCCTGAAATTGATGTTTAAATTCACTCTCATTTGTTAGACTTCACTGGTTTTGTTCATCACCCAAAAGCTGGCTCTGCACAGGTTTTGCTTGCAGCTGAGCGAAAGGGTGCCATGCTGCTCTGGAGCTTCATATATTGTTCACAGCCTAGTTTTCAGATTTTTGCATCATTTCAAGCAGTGTTGAGATTTTGAAATAGAAGTTGAGAGCCCAAATTTTGCTTGGGTACTTAATTCCATCCTCCTGCAGACTGTCCCCATCTTTCACTGCTGTGAGATGTTGCCTCCCTCATTTTTCTCTCAGTGCTTACAACCATGTCCTTTCCTTTTGGTCAGTTCCTGTGGCTGATCCTCCACGTAATCATTCAAAGGGGAGAAGAATCAATACACTGCCCATCTCTTTGAAGGAAAGAAGTCTAAGCAGAACTGTTTCCATCTCTGGTATTTCCTCTGTTAAACTTTCCACATCCCTTTTGTTTTTTCTCCCAGCTATGGGCAGTAGTGCTATTCTTGTGTGACCAATTTGCATAAAGCCATAGCAAAATAGATTTTTTATTTTATTTAAACTGGCTTTTGTTTTATTTTAGTATTTCTGTGTGTAATTTTATAGATGAAAAAACACAATTAGGTACAGGATTCCTGTTTAGAAAAGCATTGTGTGTCAGTGAGTGCTCTGGCTTTACTCTTTTGACTTAGCAGCTTTGTGTAATGGAGGTTGAAACTACCAATAACTGTAAATATAACCCATTTTTATTGGCATAACAGTGACATCTATTGTTTGATATTATATACATCTGTGCCACTCCTAGCAACTGCCTACAGGTATTGAACTATCTCAATTTCGTAAGGTACAAGCATGCAAAGTCAAATTATTGATTCAAAGAATTAGGTAATGGCACGTGTAGTAATGCCATTGGACAGCCATGCAAAATTAAAGCTAATTTGTTTTGTCACAGCCTAATTTACAGATCAGTGTGGGCTGATGCACGGAGAGAGGCGTCTCCTGTTTCAGAGTGTCAGCAGATGTTGTTTTGGTGTCACACCATCCCCCTCCTGGAGACAGCCAGAGGCTGGCAGCACCCACCAGAGGATTCTCCCAGGAAATCTGCCTCTGCCTTGCCCCAGAGTGCAGCTGCCCCACATCTGCCCCACATCTGCCCTGTGCCATCCCCACACTGAACCAGGGGAACCAGGGCATTGCAGGCACGGGCACAGGAGATGAGTGGGGAGGGCAAGCAGTGAACAGAGCCCTGCCCACGGATTTCACTGAGCAGCTGCTGCCAGGCAGAACCACAAACCAGGGCTGGCTCCTGCCCATGCCAGCAAAGCTGAGCCCTTCCAAGGCAGCCCCAGGAGAGTGTGAGGGCTGCACTGTGCCAGGTACCAGCTCCAGGTGTTTTCAGAGCAGCTCTTGCACTGGAAAGAGAATTCCAAAGCATCAGGCTGGGGGAGTTAGGAGAGTTACTTTAGCTCCTCTCTTATTGCCCTCGTTTGATTGTCTGTTATTTCTTGCTTCTTTTAATAGAGAATACAGAATTCAAATAGGAAAGGTTGTAATATAGCAGTAATGAAATACAGGGACTATGGAGTGTGTCAGACTCTGTGGCTGATTAGACTTTCTGATTCGTGGGCTGGCACTCAAGGGAACAGCAACTGTCTCTTTTACTGCCTTGTCTATGAAAACAGCAGAAGGCTACGTATGCTCATTACTATTTTATGTGATTCTGAACATTAGAAGAGGAGCGGAGAGACCAAAGCCATAGAAAGATATTTTTAATAATTTTAATGGAATACTGTGTTTAGTTCATATATAAGCAAACTCTGGGTAAGTGGTAAGTGAAGCAACACAGTTCCCCTTCTTTTTAAGCCATAAGCTGTAATATAAGGGTGTAGAATTGTAAGAAGAATGGGTAAAGGGAACACATTGCCTATAGACCATGCTGTGAAAATAGCACTGAAATATGGGCTAAACATTCAGCTCACACTTAGAGTTCACTGGAGTACATAAATGCTGTCTTCAACAGCCATAGCACATTCCTAAACTGAGGATATAAAGTTGGGCTCTTGTGGAACCCACCAGGCTTTCCATCCTAAAAGTAAATACTGTCTACTTCTCCATGGATCTGTACATAAACAGACTTTTCCAAACCTCCATTCAACTGTAAAGGCTGCAGGATGAAATATTAATATTAAAAATCTTGGATTAAAATCTGCAGCCTTTCATGTATTGTTCTCCACAGTGATGTCAACTTGCTTCTAATTTCCTACACTCCAGCCTCCCTTTTAAGACCCCTCCACAGAGCAGCACCCAGCTGAAAGGTAACAGCAGCTACATTTCTAAGGGCCTGTGTTGAGCTTCTGTGCTTTCCAAAGAGAGAGAAAAATGAATGTGATAGGAACAAGTAACACAGACTTCATAAATAAACAGGTTCTGGAAATCTCACTGTTTCCTCAGTGGAGAGGGAAAAGGAGAGTGTGTAATGAAAGCTCTGAGTCTGTGCAGTGTTGGAGGGGCTGGAGATGCAGACATGCACCAAATCCCAGAGGGACAGATTTTTCTTTTTTTCCACAAAAGCACTGAAAGATGCCTGTTCAAAAAATTGACAGTTCTGTGGGTGAAGAACTAAGAGACCTAGAGGTGGCTACAAGGATCTGTGGAGGGACCAAGGAAAATGGCTCTGCTCTCGCACCCCCAGATGCCCGAGGGAGAGGACTCTGGGTTTGCAGCAGGCACAAAAGAAAAGCTGCAAGGTTTTTGAAAAGACCCAAGGGATGTAGCAGCCTGTGTCATACTGAAATTCAGAGGGCACCATGCTGTTAATTCCCCACACATCCCCTTGAGATTCAAGTCCTCTATATTTGTTTATTGTCTCTGAGCTTGCATCTCTCTAAATGGCAAAAGCTGGGACTGAGTGATAGTGGGTTCTGAAAACTCAGCGTTAGCAACAAGCAGGCAGCCCCCAATCTGAGTGGAGGGCAGTAATTTATTATCCATTAGGTGCTCTGTCAGTCAAAAAGGACTAACAGAGCAATAAAGTCTGAAGTGATCAGTTGAGCTCAGCCCATACAACTAGCTGGCTCTCAGAAAGGTCAGGGTGGTGAGATGGATGGTTTCCTCTTCTCCAGACACTCCATCTTTCTGTCTGATGACACACACAACTCTCTCTCTCAGCAAGTTAGATACCTCCTCTCTCTCTCAGCAAGTCAGGTATCTCCTGTGTGTGAAGCCAATCCCAACCCAACTGCATATTTTACTGTTTCAGAGGAAAGAATACAAAGGTTTTACATTTTGCTGAAACATTTTCAAATGAGGACAGTGGGCCATGTTCTGGTGGTGTTGTAAATGGGCTGCAGTCTCCAGTGCCAAACCCACCTTCCCTGCAAGGCTGATGCTCCCCAGCCATGCAGGGCTCCAGGCCAGCAGCCAGGTGCTGATGCAGGGAAGTTTCAAGGAGACTGTCAGAATTTTTTCTCTGTTGTTCCACTATAATCAGTGTGCCAGGGCCTAGATATGAGTCTTCTTACTTAGGACTCAAGGGGTGCAAGCTTGTTTCTTGTCTTTCACCTGATCCATCAACCTGTGGGCTCCTCCAGAGTGAGGCCTTGATCATCCTTCAGTAAGGATCCTGAAACTTTGGATTCATTAAGCCAGACAGAGAGAGGGATTCAGAGACTCCATCCCTGGGAAAGGGGAAAACTTAGATTTTGGTCCAAAACTGTGTCAAGCGTTTCATCCCCCATTTGTTCCAAGTAAAACAGGAGCATTCCTGGAGGCAGCTAGTAATATGTGTTTTGAAAGGCTCCTCTGAAGCAGGTGCAACGTTCCCAGCCTGCTGCCCTAACACATTAATATTTCCAGCAGATTTCCCTAAACTCCAAGCAGACAGTCTCGCTCCTGGGTGGCCAAGGAAACACATTTCTCAGCCAGACTTGCAGCTCATTGGAGCTCTCTCCAAGCCCTGCACACAGCAGCCTGGAGCACACTCGTGATGGGGAATTAATCCACACTCTGACACTCTCCCTGGTTCCATCCTTCCCTCCTCACTCCTCATTGCACTGACAGTTGTTACCAGTCTCTGCCTCGCAGCTACAGGCAGAAGTGTAACCAAACTTCCAAGCCCCAGGGAGGGAACTGGAAACGGTCCCAGCATCAGATTCCAGCCCAAAATGCAGTCCTGGTATTCCCCATCCTTATTGTCACTGCAATATCATGCCTGTGTTTATTTGTCGTGCTCTAACAAGCTGTGTGTGAACAACCAGCTCGTTTGTTCTCAGAGGACAGATTAGAGCAGCCAGTCTCCTCCTGGAGTAAAGGGAAGTTGAATTATTTATTTCCTTTTCTTCATAAGAAGCTTACAGCACGCTGGATGAAAAGTCAGAAATAATTAAGAAAAATGTTCTGCATTCAAACAGAAGAAACACTCAGAGAGCAGGTCACAGCTGGTCTGAGTGTGGGTTTGGAATGGGAAGGGAATCTCTCCTTGGCGTGGCAGGAACCATCCTGGAAGGATGGAGTGATTCTGTGGATCACTGACATTTTATCTGGAACAATTTCTCCTGCTCACTTTCAGCAGTAAATTTCTGGGTGAGGATTTTCCCAGGTGCTGTGGAAGTGTTTCACCAGACAGGTGACTGCTGTGACAGTGGGAGTTTTAGAGAAGGGGGTACTGAGGCACAGAGAAGGGATGACATTTGGCGGCTTGGAACATGTTAACCCTTTAATTATGCTGTCAGGTGTGGCTGTTTATTTTTAATATTTATTTAATAATGTTTCTGTTATTTTCCACACAGAGAGAAAGTTTGGAAATACTCCTTCTCTTTATAAATGCAACTTCTTCCTTTTTTAAAACATCGATGCCTCCCTCAGAGGAGAAATTCTGCCTTTAGGAGTTTCTATTCATTGGTCCCACACCTCAAGTTGGAATTCTGAGTAAAATACAACATTCCCTGAAAATGGAAGCTAGAGCCGGTTTATAAGGGGTAAACTAACATCCCTTTAAAAAAAAAAAACCAAACAACTATTGCTTCACTAATATTGAGTTGATTTTACATTGCCCAAATACAGGTTAGATGTGTCAGCTTGGGAGTATTACAAATACTGGCAAGTCCTTTAGTTATGATTCTGATAATACATGGAATAGGATTTTCTGAAAGAGATTTAAGGAACAAATAAATTTCAGGGACTACATCATCAGTAATGCCAATTGCTGGAATTTTGTGTGGGAATAGCCCAATATGCCCACTTCAGTTTAAGAGAGAAATACATTACTGTAAAGGAGTTTTGAATGAAAAAGTAGTCTCCTTTTCAACACAAACTGAGTCTGGCCCACCTAATCATACTTTTTACTACATATGGATCTGTGATTACTCATAAAAACGGTTTCTTTAGGTTTAAAGCCAATTGCTGCTCGTGTTTAAGTGAAACAGCTCTCTCACCTGAGGTATGGCAGAAAATACTCCTCGCAACCTATTACCAAGCCCTTAGAGTTTAATTAGTGGCTGTGAGCGCTTGGAGATCATCAGGAAAAGGTAAATATGTGATCATGAGTGCCTTGGCTCACCTGCCCCAGGGGTGGCTGCAGTTAAAAGCCTGAGCTGCTGCAGTGCAGAGGGAAAAGCAGGGCTGGGTTTTAGCACCTCCTGCACACCCCCGTGGATGTCACACAGCAGGGACCTGTAACCAGGGAATTACCCAAAGGTGTTATTCAGTGCCACAGGCAGTCCTACAGAATCCTCAGCAGAGTAAGCACCTACCCTTGGATCTGGATAGTTTTGAGTTTAAAATCCTATTAAAAAATACTCGAAATACGCATATTTTTCTAGAGCTGAGCAGAATCCAGCTGTTCAAAGAAACAGGGATTTTCCAAGCTCCCCAGGGTAGCTGGGTACTCAGCTTCTACTGAAGCTCACCAGAATCTAGCCCTAACTTCCTTGGAGTCCTTTGAAAATCCTGGACCTGGTAAAAACTGATTTACACAGGTTTTCTAGATTCTTAGGAAATAATAAAGCATAGTCTGGATACTTCAAATGGGATCCACTTACAGCTGGGACAGATTCTTCTGTTTTTTTCTCTTTCAGGCAAATCCTTCTGTATGTATCTCAGGCTCCATAATTGATCATTTGTGAACTCCATTAATTACCATTCTGAAATTCACTGAGTGCTTCCCAGGCAGTGCAATATTTTTGACCACCTTCCTGGGTATCCTTTTGCTGGTGGGTTTCACAAGTTCTTTTAAAGTAGGTCAGTGAAACGTCCTCTCTGCTGAGGTTTTTGGTTTTTTTTTTCTTTGAATCAACCTCTCTAGAACAGCCTCGAGCTGCACTGTGAAATCCATCCAGGACATAATGTAGAGCAGTGTATGGGATACAAGATTCATTGACTTAGCTGGGTTTAAAAAACTAATCCTTGTTCCCTAAATCTTTGATGAAACATTATTTTAGCTTGAAATGTTGTGTTGTGTGGCATGTAGTAATTCTTCCTTGGGTATAAAATTTTATTTCTGCTTCAAGCCTGTTTTGGAAATCTTGGCACTTTCAGCTTGCTGCAGTCAACTGCCACAGTATGAAAAGTCCTTTGTGATATTGGAAAAGCAAGGTGCCCCTGTGCTGTGTGATGTGAAAACTCAATTAATTACAGGAAGGAACAATATATGATAATTTCAGAATTAAAACATTATCAGCAGAGGTAAATCCTCTGCTGAATCCAGTATTCAGAGCAGGGGAGTGACCGACAGATTCAGAGGATTGCTCTAACCCCAGGTCGTTGGGAAATCAGGCCACTGCATGGGTTAGAGGAGCCACTGAGAACTGGTGTGACCTCCAGGAGATGGATGCATCAAGCTGCAGGGACACAACGTGCTCTGAAACCACTGTCAAACACCATCCCATCCAGTGGAGACCCTCCCACCCAGGAATGTGGGCAGTTCAACAGCAGGAGAGAGCCTGGATGTTGTCAAGAAGCCATCCTTATTTCATCTGAGCTGCCCCCTAATCTGCTTACAGCAGATCATATTTCCCTTACTTTGAAAGTTAAGTTTAAAAAAAAAATTGTCAGAAGTCTACAAGCTGAATATTTTGGGAACCTTTTAAAGCTAATGCTGTTCTAAATGCAAGGTTGGAGATTTGGAGACCTCTCCTTTCTTGTTTTTGTTTCCCACTTAATTGTTCAGCATCACCTATTTTTGATTTGCAGGCAGATGTCCTAAGCTCCAGTACACGTATTATCCTTATTACCTTTGCACACTCTTGTTTAATTATTTTTAAACATCCTGACCCATTATAGATTAAAAGTCATGAATGAGGTTAATGTATAATTAATGAGAAAGGATGTTCATGGTGACAGCTCAGAATAATGATGAATGAGCTGAACAAGAGATCTGATGAGCTGTCCAAGGTCAAATTGCACATGGGAGTGTTAATGTTGCCTGACACAGCTTTATTTCTTTCTGATTTCCTATTTTAAATGGATTTGTTATTCTTGCAGAGCTGTTAAACCATTTAAAGAGATGGGAAGGTGTCCTCTGACCTCTAAGTAAGGAGTGCTCCTTGCTGGTAGTCCTTTACACCATCTGCCATGAAGTATGAGATCCAAAACCCACTCTTTTCTCTTGAAAATATCCATTAGATTCAGAGAACAGTTGATCAGGGGGAGAGGAGGGAAGAAGGTAAGAAAAAACACCTGAAAAAGGCCTTAATTATTGACTCAAAGAAAAAAAACTCTTGCCCATTTCCATACAGCAAATACTCCATCTACTGAAATAGTTATTTGGTGACAGACAGCAAACAGAATTCTTGACTGATTTTTCTCACAGTTTTTGTCAAAATTTTGGCGTTTCTGATACCATGAGAATCTTGCTGTTTTCCCCAGAGGAATCATTACCAAAATCTGATGTGGAATAGTAGCTGACTGGTGAGAATGGTATAGAAATAGTATGTTGAAAATTGGAATTCATGGAGCTGAGGTGTCCCATGATCCAGGGTCCTGTCCTGCGACCCAAATCCCAAGGCTGCAGAAAAAAACGCTGTAAAAAAAGGTTTTACAGCAGCAGCAATTAAATCTGCCCTTTCTCCTTACTTAGAGGTGGGTTTCTTCCCCAGCAGCTTTCCCTGGAAAAGAAGGAGGATGGATAGATTGTGTGTCAGGATTGCTGGGAAAACCATTTGTGCCTGCTGACTTCAGGGTTTGTTGCTCTGGACCCAGCCTGGTGAGTGCCTTGGAAATGGGCAATTTGTCTCCTTGCCATGTTTTCCACCCAGTCTTAATTTACAGTTGCCTGGAGGAGAAGGAAAGGTTTTCTGTCTCTCCAATCATTTGCTGTGTACGTTGCTGCCACTTAATTTGTTTTCTTTGGTCACTGTTGTCCAAGTTTGTGCTCCTCTCTCAATCATGCATGGATTTAACTGAGTGCACTCCCCGTCGTTCTGCCCTCAGCATTCTGCTCTATCAAAAGGAAATAGCACAAAAATACTGAAGATTTTATTTTATTTTTTTCCTGGCCAGTCGAGATTCTGAAAACACTGAGACGTTTCAAGCCATTCAGGAACATAAACCCAGGGACTTCATGAGCTTCCCTCAGCGTTAAAAACGGAAGAGAAATCCCACAAGCTGTAGCCGTGTATCAAATGTGATAATGATTCTGCTAAATTGCTTAAGAAAAAAAAATTACCACGATGTATGAATGGTGCAAATTTAGAAATCGCTTTTATTTTGTCACATTCGTAAGTTCAGTGTTTGCATAGATGAAGATGTATTTAGCAGAATATTTATCTGCTGGTTATTGCCCATAAATAGGATTAAGGTAAGCTGGAAACAAGCAACCCTTTTATTTCACACTGTGCCACGTGCAAAGTGTGGTAACTCACTCTGCACACACTGTATCACTGCGTGATTTTTTTCTTTTTTTCAGTTAAAGGTTAAAAAGTATCTGAAAATGGGCAAAAGTTGCAAATTACAGCACCACTGTGGCATTCTGCATGCTATGTAAAGAGAGGAACCTGCTCAAGTTAATCAGAGCATGTGGGACCTGCCTCAGGCTGGGACTTTCTCAAAGACTGGGTCCCCCCAAGGCGGGCCAGGGGACCCAGGGTCCTTGTGAGAGGAGGCATCACACAGACAACTCAGATTTGTAGTTCAGGAACCTCCTTTGGCAGATAAACACGTGTGCCTTCACTTCCCTGGGTGCCACCACAGCAAACCCCCGCAGTGCTCCATGCTCACACATCCAAGGGCAGATCCGGAGTTCAGCTGTTTCTCTCGGAAGCCAGAGGGCCCCTGTGCTGCCTGGCAGAATAAAGGGCTTCCACAGGCAGGTGGAAACTTCCCTGTCTCCTGCAGCTCCACTGGCTCTGCTGGGAATCCAGGAAATTTCCCTTTCTTTTGTGCCTCAGTGGAGGGCAGAGCATTGATCCCGCCCAGCTCTGCAGCTGTGAGGAGGCAAGGGCAGGGAGGAAATGAGTTTACTCTGCTTTCCACAGCACTTTCTGTCACTCTAAAACTGCATAGATACTAAATTTTCCCTGAAATAAAACACAACCATGTCACATATCTGACATCAGGGACTAAGTGTCCAAAATATATTTCTTATTTTCTCCTGCTAGATTTTCCCTTCTGCTTCCTATATTTTTCTTTCAGCTGCTAGGCTTGAGATTGACTCAGTGTCCAGGTTAGATAAACCTCACATGTTCTTCTTTGAAGGTGTAATTCTTTATTCATGTTTATTGTTTTCTCGCGGTACTGTCTCCACTACCTTTTTTCCCCCTTTTTTTTGCCAGGAAGCCTGCTGAAGCAAAATCTTAAGGAAGGCAAGATAAGCAATACCCTTTCTAAGAAAAAATATCCTTGAATTCTGGCAAATTTTGAAATGTGACTTTAAAGAGCAAATATTCTTCTTATTTTTAAACAGAAACTTTCCCACCCATTCGGGAAAGGGCACTTCCTCTGACATGGTTTATTGTCATTTCTCAATGTCCTTCAGTAATGACTGATCCAACAGCACCCTCCAGGCATCAGATTTTATCTTGATTGGGATGAATTGCCACCGAACACTTTTTTTTAGGAGGAAATAAGAGCCCACCTGTCCCACAGGTACAACACCACCTGGCATCGTGGAAGTCGTGATTGCAAGAACCAATCCCTGTGAGCAGTAACACAAGCATCTGAATGGACAAAAAAGCTGAGTTTTGGGTCTCAGTGGGGTTGGTTTTGTTTTCCTCGTTTTGTTTTTTGAAGGGAGTAGAATCAGGGGAGCTGCATTGGAAACCACAATAAGCCATGTCCCCACTTGGAGAGGGTGGCAGCATTTTGGTGTGGGCCATGTGGTGTGTGTTGGTTGCTAACTCATTAATTCTGAGCAGAGCTTTAAAAGCCTAAAAGGCTGACCTGTGCCCATCCTTCTCTTCTGTGTTGCCTCGTGGTAGAAAATGTTGATTTTCACCATTCTTTTTAGCAAGTGAATCTTTCCTGTACTTTTTGTATTAGAATTAAAAAATCCCCATGTCACCAGACCCTGGGTCACCTCTCAGTTAAGCCACAGGACCACTGCAGGAGCTCTTTGCTGAGAAGGGCTCAGTTCATCCCCTCCCATCATTGCCTCTGCACTTGGTATCCCACAGCCTCTCCCCCTCCATGCAGTGACAGCCTTGAATAATTTTTTTCCTATCCATCTGAGCAAGTCTGAGGTGGATAAATACTGGTGTTTCTGATTCAGGGGCTGGAAGTTGTCACTGTCTCTCCCAGCTCAGTACCTGGTGTGTTAATCCAAGAAGTAATTAGCAGGATGGAGTGTGATGCTAATGAAGCGAGCCCTGTGCTGGGGTTTGGAACCACGCAGGAGGGAGGGAACATGATTCTGGCATGTTTTCCTTCTCAGCACATGTGCCAGATCCTGGGCTCTGCCTTGTCACTAAAAGCTTGGCTTCTAAGTAACACTTTAGGGTATTTTTGTCATTGATGCTGTGAATATTTGCAGCAGCCAAAATAATTTGGAGAAGCCTGTGTTGGTTAGTTACCATGGTCACCTCACGTGCAGTGGCTTTGGGAAGCCTTTGGTCAGGTGTAAGGAAGGTTTTACTTTGCCTTTTGCTGGTAAATGCAGATGGCAAACTCATGCTGTTTCAAGTAGTATTTGTAGTTTTGCAAATAAAATTCCCTTAATCCAGACCGAATGTTGGGATTTCAAGGAGTTATAACAGAGATACAGACAAAGCTGGAGTTGCCTGTCAGTGAAATGGCTTCATGTTACAAAACAGGACTGAATGTGTTATCTTTCCTCTGATACTCAGTTTTGAGATAAAAGGCTTAATGCCCAAATTAGACAAGTCAAGTAGTCTGTTTATGTTTGTCATCCTCAGCACTGAGTCACAGAAGCTGTAGAACATGAGCACACATATTTTTGCATTACAATTTATTAAAAACATGATTTTTTTTTTTTT
>VWZT01002079.1:153291-227769 GCA_013397055.1 Pachycephala philippinensis
ACTTCTTTTTTTTTTTTTTTTTTTTTTTTGGCAAGAGAAAAACTAGAACCCACTTGTCCAGCAACAGAATCAGCCAACCTTAAGGAGTGGGAGGCAGCTGGAAATGACATTGAAATATCCTGTAGGATGCTGGGAAGGATAGAAAAGGGGAAATAAATCCATATTGCTTGCTAGGGTGGCGGGAATGTTCTCAGTGTCACGTCCTGCCAGAAAGGTAGAAAAAGGGAAATAAATCTAAATTCCTGGTTGGGGTGGTGGGAAGTTTCTCAGTCTCTCGTCCTGCCTTTAACAATGTTTGGTGCATTCAGAGGAGGGACAGACCTTGCTGCCTCCCAGTCAGCTTTGAGCAGTTGGTGCCTCTGGCCCTCAGCCTTCCCTGGCTCTGAGCAGCAGCATTTGGGCTCACAGCTGCCACAGGGACACCAAAGCTTTGGTGGCAGGGCACGAGCACCCAGCTGTGTCACTTATGTGGCCCCTACATAGCCCAAGGGAGCTCATCCTTTACTCTCCAGCTCCCAATTTAATGATGAGCTTTTGAGGTTCATCCTGGATTTTTTGACTGCTAAAAGAAACATTTCCCAAATCATCCTCCTCATGGTAAGTTCTTTTTCCATATCTAGTGAACATTCCTGCACAGTTTGTTTCACAAAAAAAGAAAATATATTTGAAAAGTTCCACTATTCAGCATGCAAGAAAAACAAATTTTAGCTTGTAAAGCAGAGAAGTCATTTTTGGGCCAGCTGTACTTGGCAGTCTCTGTTCAAGTTGGGGGATGCTGAGCTTGTGGGTAGAGTTTGGCAGAGTGAGGCAGCAAAGCTTGTCTGTAACACCCTCATTATCGCCCCTGTTCTGTTCTCTCACTAATTTCAGCTATTAAACAAATAAATGAGTGATTATGCCAGATGAGTTTTTTTGTATAAGAGCATCTTCTCCTAGCAGCGCCATCTTTTAGTGGTAATTATGCAGTCATACAGCTGTTGCTCGCAGGCAGGTTTGAAATAATATTTTTATAAGCTGTATAAATCACACCATAAAAATAAACGAAGAGAGAAGAGTCTAGTCTGAAGACAACAGAGAAAAAAAAAGCTGGGGATCTGGATTATGGAATACCTGGAGAGAATACAGTCAGTGCTGACTATAACTGGGCTGTGTAGTCCCATGATTCCAAAATAGAATCATAGATTGGATTGGAAGGGACCTTAAAGTTCATCTGCTTCCAACCCCCTGCCATGGGCAGGGACACCTTCCACTATCCCAGGTTGCTCCAAGCGCTGTCCAACCTGGCCTTGGACACTTCCATGGATCCAGGGGCAGTCACAGCTTCTCTGGGCACCCTGTGCCAGGGCCTCACCACCCTCACAATGAAGATTTTCCTCTGTAAATCTAATCTGAGTCTCCCCTCTTTCAATTTGAAGCCATTTCCTCTTGTTCTGTCACTACAGCTCCTGATGAAGAGTCCCTCTCCAGTTCCCTGCAGCCCCTTCAGACACTGGAAGGTGTTCTGAGGTCTCCACACAACCTCCTCTTTTTCAGGCTGAACAGCCCCAGCTTCCTCAACTTGTCAAGCCTAAACCAATCAATTAAGGCTCTGGAGCTTAAAAAAGAATTACACAGATGCTGAAGTGTCCACACCACGGGCAAGTCAAGTATTTTTAATTTCTCTGCTCAGATTCACAGTGAAGAGTGGGAGAAAGATTCCTGCTGCAGAAAGTCAAGTAGATGTGTCGTGTTTTGGAAGATAAAAGCAGACCAGCACGAAAGTGCTGAGAAACCCAAGCCCCCAACAGTCCCAAGCTCACGAACTCCACATGCAACACTTCTCTAACACATTGACTCATGCATTTGGATGTAGCTCCTTCCCAGCATATGGTCTGAAATGGGTCTCTCCTGTAAATGTCATGGAGTTATTTTCTTTATGGCTTTATTCTTCCAAAGCCCAGTAAAAATGCCTGGTCTCTGTTTATTCTGGCTATTTAGCCTAGCAATTATGTAATGTTCATGAAACAGAAGCAGCACATAATTTTCATGGTCCATAATATCTCTCCTCAGGAAAAAGGTGGCCACCTAGAGGAATTTTCTTTTCCCAAGGCGCTTTTTTGGTGATGACTTTTTGGCAAAACCAAACTGCTGCAGCCTGGAGGGAGTCTTTTTGTAACTGATTGACTGTTCTGTTCTTGCTTATGAGCATTCATAGCTTCCATTGCTTCTGTCTCCTGTCTCCCCTTTCTTCTTCCTGAGGTAAATAAGAGATAAATGTCTAATTTGGGCTTTTAAAGCTGCCACATTTCAGGATGGTTGGGTTGGTTGGTTTGTTGGGTTGTTTTTTTTTTGTTTTTTTTTTTTTGTGGGTGAATTCCTTTTCAAGAGATAATTGAAGAGACTGCTAGTGAAAAAAGAAAAAAAAAAAGAATTTTGTGAGAGTTTAGAATTTAGAGGTGTGGAAAGTTCATGGAAATTTTCTGTCTCCTGGGTTACACTTCAGATATGTTTCCACCATACAGCTGTGTTTATATCATGATGATTTTGTTTAAAACCATGGGTGTCTCAGTTTGGAGACAACTTTCAGGAGTAAAGACCCTGGAATGAGTGTTTCCTCTGAAGAGAAAGGGCTTCAACAACTCCCTTTCCTTCTAACAGTGAGAGAAATTGATACCAGCAGGTGAAAGTAAGAAAAAGAGAACTGTTTATTAACAAAAAAAAAAAAAGGGGGAGGGGGCCTGCCGGGCNNNGAGGGTGCCTGCAGGGCACAGAAAAGGATTGAATGAACCCGAGATATGAACTCCCAGAAACTTAAACTCCACACACACACACACAACCACCCACAGCAGAACAAAAAAACCTCAAAAATGCCTGCAGAAGGAAAATACGCGGGCTGACCACTTGGGCCAGAAAATGAAATGGGGACTGGTCCCTTTTGTCTCTGGGAAGGGGAAGAGGAGTTCACAGAGCAGCATGGAGCAGAGCAGATGGGAAACCTGTTGATTCTCTGGTGCTGGTTTTCCTTCTCACAGCAGGCGAAACTGGTGGATTTGGATGCCCCTTCTTTCAGTGGCTCAGTCTTTCCCAGGGGTTTGGGCTGGCCGGGGACACCCTGCAGGCTCCCCAGGCCNCTGGAACCCCCTGAGGGCTCCCGAGGGAAGGAAGAAAAAAAAAAACTACAAAAACCTGCAAAAAGGAAAAGCCTCCAAGCCAGGGGAAGGTAAAAAAACCCAAAAAATCCCCAGAAGCTTCTTGCCTAAATTGGCAAAAAGCAATCCAGCAAAGGCAGTGAAGGAACAATCCGTGTAGCCACCGACCACTCCAGAGAGAGAGAGAGATTGAACCAAACCTTGCAGGAGCCCAAGGCACCAGCCCCACTCCTGGGCTCATCCTAAAGCTACATCCTAAAGCTGTTTCCTGGGCATAAAGCAGACAGTTAGGGAATAAAGTATTACCATAAAATCACCCCAAAACAATGGGACACTAATAGAAGGATGCAATCCCAGACTCCTCTCTCATATTCATGCAAACCCACAGCAGTTCCATTGAAGCCAAAGAATTAGTTAAAAGGCAAAAGACAAAGGAAAATTAGGAGACTTTTTAATGAGAAAAGTTTTGCATCTGGATTCTAAGAAAATACAAATTAAGTGGAGGAAACAGGTGGAAAATTCCGATTATTAGGCTCGTATATGGAAAACAGACATGGATGAAGACAAAACCTTTATTTGAATGAGTATTGCGGTTATGGGGATAAATATTTATAGGAAAGGTGTGAATTATTTATATGTGTTCCAAGATAGCAGAGTATAATAGCATCCTTCCCCTGGATTTGTTACCCTGTAAGCTGGGGATTGCATGCACGGTGATATGGTATCTGATATTAGAGGATTTGTGTTTGACACGAGGAGATTGCAGTGGAGGGAGGGAGCAGCCCCGTGTTTGAGTTTGTATTTGAAATTCCTGCAAAGGCCAACAAAAGCTCACAGCTCTGAGTAAAGAACATTCAGGGCCACATAAATCATCCATCTTCTGTTATTATGCTACAGTGGCAAATTATGCTGGGTTTGTCTCTGCAGTTAGACAGTGCAACAGATGGCAAAGATTTGCACAACCAGTTAAAATTCCTGGCAAAGCACATTTTTTGAATTTGTAGCTGAAGAGCTGGTCGGGATACACTGGAATATTTGTACCAAATGGGGGAAAAAAAAGCCCAACTTTTTTTATAGTCTCTCTTCCACTTAAAAAAATAAAATTTGACACATTTGCCTAACAAGCAGCGCTGTAACACCAGCAGGTCCCATTCATGTTTGCACTGTGGCGGAGAAAACTGCCAGCCTCAAATTATCCAGGAAGCTGTTTCGAAAGGGGAAATGCAGAGCAGGGAGAAATTACCCCTCTTAGGGCTATTCAGGAAATTGGTAATGATACAGGCACATCGTGTTTGGCTGCACAGAACAACAGGCTCGCTCTGCTCATTTGCAGATTGGTGGTTCCCAAATCTGCCACTCTGGGCCCAGCAGGTGTAAAGGAAAGTTAGACCATATTCCTGAAAGTGGATTCACAAGGGGGATATTGTGGAGAGGTCTACTCTAAACACAGACTGGTCTATATGCTTATTTCTCATCTTTAATTCATTATTGTGTTACAGTCATACTCTACACTACAAAGGCTGTAATTACGTTGTAGTTCAGGTAAAAATTACAATGCATTTTCAGTGCATTTTAATACATAATTATCTGTTAGTTAATAAAGCTGAACAGTTACGCGTTTAGAGGCCTTTTTACTCCAAAGGAATAATTCTGAATACGTGTACCAGTAAAACCCAGGTATTATAACGAAACCGTACTGCTTCCATGTTCATTCTCTGTTATCCAGTGAGGGGAATTGGGGCTAATTTCGAAGTCAGTGCAAATCCCTGTTTAACAGCAGTGCAGTTTCCCAGTGATGTTCCAGGGCTTTTTGCTTTGCTGGTTCATTCCTGCACTGACTCACACATGCAGGGACGTGGGTTTGGTCCTGCTCTAATTTGCTGTTTCCTGAGTGGGTTTTGCAGTGAGAACTATCCTGAGCAGCACATCCAAAAATGGTGTGGAAAGTAATTTTCCATGCCACAGGAGGCCTGACCTGCCCATATTCAATGCCATGGCTGAGGGCACTGTGGACCTAAACACGAGAAGCTGGCATGAGGCTCACACAAGAGGTCTCACCAGACATTGAACAGAATCATGGAATCATTAAGGCTGGAAAAGAAAAGAATCACAGAATCATTATAGTTGGAAAAGACCTTCAAGGTCATCAAACCCAACCATTGACCCAATCCAACCAGCACCCACTAAACCACATTGCAAAGGGTTGCACATCACACAACAAAATGCTGTCCTCATTTCCTTCCACTGCGAAAAAGAATCAGCCAAAAGGTTTGGGGAGGCTCATTCAGGCTTCTCCATGGCCAAGGCCTCACTTGTAGGTGAGGTGCATCTTCCCACTGGTGCCTCAGTCAGGCAACTCTGAAAGAACTGAGTGGACCTAAAAAGTCCCCTGAAACACTTGAGCCATACTGATGCCCAAAGAGACCAACCTAGAAACAGAGACTGGACAGGAGGAAGGGAATAAAGGTGGATATTTATCTGAAAGGCCTTCAGAGGCACACCCTGGGCAGGCCAAAGGCTGCACCCAAGATGGACCCCGAGTCATGAGTTCTTCACACTTTTATAGCTTTGCTCCATTTGCATCTCAACTCAATTTCACCAATTAAACTTTAGCTAATGATGGAATTTCCCCTCAGCTTGCCCCCTTCTCAAGATGCTGGGTTACACATTTTGGGCCGAGGCCGGGCTGGGTGTCCTTGGAGAGCAGCCTGGAGAGGCTTTGTTCTGTCTGTCTCAGCATGAGAGAGCAGCAGCTCCCAGGCTGCAGGACACTGGAGAGTTACACACTGGGAATGCAGAATGTGAAAAATATAAAAGTTAAAACCTAAGGCATCAGTACAACAACACCCCAAGCCTGGCAAGGGCTTGGATTAGGGCAGCAGTGGGGCCAGCAGAACTATCAGCCCTCAGGAGATTTCTCCAAGGAAGCTTCTTCTTCATGCTCAGGGTCCTGCCAGTGCCCCATGGCCATCCCCTGCTTGGCCGTGGATGAGCAGTGGTGGATGTGCCACAGAGAGACTGCCACAAAAGTATCAGAATACTCATTTTTTGGTGGAGAAAAAAATGGGCTGTTATTCCTCTGAGGGCCATCAAACCTGGCTTCAAGCTAGGGCTGCGTGGATGACTCGTTTCTCTTTGATTTGGTTTTTATTTTGTCAGTCAAACACTGCCCTGCTGGGGAGGGGGAAAGCCAACCCAGAGATAAAACAGATGATATTTGTTCGTTTCTCTACCAACTTGCCCTCAGCAAGGAGAGAGGCAGGCAGCCCAGCCTCACTCAAGAGAGGGATTTTTCAACACTTTTGATAAATTTTTTACGGAATTTCTCTCCCAGTTCTTTCACATGAGTCCTGCATGCAAAGCAGCACTTAGAGCTTCCCTGGATGGTGTGCTCTGTGCTGCTCTGCCCCACGAGCCAGCACAAAGGGCAGGGAGGATATCCAGGTATCCTCCCTGGCTCAGGCCTGGATACAGCTGAATTTAAGAACCCGACTCCCAATGAAGTCAATGTAACCTCTGTATCAAAAAGATCTTTGGGAGGCTGCATCTGCATGAGAACACATCGCTGAGACAAAAGACAGAAGCTGCTGCCTCATAACGTGGTGAAATAAGAGGCAATTTTTTTTTTTTTAATATTGTAAATAATTAATTCTAGATTGCGTGACTCCATAATCACACAGAGAATTTTTCTGCTTAATATCCCTTCTTCTCACAGAGTCTCCATGAGGGCAGACTGGATGTTTCAACCTTTAGTTGCACCCAACTGTTCTTCCTGGATTTATGTGGAGCTATGCTATTTGCAACTTTTATATTTTCCGTAATAAATGTTGAGCCTTAACTTCCCTTTGCAGATAAGCTGTAGGTGGAAAAAAAAAAACCTTGCTAATATTTTATCCATTTTATTTATTGGAACAGCCCTGGATATTTGCTCAGCCTTGTGGATTTCTGCCTAATACTTTCCACAAATTTAAACCACCTTTCAGTATTGCTCCCTCAGACAAAAGAATTAAGTTTTGGGTTTCCTCAATCATCTATTTTGTTACAAAATAGTGATTTCCATGCTCCTGGTACTGCATTTCAGGTTTATAACATATTCCTTGGATTTTCATCTGACATATTTATTATTTCAGTGAGTAGCTGTGGCCTTACATAGCCTTCTATGAATATGCAAATACTTTCCAGCCATATTCTGGCAATATAATTTAGTAGGAAAAAAAAGTATTTTTTAATCTCAACTAGAATTTTATATTCACTTTTAGCAATGAATTAACATGATACTTTTCCTATCTAGCTGCAAAATGAAACATTTCACCTTTGCAGTAGAAAATATTCAAATTAATAATTCAGAGTAATGGAAAATAAAATAATTTTAGGCTGGTTACAAGAATCCCTAAAGCTTTCCAGGGTGAATGTGCAACTCGAATTCTCCTCTTTTAGCTGAGAGTTTAAAAACTCTCTGCTGTTTGTATCACAGGATCTCCCAGTGAACTGCCCTCAACAAAAATCCACCTGTAAAAGGCAGAACAGACACTGCCATTATCCTCTTCTTCACTTTAATTGTATATAAGCCTTCTTTTTTTGGTTGTTATTGCCAGAAGCTGGAATAATTTGATTTGATGGCATCACAGGAGTTTCTCGGGTTCATATGGAATCATCTGGGTCTAATATGATCCAGCTCAATTTCCAAGGAAAAAATCTGATCCTCAGACTTTTCTTGTTCAATTTTTATCACCAACTTGCTGTGTAAGGCATTTATCAGCAGCCTGGCCCATTTTCCCCCTTACCTGATAAAGGAACATCTTGACACGCTCATAGGAACAAGTAGGGAGAGATAAAAAATACCACAAAATGCAAAGACTTCCTCAGCTCGATGATGTTTTTCCAATATTGTCATGAACTTCATTATGCACAGCTGATTTCTCTACGGATATGTATTCCAGTTAATTTGAGATCTTGCCCAAATGTTCAGTGCTGTAATTGAGGTTTCTGTTAGAGAAGGGGGAAAAGCAAAAAAAAAAAAAAAAAAGGAAATGTACACAAAGCAGTTACCTAAATGAGCAGATATTCCATGACAACAACACTTCCTTTTGATAAATTAATTATAGAAAGAAACTGTTAAAACTACATTCTTCAACAATTCAAGAGATGGAACTGTAAACAGTTCTCTTATAGGGTTGGCTTCTCTACATTTGTATTAGTGCTTAAATTAGTCTGATTTTTGCTTGGAGGAGTGGGACATTCTTCCTGTTTTCTGCTCCTTTTTAACTTTAAAAAGCTGAAAACCATCCTTCTTTTGAGCAACTCATAAAAAAGGTGACAGAAACAAATAATTGTTTTTCTTTGGAATGAGTCAGCTGAGAGAGAAATACTAAAAAGAAATCCTCAACCCTCTTATCTGCCTTAAGTGGGTAACAAGGTAAAACTAAACACCATGACACAGGAGGCCCTTGGGAATAAATTTGGGTCAGCACCTGTATAAATCCTGGAGTTAAAGTGGGCTGAGAAGGATGCAGGGCCACAACTGTCCCAAAAAAATGAAAGCTTTGGGGGCTGGGAGGTGGGTGCTCTGTTGCCTATCAAAGGTTTTTTTAATGGGCTTCCTTTTAGGAAATAAGATTCTGCCAGACCAGTGGTTTCTTGTGCTGCCTTAATGACTGTGTTTAATTCTCCCAGTAAGAGCTTGAAATGGGAAACTGGGAGGGAAGGGGGGAAAAGAAAGGGAGATAGGTGAACAAGAGCAATGACTTTTAATTTTCTCCGATGTGTCTTTGGATAAAAAAATAAATTTCCTGGAACTGAATTTGTTAAAATAGAAATTGATACTGCTATTCTTCATCCTGTGAGAGACTTTTATTTACTACAAGAGTAGAAAATCTATTTCTTCCTATAATGGCGAGAGTTCAATTTTTAGCCTTATTTCCTAAAGGACCAATACTTGTCTCTTCCTTCATCCCCCACTCCTCTCCTCCATGATTTGAGTACATTGAGCAGGTCCAGAGCAGCTGGCAGAAGGGTCTCAGAGCAATCAGCTGCTGGGGATGTCACAGGAGGATGAGGCTGGGTGAAGCCACTGAGAGCACTCTTTTGAGGAAGGGGATTTATGGAGAGCTCAGACCCTTTTCTACCATCAAATAACTGGCACAGACAGAGGTGTTGGGAAGAATTCAGCTACAGGGAGAGCCTGCAATTGGAGCTGGCTTCTTCTCAGACCTCAGGACAGGCACCCACAAGGGGCAGGGCCAGAGCTCTCCAGCCATCTGTCACTGCTTGAGGGCAGCCCCTGTGCTCTGCCGCCGGGGCTGTGCAGGGAGTTTGTGTTCTCACAGTTCTCACAAAGCTTCTCGCTGTCCCTTTCTCTCAGCCTTGTTTTGGGCAGGCTCCTAACAAAAAGTCCAAGCAGGATTTTAAAAGAGGGTGTTGACACAGATGAAGCACCCAATTGTTGCAGTGGAATAGAGGGAGGCTGGCTGGAAGAGGAGAAACCCCATGGGACTGAGGGATCGATTTCCTGGCTCGCAGGTGGCCTCCTCAACTCCTCAGAATAGTCTTGTGATCCTTTGACAGTGTTTCCTACAATAGCAAATTTGCTAAGAACACCAAAAGCCCCACTAGGCAGGGTTTTTGGTCAGCCAGGGTTGAATTTGGGAGTGTTCAGGACTTCCTGGCAGGATTGGCTCTGTTCTCCTGCCCTGGCAGTAGGGAAAGGGGAATGAGAATAGCTTTCCTCCCCACTGCAGTAGCATGAAATTAAAACACCACTCACTGCCCTGCTCTCCCCTGCATGGAAGCTGAAGGGGCTGAATCCCTCCAGCCAGAATTGCATAAAAAGCTGGAAAACCTTGTCCAGTTATTCCCCAAGCCAAAAAGGAAATAAGTCTGTTGTAAATGGGTAAAATTCTCCAAGATGAGTGCCTGGGAAGGAATAAACTAATAAAAGTGTCTACCCTGAGGAAGAATACTTATAATTCCTGAGTCTGAAATGCTTTTCATGCTTTAAAGGATGGGGCATTTTGAACAACACTTAAGCTAAATTGTCTGGTTTATAATATGAGATGGTAAATCCCATCCTCCTCACAAATTAAGTCCATGCCCTGAAATATGTGAAGTAGTTAGCTTTTGAGTTGGGTCTTGTTAGGTCAATAATCAAATAATATCTTCATACCTTTTTTTCATGTTTCAGAATAATTATGTTTATAGGTATAAATATTAATTTCTGCTCAATATGTACGCGCTTTGGAGTCCCTAGGTGTGAATAACATTATCTAATTGCAGAAGCTAGAATATTAATTAAATTCTGTCAGATAATTTTTAGCTGGGTGTATTACGAGTCAGATACGTGCCAGCAGGAGGGTTTTCTGTGTAATGCTCTTCCACGTTTCCCTCTGGCCAGGAGGATATCACAATGTACAGCTGCTGGCATAAAGGGAGAGAAATAGAAAAGGGCTTTGTGGGGCCAGAAAGGCTTTATATTTATATTATATTTGTACCACGTATGTTCTGTGTAGTTAATTCTACTTCCCTAACAGCCTGATTAGTATCATAAAAGCAGTAATTTTCAAAATCATTACAAGTTGAGCAACACTGAGATAATAATGTTTATGTTATGATGAATGGGTGCTGTCCTAAAAATGATGTAATGTGGATTTTGCTCCTTTCTGTCATTACCCAAAATCTCCAGAAACTTTGCACTCTGTGGAGAACATCGAGGAGAACAGTGGACATGTCTATGTGCACTCATTTGCTTCTTAGCAACAGGTTAACATGCTGAAGTCAGTTTTGGGAGGGTTTTCTGGAATCATAGGAAATAAAACCTACAGGTTTTACCTACAGGAAGGAGCCACCCCAGCCAGGGTCCGTTCTGTGCGTTACTGCTCTCTGATATTTGACTTATATTGTTGTGCCACTTCCTTTGTATTTATAGAAATACACAACTTATTCATTTGCTAATGAGCAATGCGTCTACATAATTAATAGCCCCAGTGTGTGTTTTGTCTCTCTCTTTCCCCGCTTCCCACATAGAAGAATTTAGTGGAGGAATCCTACAAACTCAGGCACTTCATAACCTCTGTTTCTGAACTTCTGAGGTTCTTGTCTGAAGTTCCACGGGATCCTCCCCCAACAGAACTCCCAATATGTTCATCCTGCCTGAATGTTTTAACTCTCAGAACAGCCAGAAGGTGTTTGTGACTTGGGGAACACAGCACAGGGCAGCACATCCCAATCCCACACCTCTCCCTGTCTGCTCTGTGCCTGGCAGTCGTGCCCACATTTGTTACAGCTGATTCATCTTTAAGTGAGATTCATTGATACATCATTTATCTGCTTTTTCTGCTGGAAGAAACGTTAAAGAAAAAAGATATTCCTGGGCCATATGTAACCCAGAAATAGATTAGTTTAAGACAGGAGTTTTAACGAGAACATCTGCTAGCCTAGCTTGGTTTTTTTCCTTTCTTAAATATGCTAACAACAATGGTAACCTGATTTCAACTTGAGATGCATCACGAGTACCAGGCTGTTCATCCATTTGGACCAGTAGACACTGTTTAACTCTCTTATTCTGTTCACAAAAGGCTTTGATTTTTTCTTTCCATGAACTTTTTTGCTCAAATCTATACTTGCCATACCTGAGTTTTGTCCCCTTTTTACTGTTTCCTGGTTAATTGAGTCAGGTCACAGTGTTTCTGATTTCTGACTAAATACCCCAAACTTTTTAAACAAGGAGTTAGTGGTGAATTAACAAACACTCTGGCTTTGCCAGGAATATCTCTGTTTGCATGAGAATATATTCATACAGCAACAGCCACTCCCCAACCATTTGTGCAAACAAAACATGTTTTCTTGAATATTCATGAACAACACGGGGCACAAACATGGCTGAACCAAACAGCTGCTCAGAATTCATGAACCCGTTCTGTAAACAGAGTTTGGCAGCGTTTGACCAGCTCTAGGTGCTGCTGTCTGACAGGAGCACAAACGAGCTGAAACGTTGACAGTAGCAACAGCAGATTAAAAAATAAAAGTAATCAATGATGCATTTGCATGCCCACTATATCTTACTGTGTGTAAAGGCCAACGATGATTATGAGCCTAATTCTACTTTTTTTTGCCTCTTTGATGATGAAATGCACTAACAAAATAGCACATCTCATCGGGAGCCTTTTCTCAGCTGCTTTCCTTTGGCTGTCTCATTTCTTCAAGTATTTCCTTCATTATCATACTTCCATCCTGCAGTCTTGATTGCTGGGATAAATTTGTTGCTTGCAAATGGCTCTTTTATTAAATATTCTGCTTGATTTCTTGGCCCTTTTCAACCACTGGTGTCCGTTGTTTCCAGCAATGAGCAGAATGATACCCCAGGACTGGAAGTGGAGCAAAAATCACCTTTTTAGTTTGTGCTGTCTTGTCTGTCTCTTGTTCAGCTCCCCAGGATGATGCTGCTCGGCTCAGAAATGTCAGTATTTCAGCTGGAGAGAACCAGAACGTGGCTCTTTATCAATGAGCAAAACTTTCCAGGTTGGTGAAGAAAGTGGCAAGGAAAAACAAGTCTGTGAGGGCTGTGGTGATTAAAAAGACAGACAAGTTTGGAAGAGTAAACTGGAAACTAACCTCAATTAATTCTTGAACTGCTGACTTCCCAAACCAATTTAGTCATTCATCCATGAAGCTGAAAGAAGTTAGTTGCTGTTTTATGTCTAGGAGAGTTGTGGAAGCTCCTTTTTGTTGTTTTGTTTTTGTTTTTCCTGCATGTAATCACTTTGCCTGCTGTGGTTTTTTTTTTGTTGGTTTTTTTTTTTGTGTGTGCAAAAGTGCAAATTAAAAGTGTTTTCTGTGATTTCTGGAGCTATAAGTGAAAACCTCTGAGAGAGAAATTAAATTCATTGCCCTAAATTGAGCAGATCCTGATTTCTCTGGCATCATACAAACAGAAATAAAATGCAGTGTTGTTACCTGTGGGGCGTGACATGATTCAATTGGTGTGACACTGACCTAATAATGGGAAGGTCTGTATTTTAATAATTGCACCACAACCAGTTTGCTGTGTTGGCTTTTGCAAACTGTGGTTGCCCCACTGTTGTGGTTTAAGCTGGCTAAGCGCCAATCCTCACAAAATCTATTATTTTCATAAGGGGAAATAAGATTATATTGAGGAAAACTGGAGAACTGCAAGGCAAAACAGGTTCAGACTTAAACAGCTGCTGTATAAAGAAAAGTTTATTGCTAACAGAATTAATAGTAGAAAGAAATAATAAGAAACTAAAGCAAAAACTCCCCTCTCTTCCAGCACCCCCTCCTTCCCACCGAGACCACAAAAGGGGAAAAGAACAAAACATGGGATTTTGGTCAGTGTTGCAGTACTTAAAAGTCTCTCTAATATTTAAGGAAAAAGAGATTTTTCTGCTTTAATATGGTTCCCAAACTGCCACCAGCAACAGACCTGCCCGAAATCTGCTGCAGTGAAAAGCATCTCCCATGAAAATCTCACAGTTTATTCATACTGCAGTCATGGGCCAAATAGACATAGGGTTTTAGTCTTTTTAAGGGTGTTATTCTGGCCCAAAAACAAAGGCTCTCTTCTTCACAAACCTCTAAAAGCCTTCCACTGCTTCTATATAGCCTGGCATGGGCGCTTCTTATGTTTTCACAAGCCGCATGCGAATTCCTCATCTCCCTCTGTACTTCCAAAAAAATGGATTAAAGAGACATCCAGTTTGTGCTATTACAGTTTTTACCACGGCCTGCAGAAAGCATTTTCAAGCTAGGCGCCAAAAACCTGCCTCCGCCTCTTTTCCCTGCTGCCATTTTTAGCTTCATCCCATGTGACCTACTTTCTCTTTCTTTCCTGACCTTGGAGAGTTGAAGAGTTGATTTTGTTCAGGCTTTACGTGGGAGAAAGCTTCACTCCCGTTATGCCACTGGCTGCATGGAGTCTTTTTCAGTTCAGCGTGGTTTAAATATGTGAAGTGTGAGAAGCATGACTGGTCTCAAAGCCTGTCCATCAGCTGCGTTCCAACCCACCACACCCAAACACAACAACAGGGAAAGAGAGCTGTAATTAATTGTTTTGGATTTACACGAAGCTAAATTAATCATATAATTCTTCGTGTTTTCCAAAATAAGTGAAATTCAAGGCACTGCGTGAATCTCACTTGTGACCCTCTGGGGCTTTTTCCTCCCTTTCAATCAAGTCCTGTGTTAAACAGGAAAATTCTTGCTCCATCCTCACTGTCCACTTCCTATGGAGCACCTCACATTTTTTGTTATTGCTCAGTTACCCTGTGCCAATATTACGACAGCAAGGCAGATGCAGGTACTAACAAGTTGGAGATTTGTACAAAATAATACAATTAAGTTGCCTCTGCTCACGCAGTTTGCCACATTAAGTAAACATTCATGGGAATTATTCAGAAGAAGGTGGAATACATTTGGAGAAAAAAGTGCATATTTGCATAATGCAGTGAATTTTTCAGCTTTTGTGCCCTGCTGAATGTAGATGAGATATTCATTTAAGGAGTTTACAATTCTGCATCCATTCTAACATCTGTTTATGATAAATAGCTGTGACTAGTTTGAAACAAGGAAGGTGATCTCCACAGCCCTTGGGCATTAACTGCTGCCAGCAGATACATTTTTAGCCTACCCTGTTTTTACTGAAATGAGATGTTTGCCATGGAAACCTACGTGTTACAATAAACCACCACATTCCAAAGGGCAGGGAAGCTTTGCAGTGAGCACCAGGAATGTATCATCCTGTGGTTTTTTTTCTGAAATTATCTGTTCTCAATAGGGTTTCTTAATATTTTTGATTGATTTGATGAGGATTGTTCTGACCACTCAGTTTGTGTGGAGAATGGGAACTCCTATCTACAAAGCATTAGCTTCCTTTGAATCCTCTTTTCCCTCCAAATTCCAGATTTTTCTGTGAAGGAAAAGCCTGAAAAATATTTTTAAGTAGGTAATGTTTCTCATGGACAGCAAGAAATAGTTTTGCTTTTTATTTTGATTTCCCATGAGATGATGTATAATTGAATATTAAAAAATACAAAATTATTGAAATTCTCAATTTGAGAAATATGAACGCGAGTTGTTTTGGATTTGCCTTTATGTTCTTTTTGCTCTCTTGAAAAAAATCTAGTGAATTTCACATAATTCTCTTTCTTTCTCTTCCATTTCATGGAATGGAAAATCCAACTTCTGGAGGGCAAGGGGCACTTATCAAAAGAATATAATAAAGATTGAAACAATGGGAGCACATTTTTCTTCTTTTTCTTTCCCTCACTTCCCTCCCCAGTGCTCATTTTTTGTCTGTAGCTGTCTGAGCGAGTCAGCCTTTGGAAGATGCCCTGGTGAGTGTTGTGTTCTGGTGTCCTGTGGGTATTGCACAGCCCCAGAGCCTGTTTTGGGAATTCCCAAAACCACGCTGGAATTCCAGCCCCACCTGCACCCAGATGACTCCTGAGCTGCTTTGCCACAGGATGTGATGGTGCTGATGTGAATAGTGTGCAGGAAACCTCCTTTGTCAGAGGTGGGACACCTGGACCCAGCCCCTCTGAGATCACAGGAACCACGGGTGAGGCACAAAGACATCCACTGGTACTTTTCTCTACCCAATCCTCTTTCTGCTGGCTTACACCTCACTTTAGGAATAGTTTCTTTCAAGAAGTATTTCTGTGCATGAAGGGGGGAAATGGGGCTTTGCTGCAGCCAAAACAGATGAATAAATTAAAGCCATATGTCTTACAGAAAGCAGTTTAATAACCAGTGTGGCAGACACTGCTGATCTTAAACCTGCTTTGAAGTCTGTTATGTAGTTAAACTGGGATTTCACATTAAAAAAATGTTATTTACATTTGCACATGCTAGCCCAGCTTTTGTTAACAGCACTGGAAGATTAGATGTAAATGATCTGAGGCCAGTAATATAAATGCAAGAGTCTGAAGACATTTCTCAAGGAGGCTATTACAAGACTGGGGAAAAAAAAACCCACTCAAATTCCCAACCATGTTCCAATCATCCAAAGCATATTTCCAGATGCCAAAACAATCTCAGCCAGCAAAAGTGAAACTCATTTTCTCAAGCTTCCCATTTGCTGAGCTTGCCTAATAAGACACTTGAGACCAAAGTTTACATTTTTACAATGAAAATTAGATGGAATGATGCACAGCCCTTCTTGATGTCTCCTCCCTTGATGTTTCTGCTTCTCTGAATTTGGGTGGTTTAACTACAATGTCTGCATCTTTCTCAGACTCTGGGCTGCAGTGCTGTTCTGATTACTGCTGGGGGAAAATAATTCTGGGAAGGATTGGGATTGTAAGAGAATAATGGATAATGTATGGAATCTATCAGGTTGTTTTTCCATTTCAAACCTTCAACCTGAGTTGGGTAAGACAGGCTGGATTTGTTGTCTGTCCTTTACCTTTAGGTTAAAACTTCTACTTAGGCCTGGAGTCGGGTCTTGGATGAGGTATTTGATTTTAGGCACCTGGATTTAAGAACCTGGGTCAGGAGTTCAGTCCTCAGCAGCAGTGTGGGATTCACATTGTGCCTGTGTGGAGGCACGGACCCCTCCCAGACTGTGGAGGGGGTGTTGTTAGTGCAGACAGGCTCAGCAGCAGCTGAGAGGGAAGCAGGGTACAGCCTGTTCTCTGGGGATAATTGTGCTAGCAGTTACACTATTTTTCTCCAAAGCCTAATAGAAACATCAATTTATTCTCACAAAGGACAGTCAAGATGAGTGGGGCCTTGGGTCATATTTTGGCATGAAATCACTCTTATTTTAACTCCGGGCAACTTTTGGTGACTTTTCTTTTTCCTGCCATGAAAAGCTGAAATAATCATATTTCTACTTAGAATTAGACCTTCTCTATTCTCTTTTGCCTGATCAGCAGCCACTTTCTAGATACCCAAAGAAGAGTTTCCATTCTGAAAACTGGTTTGATTTCCTGCAGTATTTCCTGTTTTTTAAGGCAAACCAGAATCTTGACCACTTTTGAACCACACATTCGAGACCAATCTCAAGCAAAAAACAGTACAAACCTGATTTTTCTTCCCATGGGAACAGTAAGGAAAAAAGGAATATTTTACTAAATATAATTCAAACAATAGACATCTTCTGCAAGTGATAATTAAACGTACTATTAGGAATGAAAATTAAAATGGAGAAATAAGTGCATATTAAAAAAAATTAAAGAGCCAATTGAGGTCCTTATAATCTGGTTTTGAAAGGTCTTCATCAATCAAGCTCTTTTGGGCTTCACTGAGAGCCCTGGTTCCCCAGTACCACTGATAATCAAACCACTACTGCTTTTGACTTTTAAGCAACTATGAGATGGTTTTTGTCTGGATCAGATTAAAGCGAAAGAAACCCTGAAGGAATTTGCCTCTTACTGATTTTAGCTTCATTTAAGAAATCTTAATCTCTATGTTTATTCTAGCTTTAAATACCTCAAGTCACGTCTTCTATTGGCTGTCTGCTTTTCTTAAAGTGACATCTGTTTATTGAAGCACTTCAATAAATTAAAATTTCTTATGTGTGAATTTCTGGGGCTTTTAGACTACACTTTTGTTTCTTTTTTTCTCTTTTTTTAGTGCACTTTCATTATCAGTGCACCTTTTTTCATTTTGGGGGCTAGGTTGGTTTATAGCCCCACTCTATCCCTTACAAAAGTTTTAAAACCAGAAGATAAGGCACAGTTTTCAATAAATACCTTCATTAAAATCCTGAAGTGAAAGTTACTCACATACTTTACGAGGCCTTTGAATAGCATCAGATGAATATCCCAGTGATTGATTCTGGTCACAATCCATATATTAAAGAGTTTTTCAGCACTCTGGAACTCGTGCAGCCTTTCACAGGGGCTGTGTGTGTGTCTGTTCCCTGAAACGTTCATAAAGTCAGGCCTTGGGAGCAGAACTGGCCTGAATACAAAGGAGCAGACCACAAAAAAATGTGACTGTTTGGGTCAAACTGATTTGGTATTGTACCAATGTGAATCTGGCCTCACAAAGGATAGAGGCAAAATAGAGGGATTCTGTCCAAAATTTATTGGAAACACATCTCAAGCCAAATCACACATCACGTGTCCCTGTCTGAAAACCCAAAGCTGAACTCGTGTCTGTGCCACGTCCCTAAAAACCAGACTGCCACAGATGGATGCCCATTCCCATAAAGCTCCATTTTGTGATAGCTCTGATTTTACCCAAAGTGGTAAAACCTCACTTTGTTAGAGGAAATTACCCAGAAAGAGGGGATCACTGATCCCCAGTGGTTTGAGAGAAAAAGAGCTTGGGATTTTCAACAACTCATACAAATGTTAGTGCCTGGCTCCCAGCCTTGGGCATCACACTTGTTCTGGACTTTGGAAAATGTCAGTCCCAATGCATTTATGCTTCTTCTTTTCCTGTTTGTCAAACTGAAAGCATTTCCACCTTTTAATTGTCAAGATGAGCTCAATCAGACAAATACATGTGGAAATCCTTATTTACTGGACTCTAACTGTATAATGCATCCATAACGTTTTAACAGCTAACATAAAACATAATAGTCACTCAGCTATTTTCAGAAAGCAATACATTACAGGAGGGTTGTCCATCTGATTAAACTGAAACATGGTTTAAACATTAATTTGCTGCTGGCTAGAAGGCAGAGCAGCTGGTGTGGAGCATTTTGACAATATCCCTCCATGGCTGCTGCAAAGCTCCTGCTGACGTTAAACCTCCTGATGCTCAGCAGAGATGTCACCACCAGCACTGGTGCAGTAACAGACTGTTCTAAGTCTTGTGTCTGTTAGTTTTGTGTCTATTAATAAATAATTCATTCTATAATAGACTGAATCAGCCATTATTAAAAAACTTGAGAATTAGAGTGGGTCTTGGGGTGCTGGACACCTCAGTAATGCAGCTTCCTGCTGCCAGAGGCCTGGGCAAAAGGCAGGGGCTTATTTAAATCCACATCATCCATTCATAACAGTGAGTCTCATTGCAGAGTCTCATTTTTCCTCCTTGGCACTTCAGTTGCAGTATTTATCAGTTTTAACTAAGTGAAAGCAATATACTGGGTAAAGAGATCCATGAGCTATATTGATCTCCTACTTCTTTCCCTGTCAGTCCTGGGAGATGATGACAGAATTGTAGCAAAATCAAATGGCAATTTACAATTGTCTTTTCAGAGCATCTCTGCCTCAGTCTTGTCAAGTGTAAAATGTCAGTGACATTTTTAAGTGTCCTAAGTGCCAGCTTTGAAGTTCCTCCTTTGATTTACTTAAACTAAGCATCTCACAAGATGTTTATATATCCAAAATAAAACCAGCATCCATTTTTCAAAAATCAGAATGTGAGTCTTCATTAATGGTATCGCTGTTTCCTTAACACAGGTTAGATAAGAGGCAGCTGAAAGGAAACATATCCATGCAAAGGATCTCCATCAAGGGCAGTAATTTTAAAAGCAACGGGCATTTTCTGTAAATGTCTTTAAAAAGTTAGAAAAATTGTAGAATTTCTCTATTAATCAATTGCTGAGAACAAAGATCCCAACCGTTGCTGCTGGTACCAAGAGTAGTTACTCTGTGACACATCATCATTCCAGGAAATGAACAGAAAGAAAATAAGAGATATGACATCAAATTTCTCTGAACTCAGATTTCCTGGAAGCAACACTGCTTTCTTGAAAATACAAGAGTTTCCCTGGAAATGAAGAGACAGCACAGGAGAATGGTATGCATGATTTAAATTATTTTTTCTTAGAAGCTAATGGTTCCCTTATAACTATGTACTTTCCCTGTGGCAGACAGTAAAAAATAATTTGACTACTCCTCCTGTAGTTCTTCTTTCCTTCCCATGAGATGGACCTGATCACTGCAGTGATTATACGGAGTTATTTATTTCCTTTAAAGACAAAAAATAATTGAAAACTTACTAAGCGTATTTTTCAGGGGTTTATTTTCCATGTTCCTCACTTTTTTTTTTGCTCAGACCCTTTTATAGATCTGACTTTGTTGTGTTCCTGTGCCTATCATCTGCCACGGGAGCTGGTGCAGGCAGCAGATGGAGCTGGGTGCACTCCTGCCAAGGACTGGACATTTGCACCAGGCTCTGCTGTGGCCCAACCAGGATGGAAAAACAGCTACCTGAGGAGGATTCCTGCATCTGTCCCAACCAGCTCTGCCAGGAGCCCTGTGATTTGGAGCAGGGTTTGTGTCGGAGCTCTTTTGACACACCCAAAACTGCAGCAGTGATCCCTGAGCTTGGGGTGATTCACCCCAGTTGATGGTGCACAGAGCTGGGCTCAAAGGCACTAAAGGAGACAGTGCTGGGGCAGCCAGGACTGCTTTAGAGTGGTTTCAGAAATTCCTGGCTCTCTCACCTGGTATGGGAATATGAAAATCCATTTGGATGAGTGGGGAGTTGATTTCCAGGGGAACAGGTGCAAAGAGAAGGTGCTTTATCAGCAGCTGGCACAGCAGGGAGAAAGCAGAGGATCCCCATCCACTGGTGGGAAGCAGCTTCTCCAGCCACATTCCTAAAAAAGAATTCCATTTTTTTTACAGAAACTGGAGCGCTTGCCAGCTTGGCTTTCACCTTCATCCACATGACTGTTTCAAACAATTTTTTCTCCTTTTACAGGGCTTTTCTCTTAAGGAATAAACAAAAGTTGAAGAACTCCTTCTGGAAAATATTTTTACCTCTCCATTTTATTAATCTAGCACTAGCTGTCTGGTCTTTTGTTTCCTGTTATAAAAAAATCCCTAAAATTTTCTCAGACATTCTGAAATTGCTGCAATAAAGGCATAGCTCCTGCCCTTTGGAAGAGACAAGAACCATTTCTGTCTGCAGCTGCATCTTGCCAGTGAAGGTAAAAATGCTTTGGAACCTTTTCCACAATAAAAGTTGAAATGATTGCTCTGTTCTGGGTGGTTTTTTTTCTGGTTGTTTTAGTGATTTTACTCTCAAAGGCCAAATGGCATTTAGAATGATGAGTGTTTTGCTTCCTCTTTCCTTCCCTAAAATACATGGCAATAATGTCTACTGGAGATTTCTGATATTATCGAAAATGCATTTTCCTGATCAGTTTTACATTCATTTTAAATAGCACTTCCTGGGATATGTAGGAAATTATCAAATCACATGGCTTTCTTTTTGGTTTTTTGTGATGGCACTGAGTCCTGTAAACTGGGATTAATAATTTGTGGTAAAATAGAGTAACTATTGAGATCCATGGAATCCTGTTCTGTGGCACAGTTCATCCCACAGCAACACCATGGACTCAAACACTCTTCTGCTCCGTGTTACACTTTTTTTGCTGCACATCTTTATATTTAAGAGATTTAAGTGGTCATTTGGGTCCAAAGAGTGTGGGATGAGTTACTTTAAACTGTTCATTTCTACTCCCCTTTTATTTTGAAAAGAAATCTCAGATTCTTGGGTATCACTTTTCATTCCAACTTTGCTGATGTCCCCTGTCTCTGTAAATCCCCTGTCCTGGCTTTGACTTTGGGTGGATGTAGGGTGACCATTACCTCAGCCTGTACTAAATGCACTGAATCCACATCAATATGTTGTAGCTAATACAAACCACTTACAAAAAACCAAAGTAACCTGAGGGTGCTATTAATTTTAGACTAAGAATGCATCAAGGAATGAAGGCTAATCCATTAAACCAGGATTGTTCTGCTATGATTCTAATGTAAATCAATGTCAGAAAAGTAAATATATTAGCAGCAACTAAGCAGTTTTACCAAGATCAAGCCAAGGTTTGAGAGATGTCCTCATCATTCTAGTGGGTTTGCAATTGTTTTTCTTATTCCTCATAAAAAATTAATCAGTAGTGCTGGAAATAATTCAGTTCTAGACATAAAAATCCAACTCCATTTGAGACTCCCCTGATGTCTACACAGAACTCTTAGAAAACCCCTGGATGAGGTAATTATGTACAAGAAGAAAAGTAGTAATGATACAAGAACTAATTTTATTTCTTTCCTGACAGTTCTTTTAACTGCTGGTGCAGGTCAAAGCTGTAGGGAGGAGCGTGACTTTTAGGTCAGAAATATCCTTTAAGTTTTTGCTGTTCATTATACATTACCTTTAACTGCTGGAGTGCATCACACACCAAGAGCTGTCCCTGTGAGCCTCTCCCTTCCCCTTTGAAGGTGAGACCCCCCTGCCATGGGAGTCTGAAATCACAGCCCCCAAGCTTCACAAGGACAGCTACTCCTTCCCCCTTTTCTTCAGGGAGAGATGTTTTCACGAGGAAACCCAAGCGCTGATTTTTAATATTTTCTTTTATCAGAGTATTTCTAGCAGTTTCCCTTCGATCCTGATGCTGCAGCACATTCAGGCATAGCTGGGATGAGGCTCCAAACAGCCAGAACCTTTGACTGGGCACAAAGGAAGAGGTTTCCTTGGCAACTGCAACACCAGAAAGGTCCCCAAACAGAACTTCCACCTGCCTGAGATTTCTTTTTAATTTAGGAGTTTGCACATTGGCTTTGCATGGAGAATTGGGTTCTGTCTTCGGGCTTTATTCATAACACAAGTTGCTTATAGGAATAATGTAATTTTTGCATATGAATTCATTCTCTGGGCTGGCTGGCTTGCTGGAAACACTGTTGACTTAGGGAGTGACAGAGGATGCTGCAGTGCCACGTGGTGGGATTTGGGAAGGACATACAGCACTTAAGCTACAAAAATTAAAGTGTTGCATGGGAGAAAAAGATTCTGTCTAGAGGAGAATTAGTTTGCTCCTGTGTCTGTGTTAGAAATTATGAGATCAGGGAAACTGCCAAGCCAGCAGAGATCTTTGGGTTTTACTAGATTTGTAAAATTTTAAGGTGAAACAGCCAAGAGAAGGCTATGGCATAAGGAAATAAAACACCAGGTGGTGTTACAATATTAACACAGGGCCAGGATTTCACCTGTAATTACCCCAATTAACCCAGAGCCTGGGCTGCCACCCCTCAGCCTCACTGCCAAGGTCCCAGAAGGATGGGCACTTCACGAAGGGAGTGCACTTCAGGAGTCACTCACAGCCACTCCAGGCAGTTTTTGGATGGTGGAGGTGAGATCCCTGTGGATTTAGCAGAGTTTGTCTCCTTTCACCCCCACACAGGGTGTGCCACCCACATGGGGTCTGCCCAAAGGTCTGGGAGCTGCTTCTCCAGAGAGGAGGATGATAAATCAAACCCTGCTGCTGGTTCCTGGGGGGTTGTAGATTGCTAAAAAACCCAAAGGCCTGGGAAGGGAAGGGATGTTCCTCCAGCATGGGAAACATCTGGGGCCAGCAGAGCCCAATGGTCCCACAGGGAAACTGGTTCCCACTGGGGGAAACTGGGGATGGTCTCTGGCCCCAACAGCCCCATGAGCAGCACAGACACAAACTAAAAGATGCCATGAATGACATGAACTCAAGGATGCCACAAATGACACGAACTCAAGGCTGCCCTGAGTGTTGCAGCACTCTCAGCAGGCTGAATCTGTGCAGCCATTCTATTCCAACACACAAATGCAATTTAAAGCCTAAATATGGTTTACTGAGCTCTTAGCTCCCAAATATCATCCAAAAGAGCTGCATGTGAAAGGAACTGAGCCTGTGCTCTGTGCCCTGGGTGCTGTGGGAATGAATCCTTGAGGAGAAACAGCAGTGCCACATGGGTAAACCTCTTGATGTTCAGCAGAGGTGTAGTAATAGACTATTTTAAGTCTTATGTCTGTTAGTTTTGTGTCTATTAATAAATAATTCATTCTATAATAGACTGAATCAGCCATTATTAAAGAACTTGTCAATGAGATTAAGTCTTGGGGTGCCTAAAACCCATTAACCCCACCTGGACCCTGCCAGCTGGGGGAAATTGAAAAGAGCTGCAGCAAAAAGGGGCTGGGGCAGCTTGAGGTACCCAGGGTCTGAAACAAGGGAGAGGAGGTGAAGGAAATAACCCTGAACTTCACAGGTACATGGAAGCAGAGCCTGGATGGGCAGAGCTCTGCCCATAGTTATGAGCGAGGCGTAAGGGATGAAGGTAAAGCCTAAAGTGTTTCTTAAAAAGAGCCCTGTCCCTCACAGGTACATCACTGCCTTGCCCTACTGTATTTTTAGTTTAATTTTGTAGGACTGTCCTGCCAGGATAGGGCCCCTCAGCCTTGGCTGGGGCTGTTGCTCTGGTGATTCCTGTCTCTGCTGTGAGGTGTTTGTGTGCTCAACAGGGTTCCTTCCATGCTGGTGTGGACTGAAGCTTACCAGGAAATGTTGAGAGAGAGCACCACCGTCATTTTATTCTGCTTTTGGTGTCGCTCCTTCCCCACCTTGTCACATTTTGTTAAAGCTCTTTGCTACAGTGAATTGTCTATCCCAAGGCTAGACAAGGCTAATCCTTTCTAGATTGTGTATCACCTTCAGATTTATCAGTGTCCAATTTCATAACCAATCATGGGGTTTTTGCTGTTGTTTTATTGGGGTGAGGTTTTCTCCTGTGTAAGAAATGTGTCTTTGTGCAGTACCTGGATATCAGATCCTAAGTAAAGAGATTTTCAGTCACTGCTTTTAACATGGGGAAATTAAATCAAGAATCATGTTCTACTGCTTTGACAAAACTGTATTTATTTTATAAATCTCTATCTAATATGTCCTTTTTCATGAAGTGCACCTGGAGAGGGGCTGCTTGTGCTGTTTAGGTTTATGTATTGATCTCAAAGCAGGCAGGTACCCCTCCAGCAGCTCTGCCCAGGGGCACAGAGGGGCAGGTGCCACCCAACCCACTGAAGGAGGTAACAAACTCAGTGGTGTGACTGTCCCTTTATCAGCCCAGCTCCCAGCAGCCAATTAATATTTCCTGAACCTGAGTGAGGAGACTCAGAGTGCAGTCCTGTGCTGAACAGGGAGGAGAAGAACGAAAATTCTTCCCAATTGCAGCAGCTCTTTCAATCCCCCTTGGACAGAACTCTTTTAAGGTGACACTCTTTCTCCCTGGCAGGGATGGGTCCTGCTGAATGGAGGTGTCTGTCATGTTGTTCAGAGAGTTTGTGACCTTGTTTTTGTTGCTGTTATGGCGATAATTAAAATGTAACTTATTGGTAACACTTGGCAACATAACTGGGTTTTGGTGACTGAAATAAAGTCAACCCCAGAAGCAGATTTTCAGACTTCGGGTTTAAGTGTGGGTGGAGGGGAGGAGACATTTCTCTTCCAAGCCTGTGCTTGGAGAATGATTCTAATGCCCCGTGGAAGTGCTTTGAAAATAGAGAAAAACAAATGAAAAGGAGGTTCTCAGGTGCATCAGGAGTCAGAGCTGTGTCTGCTCTCCAAAGCACTGACTTAATCAGCCTCTCCCTTCCTGCTCACCCTTGTAAGAGCATCTATTATTTTCATACCATGCTTCAGTAGAACTTGTGAGTCCTCAACCTAAATCCCAGCATGTGTGATCTCCATGCATTAATGTCTCCCTCTGGTTTCCATGTCACTAAAATACAGTATCAAGGGGACCTTCTTCATGGCGAGACACAAAAATGATTGAGCAGGAGTAATGAGCACAATGATTTATGTATTTTTTGGGTTTTAATCTTTTTTGTCAGCGTTTGAGCTTGAACCACAATTCTCTCCTCTGTGAAGAGCACGTGCAAGGATTCTTGTGAAAACATTTGCTTTCTATCCTGTACTCAGAGCCCACTTGTTAGTGCCACACAACAGAGAGGCAGAAATAGCATATTTTTAAGCCACGGAGAAAAATTTTGTTGAAATATATAAAGCTCTTGAAAACAAATCTGTCACATGGAAGTAAAAGCCACTAAATCAATGCTGTGCTTCTCTATTTAGTAATTTCTATCTTGTACTGATACAGAGATAAACATGATTTTAAAAGCCAACAGATACATGAACATTGTGTGACAACCCAAAATATCAGTATATTACAAAAAGATAATCAGCAGATCAATAAGCCTGTCTGAAATGGTTGTTTTGCAGCAGTATTGAATTTTATTTTTTGCACCAGTCATTGTTTTCTGCAGGGATGATTTTCCAGTAAAGCAGAGGCATGTCATGACCAGTTGCTGGGCCACTGCTTTTTATGGCTGAGGAAGAAGAAACAATCAGAACAGATCTACCTCCTAATTATCAGGGATCTTGATCTGAGTCCAGAGCTTATTCATGGGAGGCCAGCCAGCCTGTCTGAATGGAGAAATTATACATCTCAAGTGACCTTGGATCCAAACCACACTTCCAGTGACCCTGCTCTGCCCTGGCTTCAGCTGTGCTGAGCAGAGGCAGTGCTGTGCAGAGAAGGTGTCAGCTGATGACTAAAAATCACTTTTTAATTCTGTCTCTGAACAAGAGAAAACAGAGGGGAGGGTGGAGTTCTTCAGTTCTGGCTTAATTGTTACGCATTCTCCAAATTGGATCTTTTCTTTCCATATCTAGAAGGGATCCAAGAAGGCGGAGGACAGCTCAGCACGTGCTGATTGTTGGAGCTCATTAGGAAATGCCTGGGCTGGAACTACAGGATCTGTCCATGCAATTCCACACCTGAAATGGTGCAGAGCTGATGGAAATTAAAGCAGTGTTGACTTTGAGTCTGCTTTTAACACTGATGCCTAATTTGAATAAATACCAGATGGGACAGAGGCAATTTGTCTGGGTAATTTTGTGGTCCCCACTCGCACAATTCTGTGCTCTAGTAACGATGTGAATGGGAGCATTCAACAGCTGGGATGCTGCCACGGCAAGGAGAGCTCAGGAAACACCAGACAAAATGGGGACGGAGGGAGGAAAATGGGTTTGGTACAGCCTGGAGAAGGTTTTGAATGTCTAGGAATAATTAAAATGAGTGCAAAAAATATGCATGCAAAAATACATGCTTACCTAGAAATTGCACTAAGTGTGAAATTTCAGGTAGTTTTGCAAACACAGAAAGAAGTGGCTGGGAGCTTATGAGGCCTTTGTTTTATAGCAGTAGAACTGGAAAAGGGAGCTCAACATAAATTGAGAAAAGACATTTAATTAGTAAAAATCTGACTAGTAACAAATCAGCCCAACTAATGTATTTTAGATTTCCTACTTGGAGACATCAACTATCACTGAAATTTCATTAAACATGACTAGTTTAATTATTTTGTCCTTAATGAAGAGTGTTAATTAACTTGGCTATGATAAATACGCATCTTAATATCATTTGGAATCCCTACAGATCCTAATTATTCTTAAAGACTGAGGTGTAGACCTTGCTATAATAATTCTTTCCTAAAGTAAGGATTTCTTCAAGGATACCGGCAACTCCAAAGGTGAGTAGTTTTCTGGGTTTTTTTCTTCTGAAAAAACAGGAGGCAATTTTTGATCAAAATCCGAGGTGAAATTATGAGGGCTCTGAAAATAACCTTGAAGTGTGTATCTTGCTCCTGGCCGTGGGCTCTGCCTATGAATTGAAGCCAAATGAAAATCTGCAAAGGGGGATTGGTTAACTGCTTTGAATATGTAATCAGTGCGTGTGTGAGAATAGCATCCCTCACACTTGAAAGGGAAAAGGGAGGATGTGGCAAACCCTCCTAAGCATCCATCAGGCCTTAATTTGGGGCCATTGTCTTGTAATCACCGTGCAGTGAAGACTTTCCTTCAAAATCATTGCGCCTTTTCTGGCAACTTGGTGTTCATGATCTCCCTGAATGTTATCTGGATCTGTGACTTTCTCATGACTGGGTGAGAGGGGAAAAAAAGTAAAAGAGCTTGCTCTGAAAACTTTTTATTTTAATCATCTCTCTTTGCATTTACTACCTGAAAAACTTTTACTGGAATAAATCTTTTTGCATCCAAATACGTGGACTATTGATACTGTTAGTTAATCTGTTCTACAGTTTCCTTTCTTGGCTTTTTGACAAGAAATCATAAATTAAAGTGACGTAATAATTAGGGAGATGTAATAATGAAGTCAAGGTGTGCTAATTACAAACTGAGTCAGTATAGGTGTGCAAAGGTGTTTCATGCATTTGCTTGGGTCTTTTATTATTGAAATCTTTGTGTCAAGACATGTTACTTTGTAATCCTTGACCCTGTCACCTAATCAAAAAAAAAGCATGCCTGTCTTCTAATTACCAAAATAATTTCCCTTGTGAGTGCAGATGTTCCAGAACATTAATGCAATTCAAGTGCAGTTCAAGTTTCTGAAATTCAGCTTGGAATACCAATATGCCTCAGTATTAAGCGTTTAAGGAACTGTTACTCAATGACTCAAATATTTTGGGGTGGGTTGGGGTTTTTGTTTGTTGTTTGTATGGTTTGGTTTCTTGTTTGGTTTGTGTTTTGGTAGTAAAAAGGAGCGTTTTGCATAAATTTTAGCATCACTACTAAAAACAGCGCTGTGGCTGCATTGTGGCCAGGAAATACTCTCTGTCTTCAAATGAGATAATTATAAGCTGAAAATATAAGATGAGTCCGATTTTTTTTTCATCAATGATCTTTCATTGGAGCCTCTCAAATTGCAATAATACAAGGGACACGGAAAGCACAAAGGATATAAGTGCCTTGGCTTACAATGGTAATAAGCACAACAGTTTGCTGGGGTAGCAGTAAATCAAATGTACTGGAGCTATAAAAAGCCCGTGAGACATTTGGATGTGATCCTGGGCTGCTCCTGCAGCAGAGGCACTGAGCATACAAATGAAAACCCATCCACATCGTGTTACGGGGAGCGCTGCGTTATTGAGGCTGGAAGGATGATAATAGGAAGTTGTTTCTGGAAAACTACTGAAGCTGGGCTTCCTTCTCTTGGCACCAATGTAGGGCAATTGCATTTGGGACAGCATCAATATCAGTTAAATAGAGGAAATTCAATAAGGAAGGAATATGGAATCATTAAGAGTATAAATTATATTAAATTCTGCAGATTAGAGGGCTGTATATTTGGGCTTCATTTTAATCTGATTTTTCCCCCTCATTATTTATTTCACTTTATGCTTTATTACTTTTAACTTTTTTTTCTTTCTGATGGTCTGGCTAATGCTTATGACTCCTTCCTCCTGCATGCTAAGCTCAATAAAATTCTTTATAGAAAGAAAGCTCTTGGAGAAGACATTCAAAAATCAATGTACTGTATAGAACATAGGGCTGAAAAATGAAGGAAGATGGACAGGACTGCTAGAAGATCATCTGAAAACTCTGTCAGGAAAAATATTCTGTAGATTAAGGTAATATTTGGGACTCGAGGGACCTTCATTCAGTTCCCACCTCATCATGTCTTTGTTGCCCAGCTGGAAAAGCAGAAAAGCCTTCTTTCCTCTTTCCTAAATACATCATCTTGTTCTAAGTCTTTAATAATTTTTAGGTTGGGTTTCACAGTGGGTGCACTTTAATTTAGCATTCTGGAATCTAGGTGTTAACTCCAGTGTTTGTGTTATTATGGCAGCATTTAGTATTGCCACTTGTTGTTAATGGATATATAATGTCAATATCAATGGATTTTCTCACCCGAGCATTATGTTGGGATAAGGCTGGGGCTGCCTGTACCCTGGTCTTGTCTGGAGTGAACTGCTCCAGAGTGTCCATAGGTTGGAACCAGTGGGAAAAACCTATAAAAACAAAATGGCTCCTGCAAATTTTTGACTTTGTTTTCTCTCTGATATGATTTTAGAAGTTGTCTTGAAGGTGGAAGTTCTCACTATCCATGCAGATACCCACCCAACCATAGCTAATTATTTTTTTCAACACACGCAGACATCAAAAACAGCAATTTAAAATTGTTGCAATTCAGTGTTCAATTCATAGATTAGTATGTCAAAAAGTAATTGTTGGAAGATGTTCCTGTTCTGTCAGGTAATGTTAGTCTAATTTGATTTAGCCACAAAGCCTCCCTTTTCCTGCAGTGCTGGCTTTCGAATCTTTTTAGCTTCTCACATTTGGGAAATGCCAGTAGACAAAAGGTTGCACTTTAGAGGGGGCCATGAGAAAATATCAGGTGAATATTTAGGTGATAAATCTGCTGAGGTCTTTAACAGCTTTATTGATTTTTATCCGGTGATATTTCTGTCAGGAAGAGACACCTAATCCAACTTAAAGTGGTGTTACATATAGCTCTGGCAAAAACAATTATAAACTCCTTATCTGCAGTCAGTGTATTTATGTACTGTGCTGTGAGTTTGGGTTCCCTTCTCTTCATCACCTTGGAGGGCTCAAATCGTCCTGTGCGCCCCAGAGCCTGAGTGTTATTGGTGTGTTTATGTGCTCTTTATTGGTGTGTTTATGTGCTCTTTATGGTATCTTGATGTGCTCTTTCCACATATGTGACCCCCTGGTGATTAATGGGAGCCAAGTGCATTAATACCCAGAAAACACTAATTCCTCGATGAGTGGAACATCCTGGAATGGGCATCAGAAAGCCAAATCCCCCTCACAAGATGATTTCATAGAAATCCTTGCTGATTTCCTCACATTTGGTGGAGTCAGAAGACACCTGAGAGTGCCCTGAAGCATCCAAGGGGCAGATAGACACCCCAAATTGTGTCATTGACTTTCAAAAGACTTTTCCTCAGGCTTTCACCAGATTTCTGATTCTGGCTTCAACTTGTCCAGGCAGGCAGGGACCAGCAGGATTTCCTCTACGTTTTGTTCTCCTGTAACACCTGTGGGTTCACTCCTCAGTCGTGTTGTTTGCATCTGATGGATGCAGAGCAAAAGCCACCAGTGGGCAAGAGCCACGTCCCAGTTTATCTTTTCCTTGTAAACCTGGTCAGTGCCAGCAGGTTTGTGGGGAACAGGTGAGCTGAGTGCCTGTGGGGAAACGTGGCAGTGCAGGGATCTTCTGACGTTATTTCTGGAAGTCAATATAATGGCAATATCAAATGCATTAATTCCATCCTATCTACCACACTGGGGTTTTTTGCTCATTAATTAGTAGCTGATTGGCTCTTACAACTAGAAGAGCTCTAATTCAGCCTGTGTTGCATCTGACAGAATGCTTTCTCCCAGCTGGGTATTCTTTAACAGAAAATAGAGGCTTATCTTGCTTTTCTTTCAACCTTCATTGATGTTATTTACTACTTGAAATGCTGTTACTCTCCTGGGCCTCCTTATTTCCATGCCAGAGCTAGTTGGCAAGGATGGATACCTGTCATGACTTAACACACACATCAAAATCAATTGAAATGGGAACTTTGCCATTTGTCAGGAATGGGAACTATTGAACAGAGACATTCTCACACATAGTTTTTAAAAAAGGGGGGTGTGTGTGGGGGGGAAACTCTTACCTGTTAGAGTATGTAAAAGAAAATATTATTAAAAATGTTCAAGTTTCATCCTTTTTGCTGTCATTGCTGAAGCGGGCTGGAAGGAAAGCTGGCCCTGTGTCAGTGGTGGGGTTGGATACAGGCAGAGGTAGGGTACTGCCACCAAATCCTGATGTCTTGGAAATACTGATTCCTCCAGATCAAACCTCGTGTGTACGTGAGGAAAAATAATGAGAGAAATTAAGGGAGAAGTAGTAGTGCTACTTTGTAATGTCCTTATTCAAATTCCTTTCACAGCTTTTCTAAAAATAAATAAATATCTGAGGGGAATCTTTTGGGCTGTTGTGTGTAAATTCTGCATCACTGAGAGGCTTTAGAGGAGTTCTGTTAGGGTGGTTGTAAGGAGGAGAAACAGAAGTGGTATTAGGACTACAAATTTACTGCATAACTGACATAACCTGAAATATTGTGTCCAAATCCTGAAAAACATGGCAAATGTACTAAAAAGAAGAAAGTCTAGAATCTCAGCAGGAAAACTGAGGAAGAAGGGAGAGAAACCATAGAATGGTTTGAGTTGAAGGGACCTTAAAGTTCTTCTAACCCCCTGCCATGGATAGGGACAAGTTTTGACTAGGTAGTGTTTGTCCTAGACAATAAGCCATTTTGGGGGGAAAAAAATTGAATCATTCTTGGGAGAGGCCTGTTACACACAGAAATGGTACAAAAGTATGAAAATGCACATTAATATAACAGATACACACATACAATGAGCAAATATCTACTCCAAAAAATGTTACTCTGCTATTTGAATGGGCTTTTTTTTGCAGTGAGCTGTATGTTGATGAAAACTGGAACATAAAACCAGGGGAAATATGTGAGAGAAGGAAAAAATACAATGCATTTATCCCGTTTATTTGAAACCTGCTAATGATAGTGGATGGTTTTCCCTGTGATGCTCTTGGTAAAAGAAAGGAAGTAGCAAAATTATTTTGTATAAATGAGTTGCAGCTTTGGATTCAGGACCCTTACCCCTCTCTCAGGTATGTGCAGGATGCAGTGAGCCACTCCTCACTTAAAGCTTTGAGGTTAAAGGCTGAGGGCACTTGAGGCAGACGCTTCCAGTCAAAACTTACTGTGCTTTACATAAAATCCCTGGCTGGATTCCCGGACATCACATAAAGTGTTTATCAAAGGTGATCTGTCACTGTGGTACCTGTGTGGTTGTAAGGCAGTAAAATTGCCTCCCGTTGTGTTTAATCTCCCCAGGCCCATGAAGAAGACAAGTGTTATCAGCTTTATTTATTGATGAAGGATCTGCAGCGTCCCCTGAGCTGAGTTGCCCTAAAACACTCAGCCCACAAATGAATCTCATTATTGCAACACCAGCACTGCAATGCCCAGTATCAGGCACAACCCCAGGCTTGGCTCCAGATCCTCTCCTCACGATGGAGGGATTCACTGCCCACAGGAGGAATTGATAGGGGTTGATCAATATTCAACTCAGGTAAGCACAGCTAACTATTAAAACACAGCAAATGTTAATCACAAAACCTAAGAAGCAGGATTCACCTTAATCTTGTCAAGATAAAAGCAGCAAGAATTTATTTGAAACCAAACACAGAAACTGCTGAATCATCCCATAAAGGACTGCACATGCTCCAGAAAGAAAGGTGAAAAGTGCATTGCGATGAAGACTACTAATCTTCATCAGAAAGACCCCCGAGGAAAAAGAGGAGCCTTCCTCAGTGCGACCACCACGGTACACAGCACAGGCGAGGCACATGTGCTAATGATATTAATGATTTCTGAGAAGTAATTTGTATAACCACTCCTATCCCAAGGAAGGTGGTGAATATTCATAAATTTTACCCATAACACTGGACTGTGTGGAGTGCTGTGTGTGTGTTTGGAGGAATGAACCCCCACACCCGGCGCACTGAATAAAGCAAATATCCACTTCTCTGACTCTGTCTCTGAAGTGTCCCTTGGCCCGCTTTGGGGTGAGTCAGAATGCAGGACCTTGGGTGTGGAGCTGCTGAGCAGTGTCCCCAAACTGTGACCCAGAGAGGGAATGCTGATACCCTGCTCATGGCACTGAAAGGGTTGAGAGTTTCTCAGAGAAACCAAACCTTGATTTTGCCTGGTAAACACCCATTTTCAAGCCAACCCCAGTGTGCAGCCAAGCTGTTGATGTGTGCTAGTGGCTTGCAGAACTGAGGGTGTTTTTGCTGAAAAATAGAGCCTGACGTTGTTTGGGGCTGCCCAAGGCCACAGAGGGTCCTGCTGCAGAGATCCCTGGTAGCTGCAGGCTGTGGACAAGGCCGGCTCCTGCGTGAAGAGCAAGCCCCAAACAAAGGTGGCAGAAAGGCGTTGGCGGAGGTAAAGCACAGAGAGGGGTCTTTTGTGTGGGTTCCAAGCAGTTTATCAAGGGTGAAGGGTCCAGGAACAAAAGACAAGGCAGTGAGGATCCAGGGTTTATATACGGGGGGGTGGAGTAAAGGGGAATAACCAATGGGGGTTGACTAAGGGGGAGGAGCCAACAGGAAACAACCAATGGGGATTGACTAAGGGGGAGGAGCCAACAGGAGAACAACCAATAGGAGAGGGGATAACATGAACAATCCAATGCGGTGTCGAGTAGGGNGGAGCCAACAGGAAAACAACCAATGGGGATTGACAAAGGGGGAGGAGCCAATAGGAGATCAACCAATGGGGATTGACTAAGGGGGAGGAGCCAACAGATGAACAACCAATGGGAATAACCTAGGGGAGTGGATTACATGAACAAACCAATGGGGTGTCAAATAAGAGGGAACTTTCCAGAACTAATGAATAGTCAATTAGGGGAAATGAATAAACATGAACTCATACATAAAACAGGGTGGAGAACTCATTAACCAATGAGCTTGACACATGTAAACTACGAACCAAGGGAAACGTAGGTACTCACCTTAACCTAAAAGAGGGAGCTAGACCTGGGTGTCCTGGAGGCCTGGCCACCACTCTTCCAACTGGTCTGCGGCAGTGGCTACAGCCACATGCAGAGCGACAAGAGCCCTGTTCTGTTAGCTGGCACCAAAACAAGAAATTTTACCTTTGTGCCTCAGCAATTAAATGGAAACATATTCACAAGCACCCCGAAGTCATCCATCACTGGGCAATGATGCGCATCTACCCTGATGCATAGCAGTCCTTCTATTATTTATCCATTAGCTGCTCCCAGAATCTAACCCCTTCCCTCAAAATTCCGTGTCAATATTTTTGGTGCTAATGTTTGTTTTGTGAGAAACTTGAACTGTGCCTATCCCTTTTATGGGGTTTGAATTGTTAATATGAACATTTGAGCTCATTATAACTCTGAAATGTTTCCTTTGTTACCAGTAGCTGAAAAACCTGTGCACAGTGTTCAAAAAAACAGTAAGTGCTATTTCTGGAATTGTATTTTTTTCACCGCTGTGCCCAACAATATGCTCCTGCCTTTGCTAATGAAGCTTTTCTTTAATGAACACAATTAGAGCTAGGCAAACAATGCAGAAATATTTTTCCATGAATATTCATCCAGAGTCTTAAATGAGTTCCCTTCGGTTATGTTTGCACCAACTCATTGTCCTCTTCTAGTGAAATTTTCCAGGATTCAGTCTTTGATGCTTGAGTAATGAGGGAGGAAATTGAGTTTCAGCTGAGGGGTTATCCTTCTATTGTCCAAGTCATTATTTCCTATGGGGACTTGTATTTCTGCAGGAATATCTGGGTGGGGGATTAGTGCTGAACAAGAAATGTGCATCTGGCCACTGGCACAGTAAGACTGGAGGTAACAGAGCCAAAAGCAGGAATTTCTGGAGGAGAAAAGGGAGTGAAGAGGTAGGTTCAACTGGTTACTCCACGAGTAGAACAACAGCTGCTGGGGACAGGGCTTCTGTGAAGGTGGAGGTTTATATTTTTTCTTTTTTTTTTTTTCCTTTCTTTCTTTTTTTATCTTTCAACAGCCATTTCAAAAACTTCAGGTGCTGTCACTGCTGAACAGAACCCTTTTCAATGCAGATATGCACACAGCACCTTGAGAAGTAGTACTCCAGATTTCAGCATTTACGTAACAAAATAAAATTTAACACTTCTGAGAAATGCCACTGAATAAGCCCAGACAGCAGAGCAGGCTGAGGGGTTAATGACCTGGTTTCAGATCCTGGAGAGAAAAACAGCAGCAATTAAATCAATTACAGACTCTTTGTAGTCTGTTAACTACATGTAGCAGTGTGGAAGAGAGCAGAGCCTCAGCTGAGGGTTGCAAGGGGGCTGTCTTGGTTTGAAGGGGGTTGCATTTTCCATTCCAAGGGAGGCTCCTGCCTTCCTTGGCAGACCCCTGTCTTTCAAACCAACACATGAAGTGGGGAGAACAGAAGTGGTTGAGACAATGCACTTGAGCAGAAAGGGTTTTCCTTGAGATTTGCTTTTAAATAAAAGCTCCAGCAAACTCGTTGCTAGATCAGCAGCTGCTGTGAATTATGTTCTGGGAAAAATGACTTTTGAGAGAGTCCTTGTTGCCATAATGAGAAATCTTTTAAGAAACAGACACACACAGATTGCTTTTCCTATGGGAAATACGTATTTGACTTTGGTAAACTCCAGGGGTTTGTATTTTGTTCATGACAAAAGCAAAAGGACAGGATAGTGGGTGCCCTACTAACACTGCTCCGAGAGAGAATTTCACTTGGAGCATGACCACTACAATTCAGAAGCTACAATTACTTTTTCCTGTGCTTTGCTATTTCAGGGTCTGAAGCTGCTGATGATGGGCACTTCTGAAAAGCTCCTGTTACCCCTCTCCAGCAGAGTGGTTTCAGACTATTGCTTTTATGACCCCTTTGTCACTGGTGCATCGTGCTGGCTGGGTTGTTCTGAAAGGAAAAATAATCAGCCAGCCTGGCACAGTGATGGCTGCAAAGACTTGGTCCACAAATCATAAACAACCTGTTTCCTGTCTTTGACATGTAGTATCAAAATATGCAAGGCATTAGTAACTAATTACTACTTTTAATCTTAGCCTTCAGCAAAAGATGTGAGCTGTGTTTGCTGTGTAAATTTAGTATAAAAATATCCTGGTAGTTTGTACAGTTACAAGTCATCACTTGTGTATTCCTCTTTCTAATCCATGAGCATCCTTTGTTATAGGTGTTTGTAAAGCACTGGGTGTATTGTTGGAGCAATGTGAATGATAAATAATACTCACATAGAGAAGGATAATAATGCACTATTCAAAGCAACAGCTAATTCCCTGAATTTAGATTATTTCTCTCCCTTTTTGCACAAGGACTTATAACACCAGGCAGTTCAGAAGCTGTATTCCTTCCCTTTCTCCAGCAGGTAGAAATACACCAACCTGACTGATGTAAACACTTTTTTTCAGGTGTTTCTTGGCAGTCTATGGGGTTTGTGCAGCATCCATGCAAATTTAGGATTTGGGGGCTTGAGCTGAATGACTCCATTTGCACTTTCATGCAAATCAAATCAACTTCACGTGATCTGCAAACAGCAAAGCTGAGCCATGGAAGGTTTCTAGAGCTTCTCTCAGTTGAGATGAAGAATTGCAATTCCAGTTACATGACAAATCTCTTCTGTGTCTTGGTGACCCTTTTCTCTTCTCCTCCCCACTGGGGTTTGTGGTGGGAAACCAGCATTTCTGGAAGCTGCAGTCTGGGGGAAGAGCTGGTGTTAGTTTACTCCCTGCTCAGTGTCTACTTCTATATGTCTTCTAATAGTGCTCTGAAATGATTGACTTTTATATTCATTATCACCCAAATTTGGATGCTGCTTAGTTGTGTTGTGTGGAAACCACATAACTCTTTGAATTGACAATTATTTTAGTGCTGTGAATTCTCTTTAGAATGAGACTCATGACCTTTTTTTTCTCACTTGATGCCTCTTTGCCCTGCTCCTGTTAAGGGCTAAGAAAGCAACTAAACCAGCAGACCTGCAAAATGATGGCTGGTTTGCAGCATAAATTGCCATTTCTCACCTCAGCACAAAAAGTAGTGGTTTCCATAGCAGTGTTTTCCAGAGCGAATACTGATCTCTCTCCCTAATTTTGAATTGAATTTTTAAACTAATTATGATTGTTTGTTTCTCTGCACTCTGTTTTGTATTTTCCCCGTGTAATATTTTAGCAAATTAATTAATTGGTCAACCACAGCTGTTGCCCTTTGTAGTGTATCGACCTCCTAATCACTTCTTACAGAAGCTTGGGATTTGTTCCAAGTGACACCTCTACCATGCACCCACCCTTTTTTTCTTTCTTTTTATTTTTTCCCCAAATTGATTCTTTTCACAGTAAGGCTATAGGTTATAGCATAATTTGAAAACTAACTTTCAGAAACTGTAAGTTTCAAGTGAGTGTCTAAAATGAAATTTTGCAGTGTTTGTTGTTTTCTTTTTTAATTTATATTCAAACATCTGCACTGGTTGCTGCGCTGTTGCTAGTGTGGAATGAACAGCATATCCTCATATGCCCAAGTATTTAGAGACTTTTAAATGTGTTCATATGATTTTTTTTTCCCCTACAAAGTAAGAAATTTAAGTTTTCCCAAGTCTGACTTGTTAGGACTGGGAAGCATTTGGTCAGGGGTGGCAGGTAACTTCAGTTTAGTCCAAAGTGTGTCCCTTTTCACATCTGCATAATGACCAGAACCAAAGCCAGATGTTTGCTGGTGAACACTTCCAGGAAGAAGCCAAGTCTGTGACCTGCTCCTGGGTGATGTGCAAAACACAACTTCAGCTGCAGATGCTTCTCCTTATTTCCCATTTGCCTTCTGAAGGGTTCATTAGCGTGGATGTTTCCAAACCCCATTAGCACCCTTCCCTCCCCCCAGTTATGTGCTGCTCTTTATTCATCATTGTAGCTCTGCAAATATGTATCAGGGCTGGCAGAGATGCAATGAAGGCACCCTAATTAGCCATTAGTGTTCTCTTTTTTTTTTTTTTTTGCAAGTTTTACCTCAGGTGTCAAAAAGCAGAGGCAAGGCTCTTCAGGCTGTAGTTGAGAGCATTCACCATCGGTCAGACTCTGCTGTGCTGCTCCCAGAATGAAGCTCCTCTCAGTCTCTCTAATTAACACAGGCAGATTTACTGGAAAGGTAATTTCATAAAATTCAAATGGAGTCACTGGAAGATGCCACGGACAACTCAAGAGGTCTGCCAACAAACAGCATTTTTTATTCCAGCTAATTATTTTTTAATGATACTATTAGTAACTGGAACTCGCTGTACACAGCACACTCCAGATAAAGATCTCAGCAAGTTTTACATGGCAGTGATGTGAAGCCTCACAGAACACTTAAGATAAAGGTGAGTGAGTTTCTTTTATAGGCATTTTTAGACACAACTCCCAGGCTCATTCTCTGCTCCCAAATCCAACAGTGTCAGAGCCACAAGCTGGAGCTTCACCATTGCCTTGGCTCCATGCCCTGATCTCTGATGGCTGTTTTATTTCATCATTTGGTTTGGTTCTCTCAAGGTGCTGTTTGTCATTGTCTCCCAAGGACTCTGATGCCCCAGTTGAGTGCTGTGCCTTTCACCTGTGCAAGAAATTGCTGCTGGAGATCCCCCTGCTCTGGCAGCAGCCAATTCGACCCTGATCGAGAAACCACAGACAGGGAAGGAAGTCTTTGCGTGTAGTGTGCCAGTGATTAATACATCTGCTTCACCCAGAAATGAACAAGAACTAAATGAACCGTGATTTTTGCAAATCCTTAAGCTGCTGAAAGAATAAAATGAAACACAAGCAGTGTAATGTGTTCCTAAACTGCTCTGCTCTGAGTGCCAAGTGGTCCAGACCAGCAAGTGGTAGATGTGCCTGGCCCCTCCAGATGTCTGTAATTGTTATCTATAAATATCTCTGCCCCAGCAATAAATCATCCCTCAGTGCTCCAGAGCAGCAGCCTTTATCCTGACAGCTGGGAAAACCTGTCCCCTATAAACATGTTCATTCATAAAGGCTGCAGGGCTGGGGCCTGCCTTTGTTTCAATTTCGGATTTTAAAAAAGAATAAGCAGAAACATTCAAAGCTCTGTCATCCTCTGCTAATTGCATTTATGATGAAAGATGAGTAGGAAAGCTGAGTTTTTCCTGGTTTGAGAGGAGATAGGACTTGGTTGGGACTGAGGGTGGGAGAGATGACTTGTCTGCTTGGAAAACTCTCTGGCTTTGCTACAGGAAGGGCTTCTGTCCAAGGCACCAGGAAAATTTCTAGAGATAAATTCAACCTGAGTACAAGAGAAAGGCTTGTCCGAGGACATATTTATGTATCTGGAACTAAGGTTGTGGGTAAGAAGATCCTCTGTTTGTTACAGTAGGGTTAGCTTGGAAAACAGGGACCTGCCATCCACCTCTTAGTGTTTCCTGTATGAGTGGAAAAAAAAAAAAGCTCACAGTTCTGCTCAGTTCCCTCCTTCAGAGATGCTATCGCCTTCTCTTCCACTTTTTTATTCAAATCTGTGCAAAGTTAGAAGTTGCAGTGCATGGAGTTGGTATTGTCCCTTTCCATGTAAAAGAAGTTGTTTTTATGGTCCTGTCCAGGTCTTAGAATTTAACTCTGTTTTTTCAGGGTTTTTGTAATGGTGAGGCTGTCCTTCAAAGCAAGTGGTTCTCTAGCAATGTTTTGTTTAGGCAGGCAGAGACATATCTTTCACTACCAGTTTCAAGATATTTTCAGTATTTGAATTTGTGCATGCAAGAAGAAAGATCCGTTTGCCCTGTCTTCTGTACAGGTACTTCAAATTTAGGTTTGTTTTCATGCTTAAGTCATGTTTAAGGTATATCCTTAAGGCACATTTACACAGAAGCAAAAAAACGAGCTTTGAGATTTTTTTCTGCTCACAGGAAACTGAGATTCAGAAGTCATTAATTCCAAAAATTAAATCATTTCATCATAAATCTGTGGCTGCAGTAGGTGGTTTTCCTTGGTTGTTAAGTTATTTTGTGCATCTGTCTGCACTTGAGAGATAAACTATAGGGAGAGGATTTCAGCAATATGTCATTCTGCTTAACTGCTTGTTATCTTTCATATTGAAAAACAAACCCAAAATACAATAAAGAAGCAAATCAGCTCTTCCAAGAGCAGCCCTTGGTGCTGCTCAGAAAGTTTGCTGAAAGGCCAACACAGGCCTTAGGTTTTAACCTTTTTATTTTTCAGATCCTGTGCTGCTTAGTATGCAACTCTGAAACTTCTTACAGCCTGTTAGCTGCTGGTCTCTCATTGTGGTCACACATAACAAACCGTCTCCAGGTTTGCACTTCAAGGGCACCTTGTTGTCCCAGGCCCCGAAATATGTAAACTAAATCCTCTGAATGGGGGGCAAACTTGGGGTAATTCCTTCATTGCCTGAAATTGTAATTGGAGCATTAACCCTGAGATGCAAACGGACCAAACTTATAAAAGTGTGAAAAACCCATGATCCAGGGTCCATCTTGGGTGTAGCTCCTGACTGCCCAAGGTGCACCTTTGAAGGCCCTTCAATAAATACCTGCTTTTATTCTCCTTATCTTGTCTAGCCTCTGTTTTCAAGTAGCCACTTCAAGGCATCATGGCCACACACTTACCACAGGAGGGGGAAATTCTGAATCAAGAGAAACGTTTTAAGGCTGGAAAGAATTGCTTTTGTCTTCCATCCCTCTTCAAGCTGAAAACAAGGTATTAGAGCTCATCACTGGTTAGTCAGAAAGATGAACCACAGTGGAACAAACAATGCAAATTATGGTGGTTCCTCTGTACGTGTGACTATTGAGGGACTGGATGCACCCTGACTCAGGGGTGAGACAGCAGAAACTCTCAGAAACTGCTTTCTTTATGATTCTTGCTGCTTTGGTGTGCATTGCCAAGTGGAGTGGGTGGTGAGGGACAGAACCCAGCAATGATTCCTTTTTTAGAGGGCGCTAAGCCACCTAAGTACATAATTTCTATTCCATAGCGTTATTGTTTGCAATGATTGATTGTTTTACTATTATTTTTTTAAAAGTCATCTCCTAGATGTGTGACCTGCTGTACAAACCTGTTATCCCTCAGACACCCGACCTGGGATGCTCCTCTCTCCCGGCTGGTGTTTGTTGTGCACTAATGCCAGGTGCCAGGTCAGATAACGGGGCCAGATAAGTCACAGCAGCTCTGAAGTGGCATTAGATCACTCCATGGTGCTGCTGATTGATCAATAAATACTGCTGGAGCTGCTGCCTCTCAGACATCTGTAAGCATTTGCTGTGTTGGCTGATTTGATTTCTTCTGAATGTAATTGGAGTTTTTACATTTGTCTTTACTGTTTGCTTAGTGTCAGTTGAGAGAAAACACATTAAAGTGCTTCATAACTTTCTATGGTTTTTTCCTATTTTTTAACTCATTTCTGCCCATTCCCTGAGGACAGAGTTGCAGTGCCTGTTGTAGCTATTATAGGTGGATCTTATACTGAATTTGAGCCAGACTTTTTGGAAGTCAGCAGTGTTGTGGCTCTCTGAATGGCCATGTGCCCTTTGGGGGCATTGTTCTGAAAGTTTCAGAGTGCTGGATTTGTCTCAGCCTTGCCATGATGGTATTATCTGATATAATTGGTGATATTATTGCCTGCTGTGCACATGGTTCATGGCATATCAAGATCTTTCCTAAGTGAGCTGTGTGATCTGCGCCCACCCTCTCTCACATGGTTGTAACATAACCTCGAACTTCTTGGCAGCTTTTCTTAAAAACATGAGCAAGTCTCTTCCCTTTTGTCTTGCAAAGCTTCTCATTACTGGGGAGCTCCCCCAGACTGAGGAGGCATTAAAGTCATGATGGATTTTAAGAAAGTCACCCATCCATGATATTAAAGAGCTTTTGGTAGCACTGTACAGGCCCCTGCACATTACACCTTGGGACATTTTTTGCTGTATGTGATCTTTGTGTGAGATATGTCTTTATTCACACTTTCAGCACACACCTACCTGGCACTACCAAAGACCTAAAGGGTCTCAGATTTGGTGTTTGGGGAGTAGAAACACAGAAATGAGAACGTGCTTTAGAAGAAGTGAAGATCAGTGGGTTGTGCCAGCAGAAACTCAGTGGTTGTGTTGCTGTATTTTACAAAGACTAAAAGAATAGGAACTTTTAAAAAATTATTTGCAGCTTTCAGTTGATATAATATTACTGAAAGGTTGATGATTAGATGGGAAAGAAAATGCATAAAAGTCCTATGAAGCACATGTCAAACATTGTCTCTTGGAGGTGCAGCCCAAATTAGGATTAGTGTGTTCTTGGGCATAGAGCTATACCACATTTGCCTTTAGAAATGTTGTAGCACAGCCACATAGTAAACTCTAAAGAAAATACTCCAAAATTAGTGTTTTGATATCAGGAAGCCTCAGCCCACATCTTCTACAGAAAATGTCACACCAAGTACTGCTAAATATAGATGCAGAACTGTGTGAGCAGAAATTCCTGTGCCTCACCAAGGCATCAACACGAGGGCTGGAATTCAGTGAGGTGAAGTGACCAGAGCTAACTTATGTTTGTAAAGCTAGATTTTAGCTTAGTCTTTCAAGGCAATTTGCCCAACATTTGTTGGGTTTTAATTGCTTCACGTTTTTAAAGCAAGCGAATCCTCACAGGAACATCTGTGACCAAAATGGACTGAAAATGTTGACTGTTAAAATTAAACAGCCTGTCTTTTCAAGCCTTTCTGTCCTTGAAGGTGCAATTTTGCTCTGTTCCAGCAGGTCCACTTCTCATTAGTTCATATGGAATCACTTTTGAAAGTGTAGTTTGACCTCATGGTTATCATTATTCCTGTTTTGTCTGCAATTACCAACAGAGATCCACCTGGAAAAAGCATGTACCTACTTTAATTTTCATTGACAGCTGAACCATTCCATGTTTCTAAAGAGGCAAGGCCTAGTAAACACATTGCTCATGTCTCTCTTCTGTTTTATTTTTAATGTCACTTGAATGCTCACCTACAGACACCGCAGTAGGTAATCAGGATATCCTTAATTAGAAAATCTACTTAACTGGGACATCTTCCAGGGAAATGAATTAAGCCAAGTGGTATTTAATTATGCTGCTTAGAGAGGCTTTGGTTTCTCTTCCCTACAATTCCATTGACTGTGGTTTTGGAAACTCTGCCCCAACTGAAAATTCTGCTTATTGGGACAAACCCTGCTCATCAGAGTGAGTGGATGCTGCTCTTAGGTTCTCTGCAGTCAAACTCTGTATTTTCCAGAGCAGCTCCTTCAGTTATGTGCAAACCAGGATCCTAAGCTGGATCTGGCCAAGGCACAATTCACCCCTGGACAGAGAATTTGGAGCAGGGAGATGCTTCCCATCATTTCTCAGAGTGGCTGAGGGTGAAGCGTTGCCAGGCTCCTGGACCTCTGGGGTTTGCTGTGGCACTGTACAAACTGCATAAGCTAAATCTTTGTTTCTTAATGCTGTTCCTTACCAACTAAAGCTGTGTGGAGCTTGAGTATCCCTTGGTATTGAGTGTTGCATGGTGCTGCTTGATCTGAGCTTTAAATTGGATCAGAAGGTCTGTACCTCTGTGATACATAAACTCATATTCACATCCACGCCTCAGTGTTTCCCAGGGTTGTTGTCACACATGTGACAGTGAAAAATTAGAATCTGGGCATCAGTGCTGCTGCCAGAATTAATTTGTGGTGCCCAGTGTGAACTGTTGTGTGTGATGGCCATGTATTTATGTTAAAAATGTTATTGCAACAGAGCAGTGCTTTAATTAACTGGGTCTACTTTCAAATGAAAGCATCAAACTTGCAAATCAAGCAGTTTGTTGTTAATTGCTGCATTTTAATGTCTCTTATAATAAAAGCTGTTGTGTCTCTGCATAATTCAAAACATTAAAAATGCTGAACTAGAATGTCTGGAATATCTGCCAGCATTGGGAATTTTTGGACACATGCTAAAATAAAAAAAAAACCCTGAGCTTCCCTCAAATTAACACACAAGAATTCTACTGTTGGAGATGTTATTTCTTAACTAAGAGGTACATACTTAAAACAAACTTTCTTTGAATAAGTCTTGTGACATCCCTGCTTTCCTAATTTTCTAGTCTGCCTCCAGCAAAAAAACTTTTTAATGTATCCAGGAGCTTGCAATATTTAATTAATTTGCATTCTCATTCTTTTAAAGTACAAACTATGTGGTCAATTTTGACAAGAAACTCTTCATTTAAAAAGTTAGCATTTGTGAAATCAAGCCCCAGCAGCTCGGTAATTCCAGTGTCATTATTTGCACTAGGAGCCTTCTTCCTCTCCCAAATGAGAGCTCGCCTATACAAAAATCAAACACTGTAAACTACAGCAAGTGCATGTGAATTAGGAAGTGGAAAAGATCCAAGATTAGTTACACACAAAAGTGAAGCCAATTAGGCAGTTTCATTCCTCGGTGAAGAGTAACTCAGAGAAGTTAAGCATCACAGCAAATTTTCAATTAAGTACAAGAGTTACTTTTCTGTTTTAACAGTCACTTTTGGTGCTTGGCTGTTATAATTAGTGACATACCTGGCATTTTAAAGAGTGCCATGAATAATGTAAAGGCCTTTGTTTCAGCCTTCCAGTTGTGATACTTGGCTTTTAGTCTTAATGACTGCATGAGATCAGGTTTTGTTAGTGCTTCATCTGCAAAACAGTGCTGCTCATTTTCAAGAGCAGATGTCCAGCTACACTAAGTGTTAAATCCTAATTTGGGACGTGCAGAGGTAGATGTGCACAGCCTTGATACCCTCCAACTCCTGAGCCACCCTCAGAGGCTGCCAGACTGACAAGAGGAGCTGCTTTTTCCCCAAATATGACCCAAAACAGGCTCCAGCTGTGTGAGTCAGTGCTCCCACCCAATAAACCCTCTTTTCCACCTCCCCCTTCCTCACATGTGCACCTCTGGAAATGTGGTGCTCGCGTCCATATGGCTTTTGGAGGCAGTTGGCAGGAGCAGCCCAAACCAGTATAAACCCAATTTGAACTGGCATTTGGGTAGCCAAAGAACAGGTTGCACTGGAATGAGTTAGGTTTCTGACTGACTTAAAACTTGCACAGCTGCTGAGCACGAAGGAAGCTGGGAGTCAGGCTTGGGTCTGTGGTGCTCCATTTCCAAGCAGCTGCCTCCTACAAGACATTGGATTTTTCACAGAAATTGTGCTATTGATAAGAAAGGCTGTCCTGACATCAACAAGTTTGAAACATAGCTTGAAGTTCATTCAGCAGCAGGCTGAAGCCAGGCACTCAGCCAGATTGGTTCATTCTTCATTAAACAGAAAACCATGTTTCCCATAATATTTGTGCGAAAACGTTAACCAAGCTCAGTGTTTTGTGCCTTGAATTACCTTGAAAATCAATCTACCTTTTAATCTTTTCCTTCTTGGTTTTCAAAAACTGCATTTAATGCTGGTTTTGGAGACGAGAAATCACAGCGATATCTCTGGACCTGGCCATATCTGGAATTTTGAGATAAAATCCTGTAGGAATGCAGGAGGGAGGGGGCTGGGGGTGACACCACTCAGACCTGGGGGCTCAAAAATTTGAAGCTGAGCTTTCCCCTTTCTTCTTGGCCTCATCCCATCCCTTCAAACCTTAGCCTCTGCTCCTGTGGTAAAGATTTCTGGCAATCAAAGAGTGCAAATGCAGAATGAATTTGCCTAATTGCATCCTTGCTTATGCACAAGTGGTGCATAATAGATATTTACGAATCAGGCTGATTTTCAGATACCAACACAGTTTTATGTTTGGAAGATGGAGCTATGCTAATTTCATTTTATACTCCAAAATGAGAATAAAATGAAATGAGGTTCAGTACTGACTCTGTGCAAACCTTTCCATTGTAGTTTGCTATAAACAAAAGAAGTACATGCAACCCCACTTGTTTTGCCTTCATGGATGAGATCTGAAATAGGTATTTTTATGTGTTGGAGCTTGTGGTACCGAGTAAAGCAGATGGGCTCTAACTCAAAGCAGGGCTGTGAAGGGGTTTTGGTCATGGAAGGTTTTTCTACTACTGGCTTGGACTGTGCTAGCTGGGGAGCCAGCAAAATTAAAATCTTCAGCTTTAGCCCTGGATCTGCTATTTACATGCTTATTTCACTAGAAGTGTTTCTGAAAATAAAAATATGTTTTTGCAATACTCAGTGTTCCGTACCGGGTTGAAGGGAGGAAGGGGGGAAAAGTGAGAGTCAAACAATTGATTCTTGTAAGAGTTGTTTCAGTTTCACTCCATGTATTGAAATAGAACATTTATCTTAATAATGGATCTGGATGTGCTGCTTTGTTCACAGCCTTAATTTGGTATTTGTGGGGCTGGGGGGGTGTGTGCTTTTGACAGAGGCAGTCAAATTCTGGAGGAAGGTGGGAAAAAAAGCCCAAGCCAAACACACACAAAACAAATCAGCAGTAAAATCTGACATATTGATCTTAACTATTTGCTTGCACTGGAGCTGCTCTGGTGACCCTGGCAACTTGTGGCTCTGTTTCCTTTCTCTGGATGCTCAAGCAATCAGGTTTTATTTGCACGAGTGCCCGCCAGCAGCACTTTTGCAGCTGTGTTACAGACAGCCTGTGGTAAAATACAGGACAGGGACATTTTCTGAGACAGTCACATCATCTCCTCTCTTCTCTGTTCTCGCTCAGGTTCTTTCCCCTTTCTTCTTGGCCTCATCCCATCCCTTCAAATTTTAGTGACCCCATATCACGCAATTTTTGCTCAAGAAATAAATTCTTTTGAAGGCACAGGAGAGTCTTGCTGCTGTGGATTGCCCTTTCCCCTGTTACAGTGTGAGAATAACTCCCCTGGAAGAGGAGCTGCTCATCAGCTGCGGTGGCAGAGTGGGGTCTCAGGGTTTAATCCAGTGACTCAGTGTATTGTGATTTAAAAGGCTTTTCTCTAGAGCGGAAAATGTTTCAAAAGTTTAATACTTTGTAGAGATAAACTGTTCTTTTTAAAGTCATTGTTGCCTTGTTCTGATACATCATCTCGTAAGAAATAATTCAAAGGGCTTTTAGTCCCTGTCTGTGCTGCCTGCAAGCGAAATATTTAAAGCAGGCAGTGTGCTGTAATCCTGAATTCAGAGTGGGGACGTTGCTGAGGTTAGAGCTCACATCTCACTTTTTCCCCCACTATTTTTGTCTTGTGTTTTCTCTTTCTTTCTTTCTTTTTTTTTTCTTTTTTTTTTTTTCCTCAGATTATCCTAAGGTTGTAGGAGGTCAGAGCAAACACAAAGTACCTTTTTGAGAGGAACAGGGTTATTCAGCAAGGGATGATGTAAAGTAACAGAAGCAGTTCTGTGGGGAACTTGTGGCTTCATGAAGTGCTAATCCCTGGTCCTCCCTTCCTACCCAGAGACAGCAGTGGGAATGTCAGAAAGGGCCCAGCATCAACACTTCCTGGGATATTGTTTAAAAAAAAATAAATATCCAAATGGGAATGAAAGCAAAGAATCTCCAATCACCTATAAAACAAAACTGAACAATTTTAGGTCTGTTGCAATATTTAATATCAGCAGTACAGCTGTACCATAGAAGAAATATCTGAACAGAGCTACCTGAAGTAAAGGAGAAATTCCTTGCTCAGAAGAAATCAAACTGAAACATTTTAATCTTTATTAAATGCTCTTATTTTGGTCCTGAAGGGAAGTTGCCTTTAAACACTCACCTGCTGCGGGAAGTGAGTTTCTAACAAAATAGCTTTGAAGAGGAACTTTTTGTTGAGAAACCTGAAAGGATTTTAAATATAAATATATATATTTAAAGATCACAGTCTTGTTTTACTACTGTAGTACAGGAACCAGCTGCAGATTGCCTCATTTTAGGAGAAAACACCTCTCCAAGCAGCTGATCCCTTAGTCAGTGTTCCCTGGGATGTCTTACATGTCCTCCTACAGCCACTGGCCTTGACTCTGAGCTGACTGTGCCTTCTTGATGCAACACTGAGCCCTTCTGCCTGTGAAATCACCAGAAAAATATGGGGAAATGTGAAATTTTATTAGTTATTGTGTTCTGTATCCATCTGACCCCAGTTCTGAATGTTGACGAGAAGCCATTCTCAGGCAGTGAAATGATTGGGTTGTGAATGCCAGGAGTGTGGCAGCACCCAGGGGCTGCCCTGCATTCCCAGTCCTGCCTTCAGCCAAAGCAAACTGGGAAAGGTTTTGGTTTTCTCCATGGTTGGTTGTGGTCAGAGGTTGAGATCAGTGGTTTGCAGGCACATGAGCAGATTTCCATTGGGTGAAACAAGCAGAGGGTGGAACTGAACAAAGCCTGAGGAGTAAATCCTTTATTAAGGATGTGCATCTTCAAATACAGGGTTCCCAAGGTGGAGTTAGAGACTGGGTGAGTTTCCAGTGAATAATGGACACTGACGTTATTCTGGCAACCACAGAAAGAGGAAAACATCATTGCACTTGGGAACCGAGAGCTTTTACATTGGATTGGGACTTAAGAACCACAGCTGATGCTTTTTCTGACCTTTTTTGCACTAAAAGTTACTGCACACAATAAGCTTTGAGAGCTGCAGAGTTTCACTTTAAAAGCCAAATCATGTTTAAATTGTGGGGGCATATAATAGCCCATGGAAATGTTAATGTTATTTTTCTGCTATTTAAATGCCAGCCACGAAAAAACTAAGGCAGAGACTTTGGATCCCCATTGAACAGCCCAGTTTTTTGTTTGTTTGGGGTTTTTTTCCTCTTGCTCTGGGCAAGGTACAACTTTCTCACTAATTTGATAAGAAGAAAATTGTTTTGAGGGCATCAACCCCAATAAGAGGACTTCAGCTCAATCACAGTAACAGCAAAATGTTAATTGTGTAATTTACACACAGTGGTATGGGCAGGCCATATTTTAGGGGTTTATCCATGAAAATTAATCCTCTTGGGGATCAGAAAAATGTCTGGACTAGGAAGTAATTGCAGAACACTCCATCACACAGGATTGAACATAAAGGGATCAGGCTTACAGAAGACTCGAGTTCTGAGTTTGGAACTGCCAAACTGAACTTCATTGGGATGCACCCAGCCATGTCACCTGCAAGTTCTGTGGTACAAACTTTGGCACATTATTCTTTCATAAGGGTATGGCTTCCCTGTCAGGCACAGGGTACAAGCAGAAACCTCAGTATTAGACACAGGAGTGGGAAACTTCAATTTTTAATGTGCGCTTTCATTTGTGTCAGTCACTTGTCAGCAGCTCCAGGAGAGATCAGGACAGGGTGCAACAGGTTTGAGTGTGCCTGGATATGTTTTGAACAGGTAGGGTGTTGCCAAATAATTGAAAAATGAGCTTCATCTCCCTTTCTATCCTCAAATAGATAGATTTCTTTAAACTGCAACTTTGAAACAGAAATGCAAAAATGCTGTTACTGTTTAGGCTGGTTTTATTTTCTTTTATTTTTTTTCTTTTTCTTTATTTTATTTTTTTCAAGGTACTCTAGGGAAAATGTATGTTAAACCAGCTCAACAAAAATGTAGTGATTTAAAAGGTAGGAGGCTCATGATAGCACCCTTCAGATTCATACAATCCAAATTCCATGTTCATTTTTCTTCTTTTATACCAATATTTTCTTTGATTATTGCTTCCTGAAGCCTTGCAGCCACCGGACTCAATGACAGCTATTAGCAGGAAGGGAATAAAGAAGTGGGGCTGGGAGAACCCCACTTTATTTTGTGTAGTTAAAAATAATAATTAGAAATTTAGAAAATAGCCTTTCTAAAAGGAGGAAGCAGTGTAGTAGTAGTTTTGCCACACTCCACACTACATAGCCCAATATTTTTATACATTCTTAAGTCTCTTCCTGTTTTAATAAATCTTCCTTGGGTAAGTGAAATAAATGAAGTCCATGAACACCCACCATGTAATACACCTTCATAAAAACAAAGAATTTTTAATAAGGAATAGAGGTATCTTTTTAAGGTTTTGGAACCTCCTCATGTAGGAAACTGAGACAGTCCTGATGAATCAGGCCAATGTTTCTGTTGCACATTTGAAAGCAGTGCATGTACATTTAATATGTTCTAAAATTTGATCTTTTGCATATCTGGCTTAGCTTTTGCACATCTGGTTTAGCTGGATTATGTGATAAAACTCTCATTTGATGCCTGGTTCCACCAGAGCTCACAGCAGACACTGCTGGGTGTTGAGATCAGGTTAATAATGCAAACTGCTTTCTGTTAGTCATTGCTAAAAGTAACTTGGGACATTTAGAGGACGGTCCTGCCCTCCTCTCTGAAGCATTATTTTCTCTGAAATGATGAGCTGACTGCATTTGAGACTTGCTCCCAAACCAGCCTCAGTTGTCAGGTCCAGTAACACGCTGGGGGTGAAGACATGGCCAGTGTGTGATTTGCTTCAGTTCCTGCTTGGTTTGGAGGGGGAACCTCCCAGAGAGAGCAGGGAGGATGAGAGTGCACCAAAAGGCAATAGATTTAGTGGTGATTCCTGTTAGAAAATGTGCAGGTCCAGGTGCTGCCCTGCTGGAGCCACACTTAACCCTGGGTAGGGCTGAGGGCACAAGTGGGTGCCCTGTGTGACCCATGTGAAGCCTCTTTGCTCTGGGGCTTCAGTGCACAGCACGTGAAATCCCCATGAATTGAGGAGATTGTGTCCTCTCTCCTCCTCCTGGCAATCCAGGCCCTGAAATGGCTCCTGCTTTTCTGCTGATGAGGTGAAGTGTGACAAGGAAAGAGTGTTTTCCACTCAGATACACCCTTCCCGTGGCAGTGCCCTGTTGCCTGGCACAGCAGTGCTAATGAGAGCAGCAGATGACAATTAAGCATTCAGGTGCACTCACTGGAATGAAGAATGTGGGTCAGAATAGCCTCTGTTGTCATTTCCATCACATTAAATTGTGAGCCTGGCATCTCGTGTGCCTTCCTCCCATGCTGGTCCTGAGTGTTAAGGATGAATGAGGCTGCTGGGAGCTCCTCCAGCAGCTGTGTGGTGGCTCTGCCTGGGAAGCACTCTGCCCACCAGCAACATCACACTCTGCTCACTTGGTTGAATACACAGGGAGGGATTTGCAGGCTCAGGCTGGAAGAGATTGGTAGCACAGAGCTTTATCATGAAAAAAGAAGATAGTGTCCCCAGAGATAACAAACCTTTGCAGAGTTCTGTGGTTCACAAGGATGCTGGGTGCATGTTTCCCTGCTGTCAGCCAGCATGGAGAATGGAGTGAAGCATTCTTGCAGCCTTTCTTATGCTCTTCAAAGAGAAAACACACAGTATAAGCAGAAAAAGTACATATTTCTGCTAGGTGATGTTATGTGGAGATGATTTCTTGCTGGCAAGACTGAATTGTTCAGTTCTTGAGGGACAGACACCTTCTGCTTTGTTGATTATGGACCTGCTCTGCCCATGTGCCAAACTGACCCAAGTAGTGGTAGGACATCTAAAAAAACAAATTCTGCTTGAACCTGGACATGTATTTGGTTGTATCTAGCAGTGTCTCTTTGCTCAAACAAATAATGTAAACCAGCACCTACCCTGCCCCTTTGATTTGGGGACTTCCTGGGGAAGTGGTGCTGGTCAGTAAGAGTGAATTATACAAATCCAGCTCCTCATGTAACACCTCCAACCACCCAGGCAATATCACAGCACCAGGGGGCTGGGCAGGCTGTTGGATTGAATTGGATCTTGTCCTTTTGCTGTTCTCACTCAGATAATTAATCCCCAAGTGAGTGTGTGCATCTGCCAATACATGTGCTGCCAAAACACCCATACAGCTGTGCTAAGAGGAAAACTCCCTTTCATTACAGGTTACAATTTTTCTTGGTTACCAGCAGGTTTTTGCTGAAACTTGAAAATAAGACTCGAATTGCCAGTGTGGGCCCTGCTGCTCTATCTTGTTCTCTTGCCAGATCTTTTCTTGAATATCAGCTGAGTATTACACTGTTTAACAAGGCTGGCACTGTAAATACATCCTTTATTCCCATGCAAACAGCTTTGAAAGAAAAAGTATGAGACAGTGAGAAGAAATAGGAAGGCAGTATCATGTGTTAATTCCACTTTACTTTTAGCTGTTCTATTGAAAAAGCAATGAGCTTTTTATTTTTGTGACAAGGCCTGTGATTTGGCAGCATAATTGGTGCAAAATAGACTGCCTGGACGAGCTTGATTTAATAGGATTTAACTCCAGGAGGCAGGAATATTGCACTGTGCAGAATTTAGTTTTTAAGAGTTTTTGGAGAAGCCTGAAGCTGAAAAATTTCCAAAATTGGTGAATCACAGGGTAATACCAAGTTTTCTTTGTCTAAGAATTTAAAACTAAAAAGCACAAAAATAACAAACCCCTTTCTTCATCCTTTTCCTTTGCCTCTGGTTTCCACAGCTGTCACTTTACAGATGCCTTGGCTGCTCTGAGATCTTTTGAGCCTGGGTTCACTCTGAACTTCAACCTTGAGTTGAATCTGTGTCACTTCTCACAGGAAGGGAAGAAGAAAATGCATAAACCTCAACCGTGGCCTTAGGAAATGCCACCTGGGCATGAAGCTTAAGTATGAATCTTCCAACAATTAAGTGGCACTATTTCTGAGGACATACAAGTGACCCTTCTGCAATCACCCTATCCAGTAGGCAACGTTTCTGCTTAATTATCTCATTTCTATCTTTGAGCTTTCCCAGCCACCCCCACAGCAACAAATCCAGTTCATCCCTAACGCTCTGTGTGCAACAATTGGACAGGTGAGCCCTGAATACTTTGCTGCTAATAATGGAAGTAAAAGAAGGCACTTTAAAACCACTGAATGCTTGTTTCTTTTCCTTGATGTGTGTTCTTCCTTTTTGTCTTGGCATCCCCTGCTCCAGCAGATTACTCCTGACTCCCTGTCCCCACTGCCTGATACTTCTCTGGGGACAGTGAAATGCCTTTGTCCCCTCTTTGGAACAGCCACTTCCAGCTCCTCTGAGAGTGCTGCTGCTGCCAGAGCTCATCCTGGCTCCAGCAGCAGCGGCTCAGAATCCCATGGGCTCAGCAGCCTGGCCCCAGGGCAGGGATGATCCTGCTGGGACAGGAAGGGTGAGGAGCTGGAAAGAAGAGGAAAGGGCTGTGGAGGACCAGCTGAATAACTCCAGCATCTGGCTCTGAGTGTAGCTGCACTTCTGACGTGATTGACTGCGTGACCCACTGTGGTGTAAAGACCTGAGCTGGCTCTGACTGAGCTGCCTCCTCCATGTGCTCAGTCCCAGCTGCAGCAGAGCTCCCTTAGCATGGCAGAACACACAAATCAAGCTGCTGCTGCTGCTGCTGCTGCATTGCCTTCCCTTCTGGTGCTGGCTCATTTCCAGCCAGCTCAAAGCCTCCCAAGTGCTGTTTTGCGTGATACAGGTAAACCCTAAATAATCTGTGCAGGGTAAGTATGGAGTCCAAGTCCAGTTAGACACAGATAATTCTGAGCTATCTCTCTGACCACCAGAGCCCCTAATATAGCATTTTATATATAAGGTGAGTTTATTGTTGTGTGCAGCCATTGCACTACTTGCTTTCTTGTCAAATATTTTGGAGGTTACCGACCTGAGCAGAAGGGAAAGGTCTCAGATAGGAAATTCTGGAGTTGGAAGGAAAAATTTTTCTCAGTGCAGTGATTTCAGTTTGGCTGGAGATTTTTCTTTTTTTTTCCTTTTTATTTTCTTCCATTTTTTCTCTCTCCCCTCCTCTATCCCCAATACACTCACCAGATGTTGAGAGCATTCATTGTCGTTCCTTCACTAAGTTGAAAGCCTCAGGTATTCAGTGCTTCTCTAAGCTGTAAATCTGGGAAGCCCCTTTGGAAATAGCAGCTACAATATGCTAACAATGACTGCATCACACAATGCGTCAAGATGAAAAGGAGATCATTTCCTTGATCTCACTTCAGAAGACTGGCGTGTCTCCTGGCAGAACTCATTTGGATGTTGCTCTCTGTAATTAAAGGCTGCATCATCATGCACACAGGAAGGTCTCCGAAAGGCTGAATCCAAGTTGCACAGATAACCTCAGTTTTGGCATTGACTGTCATTCAAATACTTGACTGGCAACTTTAATGGTGTTTCCCCTTAAAAAATGTATTTATAGGGAGTTTCCTACAGGAATTGATTCCCTTGCTTAACTTTCAGCTGCCATTAAGCAGCATGTAATTCTTGGTCACATAAAGCATCGGGAGGGCTGGACACCCTTGTCACATGGGTTGCTGACAGACTAACCATGGCTGCAGGCTGTCATTCCATGATTGGATCCAGGTTAATTGGAGATAGGAACTTAGCTGTGGGTTTAACAGATGGTGAATATCAGAAGTTGAGAAACCCAGTTTCCATTTTTTGTGCTGGTTTACTCAAACTCTCTGTCCCAAATTTTTTTTTTCCTTTGATTTTTTTTTTTTTTGGGGGGGGTATGAAAAATTACTTTTACAATTTAAGACCAGGAGTTATGAACTTCTTTCATTAAAGTACACTCTTCTCAAATCTGGAAGAGTTATTTTCACCTTTTCCCTTGTATCTGGTGTCCTACTTTATATGTCTCTCTGAAATGTTTATGGTTATTAGTGCAATCAGCCCCCTTTCTTCTTGGAGTAATTAATTAGAATAGTCCTCATTATTTTCTTCTGGAAGAACAAAACCAGCTTTGAGTAGGTAGGAACCAAAAAAAAATGAGATACCAGATCAAGACCTTCTTCTGCACTCCAGTCATACCATGTTCACACATTTACAATGTACACAGCAGTTCTTTTAAAAGTAATACAGTAATAATCCAATGCGTAAGCACATATTTTTTCAGTAGCAATATCTAGGACTCAAAACTGAAAATATGGCTGCGACATTGTCTCTATTGCCTTCTATCAGAGAGATTTGTCTGTGCTGTGCAGAACCTGCTTCTTTTAATTTGGTGGTTGGTGAGTGCAGGTCTGTCTTGATGTCTCATGGTGACTAGAGCCAATATTGCATTAATGATTCCCGGATAAATGGGAAAATGCAGGGTGGCTGCAGGAGAAACATTGTGATGGAAATGCATTCAGTAGCTTTATGCTGCATTGTTTTATCTGAGTTCCTGAATGGAGGTTTCATCATTTCTCCCTGATTAGTTGGTGCAGGGATAAGGGGTGAGGGTTGAGCTGGATCAGGGTAACATGGAAAGGGCAGTGAGAGATCAGGAAGTGTAGGGCTGAAATCCACTGTTTAGCCTAATATTTTTAGTTAGGGCTTTTAAAACTGTAGCACATGAACAACACAGAAAAAGTTTCGAACCCAAAGCCCATTCTGTCCTATGAATAGTTCAGTCTAAGGTAATGCAGCATCTCCTACGTCATCCCTTTTTATCATGTGTAATCAATGTTATACTTAATGCAGCATGACTTGGCAAGTGATTAAGGACCTGGTGGGGACATTAACAATGTAAAACTTTATTTGCATTTACACTAATGATTTTATAATGAGTGTTTTATTATATTAATGGAGACTGCTGAGAGAAGAAGGGAAAAACAAAGCTGAAACTCCCCTAATGTTGTCTTTCTTTAACAGAGCACCCTCTGCTAGCACTTTGTTGACATAGCTGCTTATTTGCATAAAGGAAAATATGGGCATTTGGAACTATTAATTATGGAATGGTTAATGCACTTGGTGGTAATTATTACATTAATTGAGTTATTTTAAGAAGGGTGTTATGGAAATTTATTTATACAATAATTCAGAGAGAAGAGAAAAGTTTTTAAAATAGCTGCACTTGTATCTTAAGTGGTACCACATCTCAATAAAAAAATATGGGACACACCTGTGAGAGCAGCTTGTCTTTAGACAGATGTATCCAGGAATACCATGAACTGCTATCCCTGCCCTGTTGTTTCAGTGAATTATGAAGCTTTTTAGCCAGAACAGAAACCTGGCAAAGGTTGAGCTGTTGCCTGTAGAGTCCAAGCACTGTTGACCCTGCAAAGAAAATGAACGAACCTTGGATATGATTTCTGAAAAGCAACATCAGCTGCTTTGTGCCACTACCAGATGTTGCCTGAAGAAGAAATTTAAAAACCCAACAGAAAAACCCTGGCCAAACCCCCCCGCAATTATTGGGATGGACTACACTTTCCTTGAAGCAAATTTTGTCCAATACTAGATAATAATAATGTAAGAAATTAAGAAGTAGTTCCATGTGATTCCTTTGATTTTTGCAGTGCAACTCTGAGGCTGCCTTCTTGTAAGTACCTATGCCAGAAATCTGCATTATTTTCATGAGATAGCTTTCCCAAAACTCTTCTCAAAAGTTAGAGATCAAACATTCATCTTTCCCAAAAAGTTGTCTTTCTTCCTGCTGTGTCAACTGTAACCCTGGCATGAAAAATGGAGATGTTAGTAAAACAGACAACCCCTCTGAGAATGTAGTAATAGATTTGATTATTTAAGACAAAAATATTAAAAAACTTACCAATATTGTTTTCATTTTATTTAATAGCTTCACCTAAACGGTCTTGCTTTGATTTCTTTCCTCCTCCTCCAATGGACCAGCACAGTTTCTACCAGCAAGCTGGTTTTCTGCAAATGATTGGTTATAGCAATTAGGTTTCTTGGCAGAAAGCCCTGGAAGTCAGGTTGCTTTCAAGAGACTTAATTCCATTGCCTTGTACTCCACCACACATGACGTGACCTGTATTAATTAGTATTGCTAGGAACAGAGTTGGGAAATTAAGGATGCAGTCAGGTGTTGTGGAACCATAAGGTTCCCCAAAGATCCAGAGGTTTGTAGCATAAATGTCTTGACAGAAGCAGGTAAAAACATCAGAAGTTCCTACAGGACCCCTGTATTTTAAACAGCCAAAAATAATGGGGATGGTGCTGTTGGAAAAGACATTTCAGAGAGGGAGTGAGTGACATTAGGTGGAATTGCAGGAATGGGCTGGCTCTTGACCAGGATCTTCAGTGGCAGACAGCAGGAGCTGGAGAAGAGGGGGCCCAAAGTCCAAATTCTTTTGAGGTCTTTTCCCAACAGCATAAATTTCCATTCAATACAGTGGACTCTGAAAGCTGTAGCTCAGCTTCATCTATGACATCTATGATTTATAGCTCTGAATCAAGTATTCTCTGGGTGTGTCTTTTACAGACTACTACAGTGAAGTCAAAGACAAGAGTTGAATTCAGAAGTGTTTTTATCAAGCTTTGGAAGAAAAATAAAGACATTCACAACCCAACGGAATCTAAAGAAAATAATTTTGTTTGCCTCAGTGAATGAGAAGTCTCCATTCCCAAGTTTATTTTACAGTTTGTCACATATGAAACAATGATTTTAGGCAATGAGAGGTATTTTCAAAACAAGTTAGTTACAGCATAGAATCACTGTTAGACTGAGTAGAATTCTGGAAAGGGTTCTGTTGAAGTAGTTCCTTCACTAGATGTGAACTTGCAAGACCTTTTAATTAGGCTTTGTATCAGACTGGTTCTTCAGTGGCTTCCCTCTTTACAATAGTCTTATGTAGGAGTTTTCCTGCACAAGTTGCCTGAAACAGGTCACAGTCCAAAACCAACTTCTCAGTTTAGTTAAGGCAAATATTTATGGTCCCAAAAAATTATGTTGTCACTTCCCATCTACAGCTCTGTATAAACAGAGCTTTTAAGTGGAAATGCAAATATTCTTTCTCCTGCACTTCTGTGAACACCTGAGAGATATATAATAGCAAAGTGCAGGGGTTTTTTTCTAAAGGATTTCTCGAAATCAGTTTAAACTTCTCTAAAGATTCTAGCAGGAGACAGCTGAAAAGAAATGAAGGAGAGTTGTGCCAGGAAAATTACATTACTGTCATTGCTAATTTCCTTTAAGTATCCGTGAAAAGAAGTAGTGCATTCTCTGTTAAAATTTCCCATTGGCTTACAACCAAGTGGTGAATATTATATTTTATAGACTCTGACATGAAGATTCTGTTTAAACATTTATCTTTTGAACAGCTATGTTTACAGCTAAAACCTTTCTTCAATTAAACTTCAGCAATAATGTGATATATTCCTCTTCTGAAGCTGTCTCAGGTGAAAACACATTAGCTGGTCAGGTTTTATGAAGTTCTTCAGATTATTTGCTCAAATGGAGGTCATTTCTTTAAAGGTCAAGGTGAAAACGTGTGTAGTGGACCACATTCACCCTTGCTTGTGAATTTGGAGGAGCCATTTGGACTATGCCATGGGATACCATTCCATATTGACAGTATTGTGTGTAAATTTCACTGCTGGGTTTTGAATGAACAGAAGAAATAGAGGCGAGAAATTGCTGGTGAAAACACGTGGCTGTGCTTCTGGCTCAGAGAGAATTAAGTCAAAATACTGGTTTTCTGGTTTTCTTCTCCTTAATGTTTGTATTTTCCAAACTACGAAATATTTGTGAGTACCAAGAAAGAGTTTTGCCAAATAAAAGGAGTCCTGTCCCTTCTGTGCCATGTAGAGGAATCATTGAAAAGTGTCTATGTCATATAAAGGAGCCTTTAAATTTATTGTGTCTATGATTGTGGTTTGGGGAACATGCTGAAGCAGACATAAATTTTGGTGGAGAGTCAGTTGGGCCTCATAAAGATGCCACTGGGAAGCCTGCAACTCTTGAGTACTAAACTTGTTAGTGTTATAATACCAAGGGAAGATATAAATCTGCTTTAGGCAATGCATCTACTCTGAGTGCACACGAGTTCATTTGCCACTGGGTGCTGTGGTTACAGTGCCAGCCACAAAGAGATCTGGAAAGATTAAGCAGCATAATATTTGTTTTAAAAGGAGTATTCTCAGCACCAAGTTGCGATGAAGGGATGCAGTAGAACCCTGTGAGTCCTGGGAGGCCTGGCAGGGTGGGACAGGGACAGGGTGGGACATGCACAGGGTGGGACATGGACAGGGATGGTTTGTGCCGTGCCTCATGTGGTGGAGGATGGTTTAGGAAGACAGACCCAAGCCCTTTGCATTTCCAGGCCTCAGTCTTCAAGCAGCCTTTGCCAGTGACAATTCCAGATCCTCAGGAGCAGCTGGAGGACTGTATTTAATGTCTTTACCTGGAACAATGAAATTAAAACGCTTTTTCCAATTAGGCTTCAAATACTTGCTTTTGCATGCAAAGGCACTTTTCCTGACTGAGGATGATTAAGGCCAAATACCTGCAAGATTTTTTCTGTTTCGTTTTGTTTCACTTAGTTTCATTTTGTTTTTTTATAGTGAATCATCCTGTTGAAACTGCTGGGTGAACTGGAGCATCAGCATGTACCAATGAATGCCCTGGAAGGCAAGGCCTTACTTTGCTCCAGGTTTTTCATCTCTACTGCTAGTGAAACAAATTGATTGATAGCAATTAGTCTGATTAATAGCACAAATGCTAGCCTTACACTGAATGGGTTTTGCAGGCTTTGACTGATTGAATTTGTGTCTTTCTAGGTTAATCAAATATTTCAAAGGAAGGTGGTGGTGAATAGTAAATTCTTTGAGCCTATCAGTATTCCAAACAGCTGTTTCCAGCTATGCAAATTCACTTGAGCTGATGTGCATGTATTACATGAGATATTTATTGCCCAAGTTGGTTTTTATTTTTTGTAAATGCAGTCTTCTTGCAATTAATAAAGCTCTTAGTAGATGCTTTTGCAGGAAGCAATGTCCTTCACAGAGACACCAAAGTCATTTCACAAAGGAAGTTCAGCACTTGAGGGAGATACGGAAGAAAACCCCCAGCCTGATGCTTGTAATTGCACTAAATAATTCTTTTTCTTTTTGTGTATTTTTAATTTAGGTATTTCTGAATTTCCACCCAGTAACTGTAAACAGATCTTTCTAAAGGTATTATGTTTTTCTTCTGATCTTGAAAATGCTATTTCACAATATGTCTTTAAATCACAGAAGTATGTCAAAATATATTTCAAAATAAACAGTTTATTCAATAACTTCTGAGATAAAAAAATTGCATTTCCTAGATAAGAATATGTGAAAGTGTTCCCTTGCTGACATCTCAGAAGTATGACATTTTAAGGATTATAAGGGTGGAATCTAAGTAAAGTCACTTTTGATTAGAGGTACATTTCCTGTGGTGGTGCCGATGATTTTGTAGAGGAAAAGCTGCACCTATTTAGCTCAGCCCAGAGTTTAGAAGACAGAATTCCATATGACTAATAAACTGTGATATTCTGAGGAAATGCTCCTTAATTCCAAGTGGCATTTCTGCTTTTGATGGTCAGCTTTCTAAAATGAAGTGGTACCTTGTAAAGATGCTCAGATTCTCTTTTCCATCCCAGCTGCTTTGGCCAGGGCAGAGCTGTAACCTGAAAAACACAATTGTCCTGCCTTGTGCCCACTCCAGGGCTGGATGTGGGATTGCTGACGTTCTTTGGATCCCTTGTTTATATTCCGAGTTGAGGACCAGCAGATGGATCCCTCTTTATCTTAGAGGGAAAATTCCAGCTGGACAGGTGATGAGAGGAGAGCTGAGGGTTCTACTCCCATTTATCAGGGATAGCACTGAGATTACATTTTTTTACTTTTAATAAGTAAAAAGTTAAGTAAGAAAATAATTTTATTAATCTCATTCCACTTCCTTTGTTTTAACAAGCAATAAAAATTATAAATAATTAAAGAGCCAAATAAGCCACGTGCTGGTGGGTTATTAATGCAGGCCAAGGGCACATTGTAAGTCATGATCTTGAAGGCAAATTGACTTTAATCGAGGTGTCTGCATTAGTTACTTAGTCATTCTAAGCCCTTTTCCTTGCTATAATAGTATCAATTTTTTGTTGTTGTTGAATTTTGCTTTACATGAGTAAACTCTTATATTTTAGGGACAACAAAAAACCCCTAGAAAGTGTGCAGTATAGATTTTTATTTAATTAAATGTACTGAGGTTGGGGCTGTTACAATCCCCAGCCATAGCACATGGCTTTTCAGCCTCAGTGCACAGAATTTCAGTGTTTTGGAGTCCCCCAGTCCATCTGGACTGTTTTCATGTCCATTCCATGATGGGTGGAGTGTGGTAGAGGATTTCTGCCTGAACTTGTATAAGCCAAGCAGAGAGGAGCCATGTTGTCTTGAAATTTGTACCTGAAGGTTTCATATTAATCTCTTTACTGCTGCTTCTCAATCTTGGTCCTCCCCAAAGGCTCCAGAGCAGCTGGAATGGAGCCTTATAGGGTCAGTGGAAGTCTGGCGTAAAACACAAAACTCATTTAATCTCAGTGTTGAAAGTTTTAAGTTGCAAAGGCCTTGGCTTGTCATTGCACCGGGCCCTGAATTCCCTCCTGGCTGAGAAATCCAGGCTCTGTTCAACCAAAACGCTGCCTTAGCCACAGGGAAATCCGCTCCTTCAAGCCTTGCATGAGGACACATAATTTGATTTCTGTATGTTTTGAGGTAGCAATAAAGCATCACCTCTGACCAGCTGGGCCCTCACCAGTACCCGTGACGGGGCACAGGTGAGGTGGGTGTGTAACAAAACGTGGCCCCTGTGGAACATTGTTCTTCCTTGCTGTGGGATGTGAGGCTTCCTGTTCATTTTGGTAGCTTGGATAGCGATCTTTGAAAAATTATATTTTTTTAACCATAGAATATTTTGTTTATAGTGCAGGCCAATGGCCACTGCTTTTCCTGAGATACCTTCATATATATAAATATATATATGTATGTATGTATGCATCTAAGTGATGTAGCACAGATATTAATCTTCCTTTTAATCTCCCAGGTCACTGCTCTGATCCACATGAAGAGCACGACAGGGAACTGGACAGATTAGCTTTCAGTGTGGCATCTTGATACAGCCTTACTTTATTTGAAAAGAGAAGAAATGTATGAAATGACTTCAAACTCATTAAAACTCAACTCCCCGTGCAGCAACCAGGCTGGAAATGGTGGCTCCAGCTTTTAAAGGAGAAGCTGGGACATTTTCCACATTTCCTCTGGTCACTAAGCTGTGCTGTCATTGTGGCTTGAAGGCACCAGTGGTGCCACTGGTGTTTCTCTTCTCCATGCAGTGTTGGCAATCGATGGTTTATATCCAAAAAGATGCTGCTGCTTTGCTGCTTTTTTTTTTTTTTTCCTTGTGAAACTGTCTCATTGCTCACAAATCTCACAGGTAGATTTTTTTTTTTTTTAAGTCTGTTTAATTGCATTTGAGAAACTCAAGGGAAGAGAAGGGGAATGACTTTCAGGAAAGCATGTTTAGGTGGGCTCAGTATTCATAACTGAGGTCTCAGTACCTGCAGAGAAACATCTGGCCACTTCATTAAGGTGCTTAACCAAGAATTTAGCTCTTTTGAACACCTAGACCTAAATTCACATAACATGATAGCCATCATAATTTTGTTTTAACTCACAAGGAAATTTTGTGAGACTTTCCTCTTCCTCCTTTCTCTCTCATAACTGTCCTCAGCATTCAGAGGCGGTGGAGCTGTCCAAGTTTTATTGTACATAAGACTAAGTGTGGATATGTTGGCACTAAGGGAATGTTACCTGTCTGAAACAGGTACCCATTTCTGCTGTCAGGAGCTTGGAATAAGCAGGGCCTGGAGTCCAGCTAAAGAGTCTCTTACAGAAAGGTTAAAAGGCAAAGCATTCAGAGCTGTAGCTAAAACAAGAATAAGGTTCCTTCTGTCCTGTGAAGTCACTCACAGAGTTGTGGTGCAGTACAGAGGAGAACCTTTCCTTCCTCCGTGCAAGCACTAGGATTGCTTCACTTCAGCTGGCCCCAGAAAGAATTTGGGAAATTCAGCAGAAACCGTGGAATACTCTTTAAGTTAAAATGGGAGTCTAGTTCAAAATTAGTAGGAGTCAGGATCTTACCAGCTGCATCTGAGGGCAGATCAAAGATAGTGCAGAGGAGAAAAATAATTTATCTGTCACAAAGACAGACTGAAACTCAGTGAAGCAGCTCAGAGAGAACTAGAGCAGTGGATAATTATCCTGGAGCAAAGATATAAACGTGGGAATGATGAGAAAAGTTTCCATGGACTGTGATACCAATAAAGAATTAAAGTATTTAAGCAATATGTGATGACAGGCAGTGCATATCCAGAGAAATAGAGCATGCCTCAGGTAATGCTGTAAAGTGTCTTGACAGCAGGTTCACATTTAGATTCCTCCAAGTCTTAAACCTTTATCTATCAATCTCGAGTGATTTTCATCACACAAGAAAAGCACTGCCCAGAGTATCCCATGAAGGAGCATGAGACAAGTGATTAGAACAGAGAATCTGCCACTCTGCCTCCTGTGTTCTGCTTCTGTTGTTAGCTTAAAATATACTATTACACATAAAAAATTGATTTCCTGGGGTGCACCTGTCAGACTATTCCAACCAGCCAGGAGAAGAGGCCAGTACAATTTTGTTTCAGACTCTGCATAAGAGCAGAATGTACGTCATGGTTTCCATAGGCCAAGAATGTATTTGAATGTTAGAGCTACACCACAGTTTCCTAGTGCAGAATCAAGGAGGAGAAAAGAAGGTATTATTTTAGGAGTATCAGGTTAAGTAAAATCAGATTCTTTATGAGAAAGTGTTTGGAAGATACATTTATCCAAGAGAAAGAACATGGAAGACCATCTAGAAAAAAAGCAGAAATGTGTTTAGAATCTAAATTTCTTCTGCAGAAAGGAGTTAGCTCACCCTGTGCCTGATCCATGGCCCTGGCTGCTTCACCAGCAGCACTGACACACACAGACTAACCAAAGGGTGCCCAGCTCTCATTGCAATTCCTTAGGAACAGGAACCTGCTTGGGTTCTGAGCTTTCTTTGAAGGCCTATAAACCAAAACATTTTCCCCCTGCATTCTGCAATGTTACCCTGTGCTGCTGCTTCCAGACATCTCACAGGTAGCCACAATGCAAATTGAAAAGCCTCCTCTCAGTGCTGTGCTGCTTTAATTGCTAAATGAAGACAAGCACCTGACAAAACTGTTAGCACCGTGACTGGTACCAGATGCAGAGATGCCTATTCATTCAGAAGAGGCGAGATTTGTAATTAGCTGTGCGTTTCACTGTGTGGGCTGTTCAAGCAATTGTCTGTCTGAGAATGGCTTTGCATAAAAATCAAACCCTGCTCTTAATTGCTGAAAATCTTTGATGCAGCCCAGTGAATTTACCCAGGCTTCTGATGGATATTTTTTCAGCTGGGCCTGATTGTTGCTTGACTCGTATTCTTTGGCTGATTTGTGGTAAATGTTGGTCCGTGTGGACAAAGAGGATTCTTTGATTTGGGGTAAATGTTGGTCCATGTGAGCAAAGAGGGTTCTTTGGTATGTACAGCCAGTGGATCTGGACACATGTAAAAATAATTTTTGCACATAGATGGTTGCAAATCATGCACCAAACCACAGTCAGGACTCTGCACTTTGAACCTGATACTGGTGTTAAATGGAGTGATGCTTAAACCAGGATTTAGGCAGATATTAAGCAAAGCATAAAGGGTGGAGTTTAGCTGAATATTAATTTGAAGTCTTTGCATGCAAAGTGCAGTATTCTGGGAAAATCTTGCACGATTTCCTGAGTTTGATCTTTTCCATGCAACAACATTCAAAAGACAGCAATGAACCATGTTTTTGTAACTTTGACTTTAGCAGGGAAAAATGTTAGATCTGCTTTAAAAGAAAAAAAAAACATAACACATGGCTGCTTTAGAGTTCCCTCCACTTTACTGGAGTTGTCACAGCCTGGTGAACACATAATAGACAAATTGGTAAATGAATTGGATAGGTAGACATCCTCTTATTGACATCCAACAAGGCTTTAAAAACCCTCCCTACTTTAGACGATAACAAAAACATCAATGGAGATACACAGGCACTGCAAAATGTATCTAAAATTGGGTAGACTGGACTACCTCACTTTTCGGAGTTTCTAAGGAATCTGCATCCTCATATGCATATTTTACAGCTGTTTTGACAGCCAGTGCATAAACATACAGAATAAATACAGCTATCAGCTGAAGAGTATCTCTAGACATTGTCATTTTCATTTAAGCTTGCTGATGATATACAAAATAATCACAGAAATATATTTAGTGCAAGTAATGCTTGTTGCTATGGTATATTAGAAGATTAAAAGCATAAATTCCCTCATGTGGAGAAAAGACTGTAATATGCAAATACTTCAGACAAGTGGGAAAAGCTGTCACTCTGTTTGCCGATGAAAATGCTTCACCAGAAAGGTGTTGTCTTCAGATGCCTGATTGCACATACAGAGGGAACTCCAGGGGCTGTGTCGTCTCCAGAACTCAGTCCTAGATGGTTTATGCTCATTGCCACCTTCCAAATGTTACTGCAAGGCTTAATTTTATGAATTACCTTTTGTTTTATCAAGAATGCTCAGAAATTCTTACTTGTATTGCTTACCTGCTACTAATAAACCAGTCCAGACTACTACAGAAGATTCTGATACTTCCAATTCATATCTCAGATATAAACAACTACTCCCAAAAAATGTATTTATTTAATGCTGAAAGCATTTTCCATGAAGTTGGAAGGAGTTGAAGTTTGTTGAAGTTTGAGGAGCACAGTCATGGCAGCAAAGGGCAGAGCAGAAAACAGCTAGGATGTACATATTTTTCATCTTTTTGATTGTAAGGAAGCAAAGTGTTTGAGAAGGCTTCCATAACAAAGTAAGAAAAGTTGCATGGGATCCAAAGATACCACATTTGTTCTGACCAGATAGAGTTGTTTTACATGTTGGCACATAAGAGCATGGTTTAGTGTATAACAGCCAGGAGATCTGGGGGTATTGTTCTGTCTCCAAAATATTATTAACATTACTTTATTATAAAAAGTCCAGCTATGTTTTCCCACTTACAATGAATGTCTGCTAAAAAAAAAGGCCAAGTGTATTCATACTATGCTCTAAACACTTGAGAAATTCCACAGAAATGGTACTAAATAATTTGTTAATGCCCTACCGTTTACCCCAACAATGCAAAGACAACATGGATTAAGTCTCCATATGAGCAAATGCACCTGTATAGGAGAGGGGGAAAATCTAGAGCTGCTTGGATGCCACTCATGACATAAATCAGACTTTCATGAATAATTTAAGATGACAAATCACCCTGACTTTTAGCTTGCTATAGGCACACAGAGACATTCCTCTGCATTACAGGAGGTGCAGGCTGTTACTTGTTCTGTGGCAGTTTCTCTTCTGTTTTTCCTTTCCTGTGGTTTGTCTTATCCCTCCTTGAGGGAAGCTGCTCTTCCCCATTTCCACGTGCTGATGGGGATAGGAATAGCCTGAAGCAGGGGTACAGAGCAGGTCAAAGGTTCCTATGATCTCTTGTGCACCTGGGACAACTCTTAAAAAAGAGTGTGAGCTCACAAAGCAATTGGTTTTAAAACTCATCTGCGCCCTGAATGGAAAAGATTTTAATTTCCATATTTTTAATGCTTATTCCTGTGCTATTTATAAGAACTTGTTTTGCAATCCCAGTATTTTATTAGCCATAATTACTCCAAAATGAGCATCATTGCCCTTTACGAGTGCTATATAATACACACAACAGAACATACTGAGATACTTTTGCGGTGAGGCTGCACCAGGGGTGAGGCTGATGTGGTGCATGGAAACTGGAGAGCACAAAACTGGGATTTTGTTCCCCTTGGTCTCATTCCCAGCACAATGGCCTGGATTTTCAATATATCCACTAATATTACCTACCAGACACAACATGATGAATAAGAGATCCAGTGGTATTTTTAATTGCCATATAGTATTCATTAATAATTTAAAGAAAAAATTGTGATCTTCCTGTTTCATTTTGGTAGAGGATCATGTGGTTGTGGCTTACTTTTATTTTTCAGAATATTTCATGTTCTATACTCTTACATAGCACTTAAGCTCAGTGCTTATGATGAAAATACCTGTATATGAGACACATATTTTTTTATCATAGAGGTCTTTAGGTGAGAAAAGACTTTTAAGACCAAGTCAAACTATTTGTCCAGCACTGCCAGATCCCCCACTAAACCATGGCCTTAAACCCCACATCTACACATCTTTTAAATAACTCCAGGGCTGGTGAATCCACAAAGCTTTTTAAAGCCAAAGAACATTTCTCGCCCATAAAATGCATAAGGAATATTATTTAAATTTTACATATGGCTTTGGAAGTCTTAGCAGTACTGTGAGAGGAGAGCAAGGTGTTTGTTTATCCACGGCATCAGCCCTGCCACACAACCTGCTCCAGCCTCAGGGCCACCTCCTGCCTGTGCTCCTTCCAGCCTTGAGCTTCCCAATATCTGCTCCTTGCAGCCAAGAAGGAGAAAGAGATTGTTGCAGCAGCATTTCACTTATAACTCCATATTTGCATTTTTACAGAAGAAAATTGTCATTGATTTGCATTGATTAAATGAAAAGGGTTGAAGCTCAGTAAAGGTTTGGGGAAAAAAATAAATAGTTGTAGAAGAATGAAGGTCAAGTGAGGAAGGATGGACAACTAGATTTGATTTATTTTTCTTTAATATGTAGGACAGTCTTGGAAGTGTTCTGTGTGCATTGATCAGGGTGGCACCTGAACTGGGCAGTAACTGACAAGGCACGAGAGGAAAAAAGGCGTTTGATGCAAGGTAACCCAATGCTCACAGTTATCCCACATCTGGCAGGCTCAGAACATCCCCATTCCCTGGAACACCTGGCTGTGGCCAGGAAGAGCACAGAGCACTCCCCAGCCCTTTGGTCTGATTTGCTCTAGCAGTTTCTAGAGCTGCAGGTGAGAATTTTACACTTACTTTGCACATATTCAGCAGACAGCTGATGTACATATAAAATCATCTTCTGAAATGTGATTTTTAGAGCTTAAGCATCTTGCTGTAATTAGTGTACAAGCTTCTGACAGAATGATTTTTTTTTAAAAGAACAGAACTACTGGATACATTTGGGGGCACTAATGTAATAGTATGAGGTTGATACTAAATGCACAAACATATTAGTAAACTGAAAGCTTTAATTCTTCAGTTGGATAGCACAATCTGTTATCCTAAATTAAATTTCCAAAGGAATATTTTTTTCAGATATTACATACTTCATAGCTGACAGGGACACTATCTAATTAGCTATTTATATGCAAGGCATACCAGGGGATAATTAGAAACATGGATTATGCAAAGGCAATCAGACTGGCAGAGGGCAAAGGAAGCTAACATATTAAATCAAATTTGTATATATGCTTCTATAGTTTATCATGTGTCATTTGGGTTGTATTACCTTAATGCTTCATTTAATATGTTGTTACACATATTACTGTAATCCACTAATTTGTAAATTAAACATGTGCTCTCCTAAAACCAGTATCTATTGGCCCAATGAATCAGTTTAGCCTGCAGAAAAAGTCTTAATTAAGGCACATATGTATCCTGCCCTTCGGGAGATGCCCTGCACATCTCTATTTGCATTTGTCTCTGGTCACACAGGAGCTTTGTGGGTTCTTGCACATCTTGTCTCCTACTCAATATTTGCATTGCCAAAGTGATGGTGAAATGAGGGGGGTGGTTGTCTCTGGGCCAGGCAAAGAGAGGGGGAATGGGAAAATGTTCTTTTCTTGAGTCAGGAAGAGGAGAAAAACAACATGTCTGAGTTCAAGCAGGTGAGGAAAGATGTGTGTTTGCTGTACAAAGATGTTCACAGATACCTCCTATGACTAATGGGAGAGGGAAGTCCTAAATCAGCTCAATCCCTCGGTGAAGGTTTGGGATTTGGTCAGATTTTTACCCTGGACTGTAACAGAAAGTTTAAAGGGCTTGTTCAGCCAGCTGGTGACCAAACGAAGGACAAGTGGAAAGTCTTTCACATCTGCAAATAGATAGGTTTTCCCCACTTTCTGGCCACCTCAGTCAAACAAATGTTTTAAACAAAGGGTTGCTCAGGATGTGTTAGGCCTACAACAAATATGCATATACTGACGCAAATCAATAGAAGTTTTTCTAAACTTTTGAAAACTTGACAAATTTAACTGTTTCAGTTGGCAAGTCAACAGCAGAACCAGGAACAGCTGCTGAAATCTAGCAAAATGATACTCCTACTGCTGGGTAAAAAGACTGTGTCCAATCTGCTTTTACTACCTTTATTAAACATTCAGAAGTTGTCTCTCCAGTTTATGGTGAAAGGAGGGTCAATCCTTTTAAGGTTTAATTGTAGGAAAATCATGTAACAAAAGCAAAGGACGGCAAGAGATACAAGTAATTGTGTCTACAGCACACATGAGACTAGTGATTTTTTTATCTGGGAGGAAAGAAGAATCTGTATTGTTCTTTGTCCTGAATGACACTTAAGGTAAACAATGAAAGAAAATGCATTTTAGGCTGATTCAGTCCATTTCTTCAGAGGAATTCCTGCTGTTTCCCTTCATTTTCTTCTGATAATTTGGGGCTAAACACTTAGGGATTATTAGCACTGGGTCTTGGGTAGCTACCAGCAGATTTTTTTTCTCAGAAAGAGCTGATGTGGTCATGCAGGAGTCTAGATATGGCTGACATTGAAATGGCATTTGAAAAACTCCTCAAATAAAATGTCTTTCTCCTCACATCTGAATGATTCTAATCTATAGTGACTTCTGACTCTATGTAGATATATGTGAATTTGGGTGAGGCACAGCAGAGGTTCCCCTTTACAATTTGAAATTCCTCTGATAGTTCCTCCAGCAGATTTCTCATGGGAATTGGTGGCGTGCTGCTTCTGACACAGTGAGCTTCCAAATAATCACAAACTCTCCTTTTATTCATGCTCTAGTCCTAACTTAAATAATATTACTGGCATATGAACCTTGGCACAGCTGAATAAAAACTTTACCTCCTGGACTTTTTTATGCTTTTAATATTTATTCGTTGGTCTGTCCTAGAAGAATATTTATCATCTTAACTGGATTTCTGGATGGCAATCAATGGATCGTTAGTTTTAATGATAATATATCAATGTTATGCTGGTACAAATTATATCTAATGAAATTAACATCAGTGATATACAGCACTGCCATCACTAAATTCTTCATGATAACTGTAAATACCGAAACATGTTTTCTTTACGTTACTTACAGACTGATTTATCCAGTACAGTCCAATTAAACAGGCACCATTTTAAAAGTGATTTTATGTTAATTTTGGATGAGGTGCAGCTGTTCTGGGTCATCCAGCTCTGAGATAAGAACACCTGTCATGGCAAGGAAAATATAGATGATGTGTTGTGGATAAAGGATTGGACTGGGAATCAGGAAATTGAGTTTTGTTCCTGATGCTGATACTGCATTGCAGATTATCTTTTTCAAAATCAAGTGCATCTCAGTATCTTTATTTGTCAAGTTGTTTTCTTTGTGAAATGGCTTGATATAAGCAAGAAAGCTGCTTTATAATATGTATTTGTTGTTGTTAATAACAGTGTGTTTCCTGTCAAGCTTGTTTGACTGGATCAGGCCTAGGGACATCAGTAACTTCCAAGGTAAAGCCATAGACATGGAGCTGCCTGAATGTCTGTAATGATTGCCCTCAGCTTATACATCCTGAAATTAAACTATCCCAACCAATTTCCCTTCTGCACATGGCAGCACGAGCAAATGTCAAAACAAATCGGTTAAGTTGGTAGCCACTGACAGATAAAGCAAAACTGATTAAGGGTACAATAAGTCATTTATATTACTGCTTCACAGATGGGCCACATTTATTTGATNGTTTGCATGAAAGGAAAGTAACCAGTATTTTATTGTTTTAAGAAAGCATTTCTGAATCCATTCAGTGCCTACCAGCAGCACCACTTACACTGACACCAGAATCTAATCTTTGCACAACAACAAAATTCAAAGTTTTCTTTTTGCAGGTAAAGAAAATGGTCATTTTGAAACCCGATTTACTACAGAATACCATGGCATCTAGTCTAAACATAGCTTCTTTGTAATTGATGATTTACTTGCTTTTGAATTTTCTTGCTCATAGTTTTTTGCTCCTGAAGGCTTAATAATTTTAATATGCTCTGTAAGAGTAGTTTTATGTCCTCCATTAATGAAATCTTCACTTGGATAGCTCAGAATATCCAAATCACTGTGGCAGCTACAAATATGGAACAAGGTATAATTGTAGTCGAGTTTATTTCCTGAGTCTTCCTGGGAGAAGTTTCCTTTGCTGAGGAATGCTCTCAATAATTTTTTTTGTTTGTTTGTTTTCTTTGCAGTACATGAAGTTATTGGAATCATCTCCAGCTTTGCCTTTCGAAGTTTCACAAAAGATTCAGGCATAGTGACTGTGAAAAAAGTTGATGTACAAAGAGTCTGTGACTCCACTTGCTCCTTGTCCCACTGTATGAGAAACCCCATCCCTGCTCCTGGTCCGGGACTGGTTCCGAGTCTGCTGATACTGGAAATGTGTCTTGTTCTGAACTTCTTGTTGCTTGGGACCAGCATTTGTCTGGCAATGCTGTTACCACAGACAAGAAAAACATGACACTCATTTCTGTTATATGCTTTATTCCTTCACTTCTCTCTACAAAATATCCTCTCTATTCCATCACATTCATCATGTGTAGATGTACTCTGTTACGGTCAATAATCTAGTACTTCAGACACCTGATTATTGAGAGGAAGGAGAGTTGGCACTTCTTGTTCGCAAATGGAATTTCCTGCTGTTTTCTTCCTCTTCTGCTTAGGTGAAATATTACAGCTTCATAGATGGTAAATTAAATGTCAAATATAATTTGGCCTCTAAACCATGAAGTCTATTTCTAAGAGCAAACCTTCATGTACTGGCTGTATGGAGAGCTATAAGGATGATAAATCACATTTTAGTGTGCCAATGCTAATGGTTCAGCATAACTTCTTTATAAAAGTTTAAGATTTTTTTAAGTGCTTTAAAAAGAAACATCTTTTCATACAGCTAGTCAAGTTAAGCCCAGCAGCATCTTTAATTAGCTCCTACTCTTTTTTTTTCTTTATATATCTTTTCATGTAGTCATGTAAACATGCATCTAGTTTAGATGACTGAAGTGTGAAGTGCTTGGTTGGTAAGGTTTTTGATCACAACATTACCATGGCAAAAATCCACAATTCCTTCTTAAAAACAGAGGACAAACAAGGTACAACAGGAGAGTGATAACTTGTGTAAGACAATCCCAGAATTCTCTACCTGAACCTGACTATATAGGAAGAATAAAGCCTAACCAGAGTGGATTTTTGGCATCACGAAGCAGATTTCTACTTTTTGCTGATGTGGCTTCCATAGAGCTGTTAGTGATGCAACTTCAGGCATTGCCCCGCATCCTTGTGCACACATGCAAAGGAACACCTTAAAATCCCCCAAAAGAGGTTATTAAGTTGTTGAGGAAAAAAAAACCACAACAACTAAACCAAAAACCTTGGTGTCATAACGACACTTATAAAACATAAAGAATATTCACAACAAAAGAGGTGTCCTTGAGGAAGATATAATTGACACACAGTTGGACTTTATGGTCTTAAAGTTCTTTTTTGGCCTAAGTGATTCTATGATTCTTTGTCATAATGGTTGAAAATCAAGCACACGGTCATCTGGTGATTAATTCACCCACAACTACATTTGCTATAACAGCAAAAGAAGTGCTGAAAATTATGTCTGTCCTTGCAGAAAAATGTCAGTGGGTGTCTTGAATCAACAAGGACACTTAGAATTGCCATAAATTGCACAGCCAACCAAAGCCATTGTGTCTGGGTGGATCACAGCAGACTTGAGCCACAGAGGACTCAGCAATGTGCAGAAATCCTGAGCTATCTAATTGGTGGCAGAAATTATTTTTCTTTAGCCAGTGTTTATTTTGTCATTGTTTTCTCAGCTTCCTTAAGTACACGTCAACATTGACCATTAGAGAGATGAAAGAGCCTGAGTAGATCAGTATCGGGCTGGAATGCTGTCTTCAGTCTTTCAAAAGAGAGAGATTAAACCTCTCTACTTGCTCACTCATGTGGTAAAGATGATGAAGAAGGAAAGCGGAAAGTTTTATATAAAACTGACAGTATTTCCAGAACAGAAAAAAATGGGAGTTCATGCATTGGATCAGTACAGTATCTATACAGCCCGAATCTGTCACAGAAAGGGTTTATGCCACACGCTTCACAGGCAAAAACAAACACAAGGCAATTACAGCCTAAGGAACTCTAGGGGGAAAGATTTTCCCATCTTCCAAGACAGGAAAAATCTCTAAACTTTCCCTGAGGCACAGAAGTTTATATGTCCTCTAGAGCATTTAAGGGCTGATCTTTTCGTTTTGAATTTATAATCACAACACTAGATATTACTGATAATCTTGCAACAAACTAACCCTAACCCTAACCCGAACCCTAACCCTAACCCTAACCGTAATAAAAAAATGAAGTCTCTATAACTCTTCATTCACTTTTGGACTCATAGATGCACTGAGTCAAGAAATTCTCTGGTCTGACTGTTTGTTTTTTGCCATCAGTTTAGAGAATGACACTTGGTGCTGCTGGAAAGAGTAATGTGAGCTCATCAGCTTTGTTCCTCCTCTGCAAAATGGGATCAGTACCTCAAACACTGCAAAAGTGTTCCTCAGACTATCCATGTCATCCCTGCATCAGCCACATCGATTCCTAGGCTATGGATCCACCCAGAGGCAGAGGGAAGCAAAGTGTCATTCCTAAATTTACACCTTAGTCAGTGTCAGCACAAGGGATGCTGCCCTGCTCACACAGGCCAATAAGCTGCCCATTTGTTGGGGTTTAGGAGTTCTCCTTTTGTTTCTTTCTCTTTGAAAATTTTCTCCCATTTTTTGTTGCTATGAGACAATAACGACTGGGTACTGAGGAGAGACAAAAGAAGTTTCCGCGGAAGGGTGCGACTGGCTGCCCTCTAATCTGGGGGCATTTCTTGTGGAGGGGCAGAGATACCCCGAGAATTGGGGCTGGGAGGAAGGGGGCTGGGGCAGCTGCTGGTTCTCTTGCTCTCGGCTTCGGAGGAGGACGGGGAGTTGCTGCCGGGGTGGGGAAATTCCTGCCGCTGCCAGAGCCCAGCCCAGTCCTGCTTCTTCTGCTGTGGGTGAGCCTCTGCTCGTTAGAGCAGCCACTGAACTGGGACCTTATTAACACCCTACCTCACTAAAAAAAGACTTTCACCACCTGCTCAGGTGCCTCAGGGGAAAAACCTGAGATCCCCCAGCCCCTTCCCCCTCCAAGGGAGCCTCTCCCTGCCGTGGTCAGGAGCCGGGTGGCCGCTGCCCACGCCTGCCATTTCTTTGCCACTATCCGGCTTTTTTCCTGCAC